>CAIGQZ010000379.1:22374809-22426356 GCA_903798205.1 Danio tinwini
ATGGAAAATGATTTAAACATTACAGCCTTCATACAGCGATTTATTGATTTTTCCTCTCTTAACTATATATATACCATGCATAACCTAATACTTTGCACAATACAAATAAAACTAATTTTAATAAGAATTTCAGCAAATAAACTCCCTTAATGTGTTTAAGCCTTTATTAAGATTTTCATGGTTATAATTACAGTGACACTTTATGTTGATGGTCCAGTTGAGTATTAGTAGACTGTCTGCTTAATATCTGTTGATACTGCTGCTAAACAGACATTTAACTGACTATCAGTGGTGGAAAGAGTACTGAAAAATCATACTTGAGTAAAAGTACCATTACGTGCCTGAAAATGTAGTGCAAGTTGAGTAAAAGTATCGGTTTTAAATATTATGAATCATAATATGAGTAGTGAGTATTACGCTGTCAAAAGCTGTTGTGTTTACAAGTAATTTGTGCATCTGTGTGTAAACGTAACATTCTGTAGTGCATTTAGTTATTGCCCAGCTGGCACACAACATCATCAGACATTAATATTAGGTTAGATTTAGGTTGTAATGTCAGGTGACCAAATGAATTATCAAGCCAGCAGCTTAGGACAACGTTATTTTGTTGTTTAATAATGACGTCAAATGACATTGATATTTGATTGATTTTAGGTTGTTGGAAAGAGACTAAAATCCAACGTTGATTTAAACCAACATCATACTGACGTCAAATACTGACATTTATTCATCAGGTACGGCAACCAAAATCCAACGTCTGATAGATGTCATAGGGGTAACGTCCACACAACGTCAAGCAGTAACATCATTAGACGTTGATATTTGGTTGGTATTAGGTTGAAAATTGACATTGGTCTGACGTTAAGTTCTGATGTCAACCCGATTTTCATTTCCAAACAAAATGCAAAGTCCCCATGACGTTAGGGTTCAATGTCAATCAGCCGTCATGTTGATGTCCTGTACCTGCTGGGTGTTTTAGGCCATTTCGGTCATCATACAGTAAACATCCGTCATCTTCTCATCAGTGACATGCATCTAAACAGTCTCTGGGTCAATGCGCGTAAAGATTTTGAACATCTTCATGGACACTTAACACTTCCAAGCAGTTTGCTGCAATTATAAAGCGCACACGTCTTGAGGTAGTTCATTATGATGTGATTTACCTTCTACAGTATGTACGATTTGATTGGACGGGAATCACAGGACTGAATTTTCTAATTCCCATAGACAAGAAAAATAAAGTAGTGACTGCAGGTTGAAGTAGTAGAGTAAAAGTACAGATACTGCACTAAAAATGTACTCAAGGAAAAGTACAAATTTTTAAAAGTACTCTGTAAATTAAAATTTCTGAGAAAAACTACTCAATTACAGTCATTGGAGTATTTTTAATTAGTTACTTTACACCACTGCTGACTATAAGAAACTTTGCAAGTACATGTCAACTTACACTGACCTTAACCCCAACCTAACAGTCTACTTATAATCTAATCAGAATTAGTTGGCACTTAGATGCAATGTAATTTAAATTCAACAAACGGACCATCAAAATAAAGTGTGACCATGTTTACGTCTGATTTAGGGAAACTCCGGAGAAGTTATATTTCTGAACTTTAATAATAATTCTATATAAAATACTGCACTTCCCACCTCCTTTATTCAGCCGCAATGACTTCTGGGACTTCTCGAGCGAGTTTTGAGCTCATGTCTGCATCGGTGCATCCTCAATATCAAGAACACATCCGGGAACTTCCACGCGTCCTCCTTTCTTGCGGTCTTGAGTTTTGGAACTGAACTTTGGAGGTTGATGATGATGTCACATGAGAACACAAGGATCACTGAAGAACACATATTGAGAAACAGCCCATGTCTCCTTAACCAAACACACTTGATCATCAGCTCATTAGCACATACTGAAAGACCTGTAATGGGTGTGACAATCAAAGGAGACATCCAAAACATGCAGTGCTGGTGGTCCTTCAGGAATGCGGTTGAGAAACACTGGTCTAGACAGTGAATGATATCAGATGTAATGGATTCTCATGCAGTTGATGGTCTTGACTGATGTATTGACAGTCTGTCACTCATCTTCCGCTCTGTAAGTGATTTTTTTTTTTCCTGTCTGCCAGGGGTCTATTCCCGCTCTCACCGCTCTGGGCTGGTACTATGAGCAGTATGAGAAGGATTACGAGAAGGCTGTACATCTGTGGGAAGAAGCTGATGTTAAAGGTCATGCAGACGCTGCCATGAATCTGGGCGTTTTCCACTCACAGGGCCTTTATCCTGGACAACCTGCAGACCCGGTAAACACTTGCAAATTGTGTGCTTTCAAACCTCATGTTAATCCGTAAAGACATTAAAAAGAAAAATAAAAAGGTTATAAAAGGTAATCATTTTTTTTAGCTGTATGTATTGTTACACTGCAGTCTGAAATACTTTATTCTGATTGGTCAGCCATGACTTTCCAAAGTATGTTATTCACAGATAGATGACTATTCAAGAGTTCACACTTAGCTGATGATTGATAATAAAAGCTTGTTTGGCATGCTGTCCTAGGAGAGAGCCCTGAGCTTATGAGATCCTCGAGCCCTGGGCTCCCTCCCGTTCGCAGGGAGAGAGGGGAGTTTGAGCTCAGGTAGATCTTGATGAACTCCCCCCAGCTTATTTTTAGTTAAATGACTGATATGGATGACTGAGGACAGGTGTACTTGCTAAGAGCTTGGCTATGGTATTAATTTTGTGTATTCAGTTTACTAGAACCTGGGGAAAACCCACGTGAGCACGAGGAAAATGAACAAACTCTGCGCACAAATGTCATCTGGTTTAGTAGGGACTTTAACCAGAGACATACTTGCTGTGAGGCAACAGTGCTAATCACTGGGCCGCCGTGTCGCCAATCTGGAAAAGAGGGGGAGTAAGGGTGGGTAGGGGGGTTCTTCAGGATGAAGATATTGAGATGAGAAAAACTCTGGTTATTTGTAGTGAGTTAGGAATCATCTGATTGGAGAATCAATCGTGAGCTGATGCGGGAACAATCATAAGCATGTGATCCTCTCGAAATTAGTTTATAAATAAACTTCACTAAGTGAATATGATCATATCCATATTTATATGCTTGTCACGCTGTTACTGTTTAACTGTTGCTCTATTATTCCTGTGACTGAATAAAATGTAGGTTAGTTTAGGCTCTATTCAGCCATTTTCGTTTCTTTAATTAAAAACTTAATAAACTATTAAGACTTTAAATCATTTATTGAGTCTAATTTTGTGGCATAATAAGCAGGATGAAGTACATAGAGGCAGTTGTGTTTGCAGAACAAAAAAAAAAACCAACCAATTTGATGTTGGGATGCTATAAATCAGGAGTGATGTTAGGCATAAAGTATATCCAGGCAGTTGTTATTGCATAGTAAAGCACGACAGGCTTATCGGTAGCCTGAAGTGGAAAACTCTTGTATAAGACTGAACCAATTTATTTTGAACCATCCTGAAAATACTTTTTTCTGTGTATTACACACTACATGCCATAAAGCATAACAATTAAACACAAAACATTGTTCTGAGATGTACTAGTTTATTTATTCTTTAATTAAATACGAAGCTGGCAGAAACAATGAGCGATTAAGCATACACTGACCTGTGCATTATTCAGTCACAAGATGGTGCCAAACAGTCAAAAATGCAAAGCTGACAGACAAAACCAGTTGAATGGAGAAGAGACTAACCTACTGTATTATTCATTTACAAGACTGTGCCAAACAGTCAAAATTCGTGGCATGACAGACAAGCAGATACATATAAATGTGGATATAAGTATATGGATGGGAACGTGTTCACTGACAGTCAATGTAATTTGAAGTTTCCAGATGAGCCTGTGTTATTTAGAAGTTGCTATCTCGGAATGTCTTATCAAGGTATGTCACGACTGTCTAGAATACTCTATTCTGATTGGTCAGTCTTGTAATAATCCCAGATAGCGACTGCTGAAACTAATAACACAGACTCATCTGGGTATTTCAACTCCTCTTGACCATCATACATTGACATATACGTTCACATCCATATGTATTAGCTTGTCTAACATGTTGCTGTTTTTGACTGTTTGATGTTGTCTTGTGACTGAATAATATGTAGGTTAGTGTATGCTCCATTCAGCTGTCTTCATTTCTGTTAGCTTTGCTTTTTAATTGAAGATGTAATAAACCTCTTTTTTCCAGTTTTGTGGCAAGTAGACATGTAATGAGCAGGATAAAGTTGTTGTTTTTGGTCAGTCAGGCTTTATTCTGTGATAACAGCCACCTAGATGTACTTTATTCCTCCCTAAATCTATACTTATTTTTACTTGTTTATTATTATAAATCTCTCATTATTTCTCTTTTGTAAGTATGATTTTGTTCTTTTCTTGTGGGCTTATCTAACCTGGACTCTTTTCATCAGTTTAAAGGATATAAATATTTTCTGAAGTCGGCTCAGAGAGGACTCTTAACTGGTGGCATTGAATTAGCTGATATCTGGATTCATGGACTCCCTGGTCAAGTTGCTCGACGTCCAGCAGACGCTGTTCTGTATGTATCTCAAAATACTGTTATATCATATAATAGTAATAATTATAATGTTATATCATTACATTTTTTACAGTGTAGGAGTGTTAAAAGTCCCATTAATTGCTTAGAAATTTGCATTTTGACCACTCTTAGATGTGAATAAATAACCAATTTCAAATACTAGAGAGCATTTGATTGGTCAGAAGATTTAACGAGAAACTGAAATATGAGGTGATGCCAAAAAATAGTTTGTTTATTTTGCCAGAGTTGACAAACATGCAGCTTTGAATGTTTATATGTTCTAAATGTGATTTTATGTCCTTGTTTTCAAGCACACTGTATTATAGATTACCTTAAGACTAACACATTGATACTAACACCTAAAACAGAACCTTAACATTTGATTTCGCAGAAATTCAAAGGGATAGTTTGCCCAAACTGAAAATTCTGTCATCATTTACTCTCCCTTTACTTGTTCTAAACCTGTTTGAGTTTCTATCTTCTGTTGAACACAAAAGAAGATATTTTGAAGAATGCTGGAAACCTGTAAAATTGACTTCTGTAGTGTTTTTGTTCTTACTATGGATGTCAATGGTTACTGGTTTTCAACATTCTTCTGTTGAACACAAAAGATGCATTGAGGAAAGTAACACGTAAGATGTTTGAACCACTTGAGAGAGAGAGTAAATAATTTAATGAAACCATTAATAGTAAATAATAATAACAATATTGAATAATAAAACTTTTTAATTTTATTTTTGGTGTCTATCCCTTTAACACTGTGTACATGTCTGGTGTTGCAGTTAATTTGTTGCCTTAACTCAATATTAAATATGAAAATATTTATTGGGATACAATTGTAACTGTAAAATGCAAATCAACTGTTGTGTTTTTCATATTTGACTCAAAATTAAGTTAAAGCAACTCATTTTTTGTGTATGATGATCAGTGTTTCTCTGTGTCTGCTAAAGGATTTTGATTATACATTATCTGTTAAATGAGATTTACTCTTTCATATCAGCACTAAACTGTTTTTGAGTCAACATTTTGCTATTTCATGTATAGGAAATGTATATTTTTCTTTTAATTGTAGCTGGGTTAAATGGGCGTCTGAACAGAATGGGCATCTGGGAAGAGTCTTGAGGAAAGCACTGAATGCTTATTTCAGAGGAGACTGGTAAACCTTTCTGTTTAACTGCACTGCATACAATCTACTGTATTAGTCTGTGTATGGAATATTTGCTCACACTGTGCTTTTTACATTTTTATAGCACTGCAATATAATAAAGGCAATTTATAGTGAATTTAATAATTTAGTTAATTTAAATAATTTAATAATTTCTGTATAACCTTATTCAGAACATTACAAGTACAAAAACAAATTTAAATTATTTTATTTTAATTATTACATATGTTTGCACAACAGTTATTCTTAAGTTAGAATAACATCTCTATTATTTGGTAATTTTTATATGAAATAATTATAATTGATTCAGGGGTCTGTTCTTCGTACCTCGCTTAAATGATCTATGATGATTTGACAGATCCTGGATATTTTAATCTTGATAACTGTGTTTTGGTTCTTCAAACAAGTTCGTATATCAGATCAAAATGTCAGGATGAACTGATTTGAGATTGCTGCGTGTGTTGTGAAGGACAGATATATCGATCCTCGAAATCATGATCAGCAATGCAATTGGCTGACGGCACAGCAGCGTAATGACATCATCTGATTAATATTCAATTATCCATGTGAACAAAATTTTATAAAATTCATAGTAAACGGTTTGTTAAATATGATACGCAATAACTTTTCTCGTTTGTTGTGAGCTGCAGGCTTTACACTTTTTCTTGTGTCAAGAGTATTTAGCGTTTTTTTATTTATTTTTTTTATTTAGTTTTACATTGAGTGGATTTTCTTTATTATAGTAGCCTAGGCCTATTCAAGTATTTTAATCTGCAAATTTCTATTAATTTTGCATCAAAAAAGCATTTTGATATTGGTAAAGGTGTCAGGAACTTTTGCGAAGCATCAAATCACCATTATATTAGCTGCCAAAACATCTACATGACTGCATAAATTATTATTCCTTTAAAAAACAAACAAAAAAATAGTTGAATGTTGTGCATGTTTATTATCATACACAAATTGTAAAGCTGGCTCGGTACCTTGAAATAGTATGCATTTGTATTTAAAACTTCAATATTAATAGATATTAAAACCACCCCACTTTGTATTTTTATTTCGGAGTGCAGATTGCATACGTTTTATTTATCTTTTTTTGTATATGTATATATGAAACATATGTAATAATATATATGTATATAAACATAAATAATATTGAGTATTTAATATTAAATATTACTAATTATTATAAATGTGTGTGTGTGTGTGTGTGTGTATGTATATGCGCTACCAGAATTGTTGCTATAACAACAACTGTCAGATGAGTTTTGAAGAACGAATCGATCCTGGATCGTGTCAAATCATCCATAACCAAATCCAGCTAATTGAGTAATCCACATACGAACAACAGACCCCTGATTTGTTTCATTTTGTTATTTGCTGGTGTTGTTGTTGTTAATATAACATTATATGGAACAAAATCAATGCCAAAAGTAATGAATTAAAAAGCTTGTTGAATAGCACAAAGTGAAAAAAATAATACACTGAATTAACAAGTTCTTGCATTTTAATGAATTGAATTCCAGGGTTTGTATTTTTAGGTCCTGAAATTTAACATAGCTGTTTATTTAAGCTTTGAATATTTCAACAAAAATTATTTCAAATTTGTTTTCATACTTGTAAATTCAATAATTCATATTCAGTTTCCAGGTTTCACGTACAAAATATTCAATACGCTTTAAAAGTACGATGTATAATATTCAAAAGGTAATTTTCAGTTCATTTTATTTCAGTTCAAACATTCACTTCCATAAATTCAGTTGTTCAAATTTGACTGTTAAAATTCGACATTACATCCGGGAACTGCAGGAAAAGCAGGTAGAGATGGAATAATTTAGGATTTTTAACCCAGTAAATAGGCGAGAATAAAGCTAATAAAGGCACAAAAGTACCATTTAATATAATATCAATGTCTTGGACATTATAAGTAATAAAATAAGTATGAGTAAAATAAGTAAATGATGCTTTGGTCATTTATATTTGCCCTCATGTAACGGAAGCCAGCTGGTGATCGCATAAACCTCACTCCTCGGAGTCAGCGACAGACATTGTTCCGCAATCTGTAGTCTTCTCAGAGCATTTGTCTCCTATGCCGGTATCGCCAGGCCGGCTCGCGTCCTGCTCAGACCGGTGGAGTTACATGCACATAAACAGTCTTTTGACAAATATGATGTTACCAACACAATCTCTATCTTTATTAACTCTTTCTCCTATAGACGTAAAGTATTATATTGACTGCTAAAGAATATAATTTAAGAGAAACAGGAGAGGAAATATTATAATAATAATACAAAATAGATAAATCTAATTGCCAGGGCTAAGAACAAAGATATTGGTTTCAAAACCAGAGAGATTTTATTAGAATGTCACACAAAACAGTTGGAACTGTTAGACAGAGTGTTCAGGTATGATTAAGGTTGGGTATGGATGGGACGTATAATTAAAAAATAATTCAACAGCATGTGAATGCTTTAAAGGAGCGTCTTCGGTTATTCATACAGAACCGTCTAATATATGGCATAACCATTAAGGGGTTATTAGAAGTGTTTGCTCTGTTTAAACGCAGCTTTTTTCAGGATTGAGATAGGCTATATATTTTCATTATTTAAAATTTTATTATTATTATTTTATGACTTTTTTTTAGGCTATTGTGCTTAAATAAGTACTCCGTGGTTCTATAAGTATTTCTTTTTATCACTCAGCCTGCCTTTCTCTTCATTTTTCTGTTTTTTGGGGTTCTGCCACGGTTAAACGTTTGCAAAATGTCTTAAATTTGTCCATAACATTAATTATACTATTAATATGTTTTACAGGTAGCCCATTATTAATTATTTATAGTATCTTTTTTTTAACTATGCAAATTTGACCTTGAATTAATAAAAAACAAGCTTAATTTTTTATAGTTAATACATTTGTTTACTATTTTCCTTAAATTATAACAACTTTGCTATTATATTTGTTTCTTTTAAAATGAAGTAATAGTAATAATTGATTTAGGTTTATTGTTGTTTTTTATTTTAATTTGTTGTTGTTGCTGTTAATATTACTTACAATTAATGGTATTATAAATTAATCTTAATGTTGTTTATAGTTACAAATCTGAATGTAGGAGCAGTAGTAGTAGTAATAAGAAGTTAGGAAAACAAAAATACATATTTACAATTTGTAAAGGATATTTGGGGTTACTGGTAGCCCATTGTTAATTATTTATAATATCTTTTTCATTCATTTAACAAGACATATTTGACAGATTTTTCAGGCATTGATCTATAACATTAAATTACATCAAGGTTTATTGAATATTAAATTACAATAATTTAACGTTTATTTTACAACATGTGAAGATGCTGGAAAAGCTGTTTGTGTTTATCTTGTCTTTTGTGTGTGTGTGCGTGTGTGCGTGCGTGTGTATGTGAGATTATTCCAGGATGATGTCTTTGATTTATTATGTGATGGCTGCAGAGAGTGGTTTTGAAGCGGCTCAGTTTAATGTAGCATACCTGTGCGAACTCAACTCCGTGAGTCTGTTGGAAACACAAGCTTTACTTTGAGCTGAACATCTTCACTCCACTGCCCTGCTCTGACGAATGATTTATATTTCTACAGGACTCTCTGGGTCCAGCACTTGCCACTCGCTGCATGTTAAGATATTATAATATGTCCATACAAGCTCAAGATCCAGCACCTTATGGTAATTGCGTAAACCAATGTTTATATATCAATGGAAAAGTGCACTTATTTAAATTATTAATAGTACTATGATGATGATGATGATGATGTTGTTATTAGATTTGTTTTAAATGCATTTATTTATTTTATTTATTTGTTATTGACTTATCAGTCCATATTAATACATAGGAATGTCAATACAAATTCAAAATCCACTGCTTTATGGTATTTGTGAAGAATCTAAAATTAGTACAGTAATGAACAATAAAATCCTGTCATTTAATTGATAGTTTTGAGTTTTTGTTTGCTTATTTATTCAATATTATTATTATTAGTAGTAGTAGTAGTACTTAATTACATAAGATTTTTACTATTAAATTAAATATTATTAAATAATCAATACTTTTGTTAATAATAACAATAATTATTATAATTATTATAATTAATTGTAGTCAGTATTTTGTTTGTTAATTTAATTATATTTGATTTTTTTTAATTCTAAGTATTAAATTATTAATACATTTATTACTGCTGGTGGTAGTAGTATTTTTTATTATATTTGATTACTATAATTACTAATATGTTCTATAACATTAAATTATTAATACATTTGTTTATTATTATTATTATGAATGCAATAACAAAAGTAAATAGTAGTTGTTGCTATTTGTTTATTGATTATCATTAATATTTTATTTCTACAATACTGCTACTAAAATATTAATAATGGTAATAATAATAAAAAGTAGCAGAAATATTTGTATATTTAGTAAATGTTGTATTTCAGTAATAATCTTTATTTAATGAACACTTTATCCTAGATCTGGACATCTTGTGAAGCACTGCAGTTTAAAGTGAATGAGTGTAATGCTGCTACCTATGCAATGTCCCCACTGATTACAAAAACAAAACTGTACCTTGTACTCCTTATGTTGTGGAGACCAAATGTCTTAAAGTTTAGCAATCAAATTTAATATTTAGCAAATAAATGTAATAAAAAAAGATGCGTTTGTGTTTGTGTTCTGCACTCCTGCTGAGCTGTGTCTGATGTCCAGTGAATGTGCTTTTTTTCTGCCTCCTGGAGCTCAATCCTCACTGTCTGCATGTGTTTGTTTCTCTCGCAGCTTTGATCCGGACGGGAGATCTGATCTATGGAGAAAACCAGCTTTCTGAAGCAGTGCAGATGTACAAGCGAGCAGCTCTCAGGAATGAACCACAGGTACGACACACCTGTACACGCCATGCAAATCTGCTGACACTCACCTGAAAAATTAACTGCTTCATTAGCATTGATGATCACATTAAAAAACCTGTAACATCCATGGAAATATTTCATCCACAAAAAGCCTCTTGATTGTGATAAAAGGATCTTTAGAATGTAAAAACAAAAATAAAAAAATCTTACTGTATTTTTCCCCATTATTCTTTTATGCCATTCACTCATATGTTATTTTTTTATTTTATTTTATTATTTATTTTTTGTGCTCCTCAGGGCTGGTATAATCTGGGTCTGCTCGTTCAGAACGGAGCATCTCTGCCCTTCAGTGTCCTTTCTGAGCTTCATTTACTGCACCTTCACCTAACAGACAGACAGAAGCTTCTCTACACCCTCTACCAGAGGTAAAGTAACACCGTTCAGACATTATCAACTTCAAACGGCTCAACCCTTTAACAGTTATACTCTTTATTATCTGCCATGTTCACAGATGTAGAGAAACAAACAGCACTGATGCATACTTGCCCTGCACACTGGCTCTGTTCAGCGCACACCTACAGTCTTTACAACTACATCAGGACACCGCTATAAAGGTGTGTCTATATATATTATATTTAATGTAATTATTTATTTGGAATTTTATTTAGATGTTTTTAAATATTTAATTTCATTATTTAAAGTAATTTTTATTGTATTTATTTAATTTATAGTAAAACAAATTATTAAATTAAATCAATTAATAATTAAAATAGTTTTAATTTATAATTGTTTTTAAAAAATTTAGAAATAAGGACAATAACAATTTAAATTAATTTGATAATAATAATAATAATTATTATTATTATTATTATTATTATTATTATCATTATTATCATCCTTATTATTTATTTAATTAAATTTTTATTCAGTTTGTTTTATTTTTATTAACATTTTAAAATTGTTTTGTTTTATTAAATATTTTTATTTATCATTTAACTTTTTTATTGTTTTAAAAGAAAATACTAAAAATATATAAACAATTTTAATAATATATTTAACTAAATGTTTAATTTTATCAAAATAAACAAATATTTTAGGTAAATTATTAATGTTATTTTGTTTTGTTCTATTTTTAGTTAATTTTATTATTTATTTAATTTAGTATTTTATTTTTTATTTATTTTAAATATATTTTAGTAAAAAAAAACAAAAAAAAAACATTTGTTTGCATTTTTAATGTGCGTATGTTGACTTTCTGCATGTATGGTTTGAAAGCATGGACAAAGTTTAGTCATTTAAAGCACATTAAAAAAAGTCAACAGCAAAAAAGTGAAACAAAAGAACTTGTAATTGTTAAGATTTATAATGATTTCTCTGACCCGAGAGTAAATATTAAGACTGTCTTCTCCGTTTTTGAAGCTCCTTGCCACAGTTTCAGCCGCCGTCGGGACTTTATCTTTTCTATTCGGACTTTTGAAATGGAGGACGACAACTTTTCAGCAAACATCAGCATCCAGACAGAACCAACAACAACAGGAGGAGGAATAATGAAGAAAACCACTAATTTACTTCATTTAAATCATCACAAGTTTCTCTAAGGTTTCCTCTCTATGGAACGCATTTGTTTACAATACTTTTTAAATAGGAAAACTTATTTTAATCCAGATTTTGTGCCATTGAGGAATACAAAATGCACAATTTCTCAATGTCATTTTAAAGTATAGCATGATTTTACATTAAACTGAATGTTGTTTAATATAGCCCATTCACTTTTGACTCCTTTTAAAGAAACGTTTCTAAATCCATCCCATGCCCTCAATACAACATACTTTGCTTTTAAATCCTTGTTTATGCCATCAAGGAATACACAGTGAAATTACCTGAACTTGAAAGCAAAATCTTACATTTAAAACTCCAACACTGTTTATTATACATTATTTTATTAGGTAAACTTATATTTTTTATTATTTTGTTTTAATAGTCCCAAAAGTCTCTAAAGAAGATGATGACTGTGAATGAGTCCAAAGAGATGCATTATTAAATAAAGAAAATCACTATAATAATCAGCAAACACAAATTTGCCTATTTTAATTAAATTATCTATCATGGTCTAATGAAAAATTAAATAAACATAATTGAAACTAAAAGTCTGACTTGATGAAATGACCTGGGAATGGGTACATTTTTCAGCAGATGTACATTGTTTTAGTGAACTATTACTTTAATAAAACCTTTTTATTGAAACCTCATTTCTATTAAAACTTCATTTTACTAAAACCTAATTTTTTAAATTAGATAATTGAATAATAATGCATATTTTCTCAAGTGATCGTTCACCCTAAACTGAAAATTGTCATCATTTACTTGCTCTTCACTTGTTCTAAACCTGTTTGAGTTTCTTCTGTTGAGCACAAAAGAAGATATTTTGAAGAATGTTGGAAAACCGGTAACCATTGACTTCCATAGTGAACTGTAATAAGCCTTAATAAAGCATAGCAGACATGAAGACCTTTTATTTTATTCGTATAGGTTTGCAGGAAAATTAAACATTTCCAGCTAAAGCGGAATATTGAATAGAGATAAGGACAGGCTTTTATGTCTACTGACTTGCCTGATTAACCTAGTTAAGCCTTTAAATTGCTCTTTACGTTGAATTGCAAAATAACCAGAAATATATACTGTCATAATGGTTAAGACAAAAGAAATTTGTTGTTAGAAATGAGTTATTAATATTATTATGTTTAGAAATGTGTTGGGGAAAAAATATAGGTGTTAAACAGCACTTCGGAAATATTTGTAATTTTGATTTTTTTTTTAAACCCCAAAGCTAATCATTTTTCCTCAGCTTTTAAACATCTAGTAAATATTATGTACTGTCTTCATTGCAAAGACAAAATAAATTACTTATTAAAAATTGGTTATTAAAACTATTAATAAAACATGTTGAAAAAATTATTATCTGTGTTAAACAATACTTTGGAATATATTTTTTGGGAAAATATTTGTATAAAAAAAATCCCAAAGCTAATAGTTTTCAACTTTTAAATAACTAGAGAAAAATATTATGTACTGTCATCATGTCAAAGAAAAAAATAAAGAAATTATTTATTAAAACTATTGTTTAAAAATGTTGAAAAAAATATTATCTGTGTTAAACAGCACTTTGGAAATATTTGTAAAAAAAACAAAGCTAATAAATTAGTCTTCAACTGTGTCATGACAAATACAAAATTTAGTTATAAGTTATAAGTTAAAAACGTGTCAAATGTACAGTTGAAGTCCCCCACAACTAGCCCCCCTTTGATTTTTTTTTTATTTGATTTTTATTTTTTTCCCAAATGATGTTTAAGCAAGGAGCAAGGACATTTTTTTACAGTACGTCTGATAATATTTTGTCTTCTGGAAAAAAGTCTTATTTTAGCTAGAATAAAAGCAGTTTTTAATTTTAAGAACCATTGTAAGGTCAAAATTATTAGCCCCTTTAAGCAATTTTTTTTTGGATAGTCTACAGAACAAACCCTTGTTTAACAATAACTTGTCTAATTACCCTAACCTGCCTAGTTAACCTAATTAAGCCTTTAAATGTCACTTTAAGCTGTATAGAAGTGTCTTGAAAAATATCTACTCAAATATTATTCACTGTCATCATGGCAAAGATAAAATAAATCAGTTATTAGAAATGAGTTATTTAAACTATTTAGCTTAGAAATGTGTTTAAAGTCTTCTCTTCGTTAAACAGAAATTGGGGAAAAAATAAACGGACCAGGGGGCTAATAATTCAGGGGGGCAAAAAATTCTGACTTCAACTGTATGTCCTGTATTAAACAGCACTTCAGAAAATATTTGTAAAAAAAAAAAAAAATCTAAAAAACTAAATCTAGTCTAATTTTGTCTTCAACTTTCCTCCCCATCATTTAAATAATCAGCATTCACACTCTATATTAGAACTCTATATTAGCTCAGCTGAATTCCCATTGAACTTGTTGGCTTGTTTCTGACACCTGATTTCTTTAGAGAGTTGTGAATGTAGCACTTTGGTATCTCAAGGCAAGCTCATTTTTCGCTCTCCTGGAGGTTTGGGGGTCCCGGTGGGGCCCGCTCTCTGACTGATGCGAACAGCAGGTGTTCAGCAAGCTGTGATGCGCCACACACTGCAGCGCAACCTTAATTAAAACGACACCAAATAGCTGAGCAATCCCCTGACGGAGCCACTGCAGCACAGCGGTACTGTATGTTTACATGGACATCACTTATCCAAGTATTTACCTTTTCTGTATCTGTCACTAAATTGAGGGTAATCATGTGTGTAAGGTTGTGTTCATGTCTATACCGCACTTCGATAATGCAACTAAAATAGAAAAAAAAAACTTGACGTCTTAAAGGGGTGGTTCACACAAAACAAAAAAAATTATTTTGTCATCATTTACTGTACTCTTCCTCTCTTTTTTTCGTTGAACACAATGGAAGATGTTTTGAAGAATGTTAGAAAGCAGTAGCTATTACTTTATATTTTTGTTTCTTCTTTATTGATGTCAATGGCTGCTGTATGTTTCCAACATTCTTCAAAATATCTGCTTTTGTTTTCAACAGAGAAAAGAAAGTTATGATAGTTTAGACCCACTTGATTTTGAGTAAATGATGTGAAAGTTGTTTTTTTTTTTTTTTTTTTTTGGGGGGGGGGGGGGGGGGGGGGGTGGGTACTATGACTTTTATTTATTCGTTTATTTTATTACAAGTATACTTGTTTTCTGAGTATGACTTAGGATTAGGGTAATGAAAAATACCTGATTTACATGTTTCATAGTAATTTCAAAAATTTGAGTTCACCAAGGATGCCAGTGATGTAATATATTTTTATTTTTTTCTTAAAGACATTATAGACATTTCCATTCATGTTCTTATGCTTGTTATAGTACAGTACATACAGCAGAAAAAACATTCTCAGAAAACATATTTCTAAAGGTTAAATTTTTCACCAGATGTTGGTAACAACCAATAAAAAATCCATATATGCAAAGAAAACAAATCTAAGTAGTTTACAAATGAAGTTATGCGTAATAAAATGAAATGACACGGGGAGAAAGTATTGAACACATGAAGAAAGGGAGGTGTAGGAAGACAGTGAAAGCCCAGGCAGCAGCTGAAATCTCTCTTCTTCAGCAACCCACTGCCCTTCCTCAGTGTAAATGAATTTTAGCTGCTTCAGTCCAACATCTACATTAGCAGGATGATGAAGATAAAACCAGGGTGGACATTTCAGCAAGACAACGATCCAAAACACAGCCAAGGAAACTGGTCATCCTATCAAATGCTTTCAGAGAAAGAAAATCAAGCTGTAGAATGGTCCAGCCAATCCCCTGACTTGAACCCAAGAGAAAATACAAATTAAAGATCAGATTTGATAGACGAGACAGTTTCACAAGATTTTGTGAAAATACAAATCACACCTGAGCAATGGATTTTATTCTCCATATGAGAGTCGTCTTTAAGCTGCCATCACATGACCTTCACAGCCGATCACAGTCATTTCTGTTGAGCACGCAAACACTATGGCAAATCAGCGCTGTTTAAGAACGTGCTCAAATTTTAGCAGGAAATGGACGTTTTTAAACTTTCAGTACTGATAGGTACCGAATTCCAGTATGGTGACACTAGATTGGACATTAAAAAAAAAAAAAAAAAAAAAAAAAAAAACTTGAGCATTGTTGATTTAGCCCATTTAAACAACACATTTAATCAAGGCCTTTATTTGTCACATATACTTCCATGTATTAACATACACTTACATATAGTGAAATTGCCCCCCCCCCCCGACCATACACAAACATCACATTTCAGGGGAAGACAGGTCAACGGGAGGTAGCATTTAGAAAAAGGAAGTAAGATACATAAGGAAAGAGGCAAAAAAACTCCCTTTAACTTTGCTCTTGAATTAGAGCAGTGTGAGATCAAGGAAAAAAAAAAAGCCCCAGCAGTCAAGCACATAAACACAGACATAACATCGCAAGGGGAATGGAAAGGGGGTGTGGATATAGTCCGGCAAGGGCAGACAGCCGTCCGGTCCTGCAGCCATGGAGGCGCTGGTCACAGACCCGCCTACCCTCTCCAGTGAATGAAAGCACACAATGGCGTGGGATGAAGGGTTGGGTAGTGATTGTCTATCTGTAGCTATGTATGTGTGTGTGTGTGTGTGTGTGTGTGTGTGTAAGCCTGTAGAGGCCAACAGATGTCCTTCACCGGGAGCAGGAATTTCAGAGCGTCTCCTTATCTTGCTATCTGGGAGAAGTAGTTT
Source organism: Danio tinwini (assembly GCA_903798205.1). Classification (NCBI taxonomy): domain Eukaryota; kingdom Metazoa; phylum Chordata; class Actinopteri; order Cypriniformes; family Danionidae; genus Danio; species Danio tinwini. The sequence goes on from CAIGQZ010000379.1 coordinate 22,391,693, forward strand.
TTCTCCAGCCGAGGCCTTCTGGCTGGAAAAAACACAGGGAAGCCGAAAGAGAAGAAAGTATTTCAAATTTAGGTCAATATCTGCCAATTTCACAGATATTTAATGTCCGTCACTGGTCTCCAGGTCTCGCCAAATCTTGTTGCAAAGTCTTGTTGTTTCACCCTGATGTTCCCATTTAAAGTTTGGTTATTAGCGACTCTGCTCATCCCTGTTTAAATCAAGTTGGCCAGCTTGGTGGGGTTTTGAGCAGCACTGACCGTATCAATCGTCGATACCCCAGGGCCCTGCATAAGCCCATCAGCAGAAACCCTGTTATCAAAGTTCAGAACAGGTAGATATCTTCAATATCCTCCAGGGACAGAGCAGCCAGGTATCCAGCTGCAAACATTCCGGCATTCGCCCGAGCCCAAACTTCTCGTCGAGAAGATGGTGTCAATTGCGTTCAGAGACCAGTTGATCAAATCCATAATTCCTTGTTTGTTTGTGTAGCAGGGCATGGAGAGCCTCAGAGATGGAATAAGACGAGACAAGAGGAGCCAGCCTCCAAATATTTATGAGTTTCTTTTTACTGTTGAAGACAAATAAAGATATTTTGCGGAATACTTAAAATCTGTAGCCATTGACATCCATAATAGAAAAAAAGTCTGTCTACTGGTTTCAAAGTAGAGATTTCTAAGAGAGGATTCATTGCTTCACTTGAGAGTGAGTAAATGATGACAGGATATTCATTTTTGTGTGAACTACTGTATCTCTTTAATATCAGAATATTGTTGTCCAATGTGGTGACAGTGGCTCAGTGGTTAGCACTGTCGCCTCACAAGCAAAAAGGTTGCTGGTTCGAGTTCCAGGTCGGTCAGTTGGCATTTCTGTGTGGAGTTTGCATGTTCTCCCCCGTGTTGGCGTGAGTTTTCTCCAGGTGCGCCGGTTTCCCCCACAGCTTAAAGACATGCGGTACAGGTTAATTGAATAAACTAAATTGTCTGTAGTGTGTGTGTGAATGTGTGTGTGGGTGTTTTCCAATACTGGGTTGTGGCTGGAAGGGCATCCACTGTATAAAAACATACGCTGGATAAGTTGGTGGTTCATTCCGCTGTTGCAATCACTGATAAATAAAGGGACTAAGCCAAAAGAGAATGAATAAATGTTTTCCAATGCACGTTGTTGTCCATAATTTATGCATTGCGTGTGTTTGCGTCACGTGTGTTGTATTTTACTCCAGGCACAGACATTTTATGAAAAATTGTTCAGGGAATAAGTTGGGCTCAGCGCACGATTTAGTCAATGTAATAGCAAAAGAAACAAGTTTTAAAGCTCTCAATCACTGTGCAAAATTGCCTTGGAGCTGCCTTTCTCTCTGACTGCCTTTTATATATAATTACTTAACTTCAGATTATGATGTTCGTGACTTTAAAAGGCATTAGAGGAGTGGGATATTTGGCACTTTTCACAAATTGGGTGAAAAAAGAGGGCTTGCAGCTTTTAAACGTAAGTGAAAAGAGCCGTGGCGACGCAGTGGCGCAGTAGGTAGTGCTGTCGCCTCACAGCAAGAACGTCACTGGGTCGCAAGTTTGAACCTCGGCTGGGCTGGGTCAGTTGGCGTTTCTGTGTGGAGTTTGCATGTTCTCCCTGCGTTCGCGTGGGTTTCCTCCGGGTGCTCCGCTTTCCCCCACAGTCCAAAGACATGTGGTACAGGTGAATTGGGTAGGCTAAATTGTCCGCAGTGAATGAGTGTGTGGATGTTTCTTAGAGATGGTTTGCGGCTGGAAGGGCATCCGCTGGGTAAAATCGTGCTGGATAAGTGAGCGGTTCATTCCGCTGTGGCGACCCCAGATTAATAAAGGGACTAAGCCGACAAGAAAATGAATGAATGAAAAGAGCCGCTTATAGCCTTTTAAAAATGCTGTTCATTCATTCTAGGAATTGAAAGTAAATGTCAGCTTTATTATTTGGCTTTACTAAATGTTGCTTTGCTGTGTTTTTCTGAATTATAAATGTTAAAAATAGTATTGGAATAGGTGGCACAATGGCTCAATGGTTACCATTGTCACCTTGCAGTAAGAAGGTCGCTGGTTCGAGTCCCAGCTGGGCCAGTTGATGTTTCTATGTGGAGTTTGCATGTTCTCCCCATGTTGGTGCGAGTTTCCTCTCGGTGCTCCGGTTCCCCACAGAGTCAAAAGACGTGCGCTATAGGTGAATTGAATAAAAACGAGTATGTATGGGTGTTTCCCAGTACTGGGATGTGGCTGGAATGGCATCCGCTGCATAAAACATATGCTGGAATAGTTGGTGGTTCATTCCACTGTGGCGACCTCTGAAATCGAGACTGAGCTGAAGGAAAATGAATGAATAGTATTGGGACAAAATTTTTAAATGCAAAAGGAGGGAAACCCAATTTGTTTATTACAATTTGTTTATTATTGTTTATTACATTTTATACAATTTAATTGGAACATTTTATATTGTTAGCTGTTCTGAGGTACACTGTCAAGCTGTTTACAGTACAATGTGTAGTAAAAAGTAAAAGAGTAAAAAAGCCACAAATGCAAATGACAAAAACAGCTTTACAAAGTCAGCTATTAGTTAATTGTAGAATTTTATTGCACAAAAACCACACGCTCCAGGTACGTCATGTGATTTTAACATTTGTGAAAAAGTTTCAAAACAACATTTCATATAGCCCTCAAACCTTTAAACAGTAGTTCACATCTGCAATTATAGATAGCTGTTTTGGAAAATATTAACCAATGCTTCAATATGGTGTAGTCAACATTTGAAGTGAATCTAAAATATTTTTCTAAATTGTTCTAAAAAGAATGGATGTTCAACATTTTTAGGACAACTTTGACGAAAGGTGATGATCCACTTCAAATGTTGACAACTGTATACTTTCTCTGTGAATTTATGTTTTGAGTTTTACTGCAAATGTCACATCCATAACGCTGGAATTGCTCAGCTCCAACACTGAGCAAACACACCTGAACCAATGGGGTATATGCACATGGACTTTTAATTTCAGACAGCCAGACTCATTGCTTCTGCTGAACTGTCTTTCCAATTTAAAATTGCCTCGTTTAAGGTCTACTTTAAAAATTTGTTATTTTCACTGCCTGATAGATATACAGTATGAAGTGGGTCTCAGATTGGACAAGAAGCAGTGCATTAAATTCCATTTCCCCACGCCATGTCTTTATAATATGACAATTTATTTTACCCCTAGCATTTTCAATGGAGTTTCTGCACTCGCCTGCTGATCCTGACAGTGCTAGCGGTTACACATCTTTTATCTCATTTTGTAACACTTTATTTTGATAGTCCATTTGAGTATTAGTAGATTGTCTGCTTATTATGTCGATATTGCTCCTTCAACAGACATTTGACTGACTATAAACTTTGCAAGTACATGTCAACTTACACTAACCCTAACCCCAACTCTAACAGTCTACTTATAATCTAATGAGAATTAGTTGGCATGTAGATGCAATGTAACTTTAAATTCAACAAACGAACCATCAAAATAAAGTGTGACCTCTCGTTTTACTCTTGAACAACTAAATGAATGCTTAAGTTTATTTAACTGAATGTGTTATAATTACATTACAACATTGATGCTGTAAAAGGAACTTTATGAAGTTAAAAATTTACATTAAGCTTTCACCAGAAGTTTATCATTGGCTGCAAAACACTAGCTGTGCATAGTCAATTAACTAGGACCTGAAGCAGCACTTGATAATTACAGACAGGTGTGTTTGGTTTGAAATCAGCTTGAAGGTATACGTTAAAGCCTAATATGAATACGTTAAAGCCTACCTGACGGATAAACAAATACAATTAAAACCTTATGAATCAATAGGATATCTTGTAAGATACTGCTGCATGATCCAAATATAATATTATTTGATACATTTTTTATGTTTTCATTACATTTTGGGCATGAAATCCACGCTGAATCCACCCTTCTGATGGGATCAGTTTAATCCAGATTTTTTTGGATCAAAGTAATCCAAATCCTACAAAAAAGGTCTGAAAAACCCGAACTAAAGGTTTGATCCGGATCAAAACAAAGATTGGGTTACGTGATCTAATGAGATTATGTAATCCGTTTTTTTTTTGAAAAACCCATTTTCAAGATTTGATCCAATCCGTTATCCAATATCCTAGTGGATTACTTTTGAAAAACTGGGCCCAGGAACACGATTGGTGATCTGTTCTAAAACATGACATGTTAAAATTATATGTAATTTATTGTGTTATTATCATAATGTATTGTGAATAGCTTGTTTTTCAGGAATAGCTGTGCAGTGTTTGTTCCTTACTCATCAGGACTTTGAGCGGTCTCCAAAGTGCTCTTATCTCCAGGGTGGATCTCCACAGGGCTCTCTGGCTCCTCCTCCTCCAGGACGCCCTCATCTGCTTTCCTCTTCTCTTCCTCGGGGTGAGTGCTGAAGAGCAGACCGGTGTTTTCACACCCCATCGCCTCATTCTTATTAAAGTCCCGGAAATTGTTCTTTGCCCCCATGATGTATTTGCCCAGGATGTTGGCCTGGTCTGGTTCACCTTTGTTCTGCCACTTCAGCTTTTGCTGGAAGTCCTTCATCTCGGTGTGCAGTCGGCCGACAACTTTATTCAGCTCGGTGATTCTGTTGCCAACATCTGAGCGGCACAACAGTAATAGCAGTTAGTGCAGAAACAACAGAAGTGTTTAGAAGAGCAGCATACGGGGCTGCTGAAAAAAACTTGATTCTGATTGGCTGGTGAACATTTTAAGGTATGCTATTATTTTCAGATAAACACTCTTGACCAAGTTAAAGTTTCAAAACATTCATCAGTACATGATTATTTTATGTTCATATTGTGTTAAATAATTTCAAGGTCAAATGTATTGTCTCTCTTAAAAGAGATTTGTTTTAAGGAAAAAAAGGTTCTGCTTGTACATAGACACCCACAAGACAACATACACTTCCTGGCAAATGTCTTGTCGCCTATCCAAGTTTTAGGAACAACAAACAATAACTTGACATCTAGTTGATCTTTTGATATCAGAAGTGGCTTGACAGCCAAAGGCCTCTAGATTACGCTTATTCTACCAAAATAAAATATGATCATGCCTTGATTTTGAATTAATTAGGACAGTAAGGTCTGACTTTGCTTAGACAAAAGTCTTGTAACTTAACAAATAATGTACAGTATATAAAGTCATGGAGCAGTGGAAAAATAATTAATATTGTGTATGACTCCCATGAGCTTGACGACTGCATCCATACATCTCTACAATGAGTCAATTAACGTATTCATAAAGTCATCTGGAATGACAAAGAGCGTTCTTGCAAAACTCTGAGTTTATCAAGATTCTTTGGATTCATCTTCAATGCCTCCTCCTTCGTCTTACCCCAGACATGCTCAATAATGTCTTGATACCTCAGGCTGTTGATGTTGCCATCCACTCTGCAGATCTCTCGCATGCCCCCATACTGAATGTAATCCCAAACCATGATTTTTTCCTTCACCAAACTTGACTGATATCTGTGAGAATCTTGAGTTCATGTGGATTCCAATAGATCTACAGCATTTTTGATGATTGGGATGCAGTTCAACAGATGATTTATCGAAAAAAAAAATCTACCTTCTGCCACTTTTCCCAATTTTGTTGCTCCTACAACTGGGATTGACGACAAGACTTTTGTCTGATATTGTATAACATGCACATAAAAAATCCTAATCCTAAAATACATCCTAATATAAATACAGTTCTGTTAAAACAATCATTTAAAAAATACAATGTGCACCAACCGCCCTCTTATCTTATACTTTTAGCCATCCTACCATAATTGCTCAATCAATTTAATTGAAAAAATGTGTTATATCTCAGCCTACTGCAGTCAAACATCAAATCAGAACAGAAGAGAACAGCTTTGGATGAGCTGTGTAAAAAACACAATGAACTGTTTGAAGACAAAGGCCTGACAAATGTGTGGTAATTGTAGTATAAGCAGAATAATACCGTGGTCACACTAGAGTTTGTGCTTGCGAAATTCTGTCGTACGGTGCTTTAAAAAAAGGGGCTGGATTAAACAAGATGATTAGACATTAAAAAAGTGAGCGACTTGTCCATATTTTAAAATTCTGTACAGAAACGTCATATTTTGATATTTGATTGGTCTCACACAGTCAAGTGATGCGATTTCGCAGGTCAGAGTTCACCAAGCGTGAACTTTACAACTCTGTAAACTGTGAAACTTGTCGCACAAGCTTTCGTTTACGGTCTGTCACATTCGCATGCAAATGAATGGAAGTCTATGGGGTGCGGTATGACCATGGCTTCACTCTCTCTAGTCCATTGAATTATTAGAAAATAATCTGCATTTTCTAATAATTTAATGGCTTTTCGTCAGTTACTCCTTACATAACAGTCATACTGATAAAACAGTAGGCTGTAGGAACAGTAGGTATAATTGCACAGAACATGCTTTTGCAATCGATTTGAAAACATGAGCTCCACTGGCTTTTTGTCCACTTTTTTGTTTATTAGTAAAATGCAGTACACTCTCCTGTCTGACTCCGGCTCAATGGAATTATGTGCCCAGGGCTACATTTTTGAAAACCGAGAAATATGTCTGGGGGCTATGTCGTCTTGCAGTTTTTATTTTCACATATCCTATAGAGGCCGCTGAGTATATTTCAACATATCTCAACGCAATAACATTTCTGCGTATCTCAAGTCATAATTTTGACATATTAATTTATAATTTCGACTTTTATCTCATAACTTAGACTTTGCTAAGTCATAATTTAAACGCTTTTGTTATCTGGCAGAAATGCAGTCCATAAAAACAGGCTTCCATATAATACAGTATTTGTCCACATGGGATCAAATTTGACGTCAGCTCCTCTTTTAACTGATTGGCTTGATGAGCAACTAGAAAACCAATGATAATGCTAAAGCAAGCTGTGATTTTAATAAAACTTTAGCAGCATTAACACAAAGTGCAGTAAGTAAAAACAAAAGGAAAAGGACCAAAAGCACACAAAAAATAAACAGATTTTGTTTGCAATATGCAAAAGGTTTAATTCAGATTTCCGTTTTGTGCAATGCCGTTTTAAACGTGTTTTAATTCTCTATTTATGCTCATAATCAATGTAATTTAATATTTATTTCTAAAGCACATTTTAAAACAACCAGGGCTTGACATCATTAACTTTTTTGATCACCAGCCACTGTGGCTAGTAGATTTCCAACATTACTAGCCGCTGGCCATTTTCACTAGCCACACTTTTCTTGTTGGGAAAATATATTTTATATGCATAAGTTTGACTGACATGCTAAAATGACTTGATTAAGATGTTGTGTTATGTCCACACGCCTCCTCATTCTTTTAACTTCTTGTGTGTATTGTGTATTAGCTAGCTCAGTGCATGAGCAAATGGGTTGTCACAATGCAATCAGTTTTTATTTCACATGACTTTTCAGGGCTCAAAATTAAGGATTTACCAAATTTATCTCTGACCACACCAAATAAGTATTTCTTAGTCACAATTTTTTGTGTGTCAAAACAAGGAAAATAAGCTGTATAGGTGCACTTTTTAATTCAACAAAACTTTTCTTTAAAAAAACATTACATTTAAAAAAAAAAAATAATTATTGTCATGTATCTAAAATATGCACAGTAATCTGTCCTGGCTAAAAGTCCCAGATCACCAGTTAACTACACATAAACGGGGAGTAATCTCCTGTTAAAGCAGTGTTATTGTAAAAAAATATAATTAAACCATATTAACAAAAATAACTAAGCAAAAGAAAGCAGGTGAAACATACCGTGTTTGATAAGGAAAGGATGATCACGCGCTCACGGTGAGTGTTAAACCTGTTAATAATCTGTTCAAAGAATAATTAAAATGAAAGCTGTGACCGCTGCTGCTTACAAGTATTTTTTTATTTAAAATCTTGAGCTCTTAAAAGCAGCAGGACTGTGGGTGCACGATCATCGCTCTTTGTCCAGTTTATTTCAAAGGGAACTGATCGCACCAGTTGCGATTCCTTTAGGCACGGTTGCTTCGCGCAAGTAAATGGGAGCGAGCTCTCTTTTTAACAGTCACGCGCATCACATCACCTGTGAGCGCGAGTGATCATCCTCTCCTTCAGTATTAACCTGCTGTAAGATGGCTAAACCTCTCCAGAATGTCAGATCCTGAGAGCTGATATGGAATTTCATGAGATGCAATAAAACAACTAACTTTCGGGTCTGAGAAAGAAGATAAAGAAACCTGCTGTTCAACTGTTCTATTCAAATCAATGTTGACAATCCAAACGTAGGCTGAAGACACAGGGCTACACCTCACCAGAGGGTAATGCGAGAAAGTTCACCCTTCTCATTTCACCTCAAGCCCCCTTCTTGACCTTTAAGCTACCTTTCTCCATCAGAGCACATTCCACATAAAATGCTCAAGGTCTTAATATGATGTATGTTATAGCACTGTATTCATGTTTGGTGTCATTTTAAATGTCTCTGTGTGATTGGTAAAGTGGTCTTAATTTCACTATAATATTTAATTTGTATATGTTGATTTGGTTTTTGACTTTGATAAAATCTCTGCCAGATGCTCCCCCCTCTAGTGATGAGTAACATCTCCAATTCACCAGGCAGGGGTCTCTGTGACGCCTCTATTGTCTTGAATTTATGGCTGTTTGTTCTGAGTTGAGTATATAAGGTAAAGATGTGATATGGCTCATTGGAATCTTGTAACCAAGACCCTGTTGCAGCAACTCTGAGACTTATGCTGCAATGTATTTCTCTGGTAGGGTATGCATCTTTGACTTTTTGATTTATCTTTGAGTAATGGATGTTATATTGTTACAGTATCATCTCTGAATTGGCTTGATGATTGTTTTATTATATAATTGGCATTATACAATTTTACCTGACAAATAAAATGTTAAGTTTTGACTCATTCTGAATTCTCCTGAAATCTTTTATATCCAGTAGATTACCTGGAGTCTTTCGCTACCTTTCAAGAGTTCACACTTAGATAATGCTTGACTATATTAGCTAGTTTGCCATGCTGTCCCGGGAGAGAACCCTGAGCTCAGAGATAGGTGAGCCCAAGGCTCCCGCCTGGTCAATAAGCATTAGGAGGGATACGAGATCAGGTAGTTCTCGATAACCTCCCGAGAATAGGCCGCTGATTATGTTAGTTTGTACTTAGTAGGTGCTTATGACTGTAGTTGCATGTTTTTGAGTGTGGGAGGAAACCGGAGTACCCGGGGAAAACCCACGCGAACACGGGGAGAACATGCAAACTCCGCAGAGTGTCGACTGTTTCAGCTAGCGTTGAACCAACTCGACTTCCTTGCTGTGGGGCAACAGTGTTAACCACTGAACCACCGTGTCGCCCGAAATCTAAACTGAGGAGGAGGGAGAAGGGATGGATTGGGGTGGGAAGATGAGGAGCGAAGATGAGGAATGAAGTTTAGGCTGGATATTTATATTAAATTTTAAATGATCCGATTGGCTAGTTAGTGATTGGTGATAGGGATCAGCTGTTGTCAATCCTATCACGTGCTCCTCTCGAAATTAGTTTGTGAAACTTCACTTATGAGCGGCATAATTATTTGATTATTAGACACATAGACTATAAGTAGCAGTTGGCACATTAGCATGGAGATCTTTTAATTATTTAACCACTGAAGCTAGCAAAATGCAGGGCTTGACTAAGTGAGATGTTCTTTTAGTATGAGTGAGCAGTTGGCAACCAGCCTATTTGAATATTAGTTAATCCTGCACCCTCTGACTAACTTCAGAGTGTCGACATTCTGTCCGTGAGAAGACACGCAAACCCGTGGCGTGAAACTCTGAGCGGCGTTTGGTCCCTAATGAACGTATAAACTGAAGAGTATGGGAACAGATAGATCAAAACTCTAAATTAAGTCATAAATGATTATTGTGATCCGTTTCTATAATTAGAAATACAGTCTAAATATTACGATCACTTACAATTGGAGTCAGATTAAATTCGGAGCTAAAAAACTGATATAATTTAAATTCTAATAAATAACAGAACTCTTTTCAGAACCACTGGAAAAGGCTTACATGCATTTACCTTTCGACCATGCTGTTAGTTTTGTCATTGAGCTAATAGATGGACTTTTACACTGCCTTCTATTGCTCGCACGAATAGTTATTTTGCTGCTTTTCGATTCTAAGATCACATTTGCAAGAGTATTGGGCCATGCTTATTGTCGAACCCTGCTTTAAAGAAAACAACAACTTAAAAATGATTTCCAACCAGCCAAAGTGACTAGTGGAGGTGTCTGTCTAACCCGCCAGAGCTGAAATCTACCCGCATTTGGCAGGTGTTAATGTAGAGCCCTGAAAACAACCAAAGCGCTTTACATAGGAGTAATAAAGGCATTAAGAAAAGAAAATGTAAAATGAAAACAAGACATTATTTTTCAACACGTGAGCTTGTTGTTCCTTATTCTGCATTTAGGTTTTTTTTGTGTACACGTTTTACATTTTTGGATTTATGCTTATTTTTCTATTCAGGATCACATTACTTTTGCCGTAAATATGATCCCATTGACTATGGCAGTTTTTTTAAACACTGCATGTTTTTTTTTTTGGATCGTTACCCAGAGAAGCGGAGAATGACCTACCTTTCCGTGTGCTCTCCTCAAACTCTCTGCGTGCTGCTTCGATGTAGCGGTGCACTAGAGCTTTAGTGACCTGCAGGCGGTATGGCACTCTGCCCTCACCTTGACCTCCACCACTATTCAGGGCATTACTAGACTAAAAAAAAAAAAAAAAACACCTCATCAGCTAAAATGAACCAAGAGTGATGGTGCATTTCGAGACAGAAGCTTCTCCAGATGCTCACCACTGATGTGATGGGAGGATATTCTGGAGCTTTCTTCTGGCAGCAGCAGCAGATCTTTTGAAAGATGCCTCTACACAAAAATGAGGATGAGATTAGATGAGAAGATCATAAAAGTTTACTACAACGTTTGATAATTGTTGCTTATCAGGTTTTCTTACCGCAAGATGTAAAAGAAAGCCTTTGGAGAGGGAATGATATTGAAGGGAACTGGCATTGTGAGACCCTCTCTGAAGTAGCTGAGATAGAGTTTAGATCGAGCAAACTTCCACTCGACATCTGCATCATCCTATCAGAAACCAATATTATTCGACAACATGGAGTGCATATCTGATTTGTACAATGTTCAAACAAACTGTATTTATTTAAATGCAACCTATTATGCAAAAAATAACTTTATATAAGGCGTTTAAACAGTTGTGTGGCAACAGTCTGTGAATATAAACAGCTTCTAAAGGTAAACAATTTCTTAATAAAATTTTTTACCAAACACACTTCATAAAAACAGTCTGCAGAAAAACTTTAGAGTTCCACTTGAACCACGGCTGCAGCCGGTGATCAACAAGATTAGCCGAGCGCATGCGGGAAAGGAGTTCAAAACGGAGTTGTGTAGCCGGACACTTCGGGGTTCAAAGGTGCAGCAAGCATGATGACCGATCACATGCCATCATCATCATCATTCATTTATTTATTTACAACAACAAAAAAATTACACACATTTAACATAGTTGTAATTTTATTTTATTTGAGTTAATATTTAGGTTATTCACAAAAATATATACAGTATTATCTAAATCATTCATGGAGCTGAATGCAGTAAATAGTCTGTAGAAAAAAGGTCGAAAATAAACCTATGCAAACAATCTAGCCTTTACAAACAAATTATTTAACAAAAAAAAAAAGATGATTACTGCAGTAAAACATTTGTAGTCCTTTAATAAGCATGATATATACACACAAGATAGAGAAGATATAAAAAGTTAATTGTTTAAAATTTGTGAGAGGGAAGTTGTCCAATAATAAACCTGAAACACATGTGGTTGTTGTCAAGCAGTGAGTCCAGGCAATTGTGTAATATCTGTCACGGTCACCAGCGAGCTTCAATCAGAGATCGCTGGTATAGACACTCACATAACTACATATCCGGACTCAAATGGACTACATATTCAATCGTGCCACACACACTCACCTGCTCCAGCTGACTGTCATCAAGACACTCTCTCTCACTCACACACACACATTCACAGCTGTGGCTCATTCACACTAATCTACAGGACTATATATTTCAGTTTGTGTGCCCCTTTCGTTGTCTGTTGTATTTAAGTTACTCCTATGATGTCTGTATGTTCCTGGTTTGTTTTGCCCTGTTTTAGTTTTCCTGTTTTGCTGTGTTTGGATCCGGTCTTTGTTTTTTCCCCTCTGAACCCTGCAACGGACCGTAACAATATCGATTACAATATCAATAACAATAGCCCATTAGTGACGATCCCTTCCTCGTTAGCATAGACAGCTCTGAGTGAGAAGCAGCTGTCCGGGCATTTATAGCTCCACCCTCTTTTGGAAAGAGGGCTGGAAGCACGATCTCATTTGAATTTGAAGCAACAGTCACTAAAATGGCACAATTTGGATCAAAGCCTAAAAGGGGCAGATTCAAAGAGTTGTAAAACATTATTCGTGTGGTATTTTGAGCTGAAAATTCAGACACTCTAGGAACATCAGAAACTTATTTTACTTGTTAAATAGGTCTAGTTTAAAATATATATGTGCAATACTATAAAATGATTTGAATTCATATTTCTGTGCTTTTCTTAAAACGAAAAATAAATAAATAAAGAGCAGATCACAGACTTTTGAATGGAAGTTTAAATTGTGATTTTGATTATTAACTATAATTGTAAATCCACAGAAAGATACTTTTTTAAATTCTTATTGAAACAATATTGTAGCTTAACTTATTCAAAAACTCTCCTTCAATAAATTTTACATCTGAATGAGAAAATCCTACCAATGCACATGCAATAACATCAGCTGCAAAAATGACTGTTCATGACTTTTCATCAATACAGTTTCAAAACATTGTAATCAGTGTGCAAGCTGTTAATAAATCTGACCCCAATTATAACATTCTTATACTCTATATTGTAGCTCACCTCGATCCTCTGAAATGAATTGGAGATCATGGCAATAAGCATGTTCAGCAGCACTATGACGATGAGCAGTGTGAAAATCCCATAGAAGATCCGTCCCACAAACTCAGCCAGAGCATAATCAGGCATGTCCACATATCCCTGGTTTGCCATCCCGAACATGGTCCAGAAGAGAAAGTTAAATGTCTCATTTAGTCTAAAATAAATACAAACGACATGTACATTTTAGAAGATACACTGCTGGACACTTTTGATACACCTGACAACTTTGAGACTGAAATAACATCCAAAATGCATTTCTTTTGCTGGACTATCCATGTGTGTCTACATACTTTAATTATACAATGCACAATTTTAAGGTCACTTTCTCAAAATTTGTTTTTTCTCCTGCACTGAAATGCCATAAATATACAGTATCTATATTCTGAAGGTTTTTTCATACATAAAATTAGCTATTTGTGATTCTGTACAGCTTTTTTTGGCTAGATGCTCTGGTGTTTTTGAAAATATAAAGGCAGCCAAAATCATTTCTGTTAAAACCATTGACTCTAATGTCAAAAAGTGAAACTAGATTTTTTTTGTGCTTTGTTGTGCTAAAAATGTATGTAAATTAGTGCATATTTTAATAAATAATTGATGATTTGCATATTTAAAGAGAAAATTAGGACTGAAAGGGGACCTGTTATGCTCCTTTTTAAAAGATGTAAAATACATCTCAGATGTAGAGTGTGTGTGACCTATCAGCTAAAAAATACCACACAAATAATGTTTTATGACTTTTAAACTGCAGCTTTTTGGCTTTGATCCAAACTGTACCATTTTGGTGACTGTCGCTTTAAATTTAAATGAGATTGTGCTCTTTTTTTATGTCAGCATAGTGGCAGATTCAAATCAGGACTAATGTTATCTGTGTGGAAAACTGAAATAGTAAAAAGAAGTGTCTCAGAAGAAGGTAGTCTAAAGAGACTACAGTGTTTATTTGTACATACTAAAATTCCACATTTATAACCCTTTTAGTCGCTAACATTATCTTCGGGCTGATGAAAACTCTAAAGGCAGACAGCTGCTTCTCACTTAGAGCTGTTTATGCAAGTGAGGTAGAGATTGTTACTAGTGGGTGGGGCTTTCAAGGGATACATTCAGCCAGTGTTTCTGCTGACTGTTTTTATGTGATTATAAAAAAAAAATAGAATTAATTATTTTTACCATTAGAGGCTGGCTATATTCACACACTCTTGCCACACAACTGTTTAAACACCTTAAAAAAGTGTTTTTTTCCATAATAGGTCCCCTTTAAGATTTTAGAAAACGTAATTATTATCAACTAAGGAATAATAATTGTTTAATAATTTGCAATGGCTTGCCTAAAAGATTGATCTTCTGGGTTTCTATGTAAACAAGTGATTAATCACCTGCCAAGATGTGGAGATATAACATATGGGACGTATATGTTGTTTATTCCACACAGAAATGCTGTTCCAATAATCATGAGGATGAACATGAACCTGTGTAGCAAGAAAAACATTTGATGAGAGCCATTTTTTCCCCTCCTGATCTGCTTGTATAGGCATATTGGACACGGAATCGTAAAGATGAAACCTTGTGATCTGACCTCATCATGTCATCGATCATCCTGCCCATGGAGATCTGCAGGGTTCCCAGAGATTCGTGGGCCGGCAGAATGTAGGCGAGACGAGTGAAGCTCAACATGCTGGTCACGGCAAACAGAGTCTCTGCAATCAGCTGAGGATCCTCCTGCCTCCAGTCCTCTCGCACTGGTCAGAAACATATGGTCATAATGCGGTCAAATGCTATTGTCATTTAGTTATTATTATTGTTAAATGAAAGTAATAACACTATTTAGATTATAATCATGGCAATAAAATGCATTGCTATTATTAATAATAGTATTTACTTAAAATAAAAATTAAAGTATAATTTAATCATTATTATTATATTATTATTTTTCCATTTATAATAAAAAATGAATTGGCTATTTAAACTGCAACTTAAAATCTACACGTTGTTGTTGTTGTTATTTTTATTATTATTAATTAAAGATGGGTTGCGGCTGGAAGGGCATTCACTGCGTAAAAACAAATGCTCGATAAGTTGGCGATTCATTCCGCTTTGGCGACCCCAGATTACTAAAGGGACTAAGCCGAAAAGAAAATGAATGAAACATTTTCATAATTGTTTTTAAAAGTACAAATGACAACATTATTATTGACAAAAAATAAATAATAATAAATGAAAAATAAATTTTTAAAACATGGCTATTTAAACAACTTATTATTATTATTATATTACAATTTTTATTACCATACAATTTGATAATTGTCTTTAAATGTACAATGACATTATTTTTGAGAAAATAATAGTTTTATAATAATAATAATAATAATAATAATAATACATGAAAAAATAATTTTAAAACATGCCCAATAATTTTTTTTTATTACCATATAATTCATAATCGTCTTTAAATATACAAGATACACCATTATTCTTGACAAAATAAGTTTAAATTCTACCACTACTTCTACTACTACTACTACTACTACTAATAATAATAATAATAATAATAAAAATAATAATAAAAAAATTGCTATAAAAACATCAACAAAAACTAATTCATTATTATTATTATTAATAATAATAATTATTATTATCAGACAACAACAATAAATTTTTTTTTGAAAATACATTCATTCATTCATTTTCTTGTCGGCTTAGTCTCTTTATTAATCCGGGGTCATCACAGCAGAATGAACCGCCAACTTATCCAGCACTATTTTTATGCAGCGGATGCCTTTTCAGCCGCAACCCATCTCTGGGAAACATCCACACACTCATTCACACTCGTACACTACGGACAATTTAGCTTACCCAATTTACCTGTACCGCATGTCTTTAGACTGCGGGGGAAACCGGAGCACCCGAAGGAAACCCACACAAATGCAGGGAGAACATGCAAACTCCACACAGAAACGCCAACTGACCCAGCCCAGCCGAGGTTCGAACCTGCGACTTTTCTTGCTGTGAGGCGACAGCACTACCTACTGTGCCACTGTGTCGCCCCTTTGAAAATACAATCTAATAATAATAATAATAACAAAAAAAACGTATTTATTATTATTTTCGACTTAATTATTTGAAAATATAATATGTACTGACTCTATGGCTAGTTAATAGACATGTAGGTTAAATAAAGCCTGCATGTGAGACCTGTGTTGGTGAAGTAGTCACAGAGCTCTTGTGTGCTGGAGTCCTGACAGAGGAAATATCCCTTTAGCATGATGAGGACGCGCAGTGTGAATGAGGCCAGATACATACTCAACACCATCATATCCAGAATGTTCCATAAATCCAGAAAATAACTCTTCAACCCCTCAATCCAGACTTCCTTACACTCAAACCAGAAGAAACCTAGCAATGCGCAGAGAAAACAAGTTACGCTTTGATCTTGTATACAGCTTTTTAAAGAGCCCATATTACACATTGAAACGGGTCATATTTCGGTTTTATGGGTCTCCAACAACATACTGATATGTATGCAAGGTCAAAAAACACGTTCATGGTCTTATAATATGCATTTATTTTACCTAATTATCCCAGCGACTCCCATATGAATCGTTAAGTGATTCATTTGTTCCTAAACCCCTGCTTAGCGCAAAGCTAATCTGCGCTGATTGGACCGATGACGGCCTGTTGCGATTGGTCGACAGCGTTCAGCACGAGACAGTAAAATGCCCAGCCCGGTTTATCAAGCCCGCAGGTCGCCAACATTGGTATAGGATCTGATCGCAGCGGACGCCCGAAACACGCTTTAAAGTAAACTTACTAACAACACAGTAAACAGTACCCGAGTCTCAACAGTGTTATTCAGACACCTCAGCGCTGAAAGCAGTGTAGTTAAACACTAGCATATTGCTATTGTTAAGTATGACACACATTCAGTTTTAATCCACACAGCAGCAAAAGCTGAACTATTCTGAACCTTGACTGCTGCACGTGTGCAGGATCAGCTAACGATGGCCATAGCAACGACAAATGGCAGTGGAACGAGCTCACAAAAGCATTTAAATCTGTAAACAAAGCAGCACGCGTCGCGTTTACAATGTTGCATTAGACGCGATATGAGAATATAAAGAGTTAACCTGATACAGTACACGCGGTTACTAGTAACAAAACATGTAGATCATTTCTATTTGCAATCATTGCTGTGGCACCTCGTCCGTGAACAGCTATATGTTCTAAGTGCTTACCTGTATTCTGCTTTTCTAAATGATCACATCCCCAGCCGGGAGGTTGTAGCATCCTCTGTCCTCTGACAAGCTATCTCTGCGGGCTCCCGCTCTCCATTCGCAAGCCTTTTCAGTGCTGCTCACCAGCCCGAAGCCCAACGTTCAGCAGCCTGCCGGTGTACCTAATAATATGTCCTTATTTTGCCTGCACCCCTGGTGTCTTGTCTGTCCATTATAAGATGGAGGCAGAAACTAATGCAGAAGCTGTGTAGTGATAGATCGCCCATTGTAAACGTGCAGATTTCTGAACGACTCCTTTCCCCTTACACTTCCAATAATATCCAGGTAAACACAGCATCTTCATGAGCGTCTTGCTGCTGTGTTAGTGGGCGGGGCCGCAGGTTTGAATTTTGCCGGGTCTGCGCGCGCAACAATTATGTTTCGTAACGACGTCACGCCGAAACGGCTGAAGATTCGTTATCAAGACGATTCATTTAAACCACTATGAGTCGACTCTTTTATAGATGAATCAGTAGTTTTAAAAACTGTCCACTTTTAGATTTGAGCTTTAGCTGGATATTTCTTTTCCACTAAAAGCTGTGTTACACACTACACGGAAAGTCATTTTCAAAAACCCATAATAGGGGCTCTTTAATAACTTTGAATTTATTTGCTGTTTTTATTTTGGCACCACAACATACCTGCGACCCACACCATATGGAGAGAGTTATGAAGAATGTTCTGATTTCGGGAGGCAAAATTGCTTCGGTAGATCTCCATGAAGATGGACTCTGTCAAGAGCGCGATGAGGAACCACATGTATGATGCAGAGTGCAACAGGAACTTGATCACAGGAACCTTTAGTAGTTTACCCAGCTGCCAGAGAAAAAGTAGATTTTGTCCATAGAACTAAATATATACTACACATAGTATGCTTATGTTTACACAATAAATGTACTAAATGCACATTACATTTTACTTTCATTTGTTTTTATTACATATTTGATGAAAAATTGTTCTATTCAAAACCCTTGGAGAGCAAAGAATATTTTTGATTAAAATAGTTCTATAATTTTGATCAGTGACTTAATGACAATAATTGTAAGCTTACACAACACACAGTCATAATGCTTTTTTTGCCAAAACCTTTAGGAAAATAACTGCTGTGGTCGGTTTTTAGCAAGTTTGTACATTATTAAAGTGAAACTTACATTTTCTAACACATATTTTACTTTTATGACAGACCATTTTGTGAAAAAAAAATGTATGAACTTTTTGTTAGATTGTTCAGTACCATGCAAGCGGAGGTTCATGCAATGCTTTTAATGCGTACACCTAACCCTACCCCTCACAGTGATGTCACTAGCTCTATTGAGTGTATTGTGTCTGAGATTGCATGTGCAAGTCTGCAAAAAATTTAATAAAATAGGGAACACTAGCAACACTTGTAATAAAAGAAGACAATTTAATGAACCGAAATAAATGCCAATTTGTTTTGGCTTAAAAGTCTTATAAATAATTTAAATATACATCTCCACCTTAGAACATCTAATTACAGATTAAGAAATGTTTTTATTATTATTTGATTCTGTGTTGAGTTGATGTGGATTCATGTCAATTGATTGACTGCCACTTGTGTAGTAACTAACCAATCAGCAGGAACCTGGGAGGAACTAACTACACAGTAAAGCTGCGGTCACACTGTACTTTTCTCCCCATAGACTTCCATTCATACGCACGCGAACGCGCCAGACTGGAAACGCAGGGTCATGCGTCAAGTTTCGCATTTCGCTGAGGAGCAAAGTTCAAGCTTGGTATAGTCTGACCTGCAAAATCGCATCACTTGACTGCGTGAGACCAATCCAGGATCAAAACATGACCTCTCTGAACAGAAATTTAAAAAATGGAGCAATCGCTAGCTTTTTTTTCATGCCTAATCATCTTGTTTAATCCCGCCCCTTTTCGCAGCACCGTACGACAGAATTTCATACGCACAAGCTCTAATGTGACCGCAGCTTTAGTTCCTGCTGAAATTCTGTCGTACAGCGCTGCGAAAAGGAGCGGGATTAAACAAGATGATTAGACATTAAAAAAAAAAAGCGAGCGATTGCTCCATGTTTTAAATTTCTGTCCAGAGAGGTCATGTTTTCAGCCTCGATTTGTCTCACGCAGTCAAGTGATGCGATTTCGCATGTCAGAGTTCACTAATTAAGCTTGAACTTCCCAACGCAGCGATCTGCAAAACTTGATGCATGACCTTGCATTTCCGGTCTGGCGCATTCGAGTGTGTATGAATGGAAGTCTATAGACTGATTTCACGTGGCTGCCATTATTAACAGCGAAATCGAGGCTGCGGTGGGAAGAAACCCCGAAGTATAGCCTGAGTCACACAGGAATGTTGTGTACCTGGCTGTTTATCTTTTTAGCAAAGAGAAAGTGACACAAATTTATCATTTCACCGCCTTCCAAGCGACCCAAAGGTCCGTTCTGAATGAATAGTGAAAATAAAAAGGGATATTTGACCTAATTTTTAGCTAAGTTAAGGCAAATGGCACTTAGCCAACATTTTTTTTCCCAAACACACATCTTAAAACACGAAACATTCATCAAACTCAAGTTAATGAACTGATTTTTTAACTATATTAGACTTGTCACGATACAAAATTTCCATAATGAAATATAAAAAAAACTGGCCATTTCTCGTTTACATTTAAGACACTGTTCATGGAGTTCTTAAACAGCGCTGATTGGCCATTGTGTTCACGTGCTCAACAGAAATCACTATGATTGGCTGTGAAGGTCATCAGTTCACCAAACTCACAGCTGTTTACCAAGTGCAAACACAGACGAGTGATCCGCTGATGAATCGACAGATCTTCACGGCTTTAAAACGCTCCAATGTCCGTCTATGTGTGTTTTCAATCTGTGAAGAGCGGTGAACTGATAACCTTCACTCGTCATTCTGTTGAGCACTGGTGAATACTAAGGCAAATCAGCTGTGTTTATGAGCGCGCTCAACGGTGCTTAAATGTTAGCAGGAAATTGACATTTTTAAAACTTTAGTACCGGGACAACACTGTTAAAGACAACACGAAGATGTGCTACAGAGGACTGCAGTGTTTTATCGCTCACCGGGTTACATAGGCTGAAGCAGGGAAGCGTCCCCATAGTGTTTACCTGCTGCCATGAACTGAAGTCTAGGAGGACACTTAAGCATAATTGTTTAATTAAAACCCTCAATTAATTTAATTTAATTGATGGTTACACAATATCTGCATTTTAAAGTCGCAGCAACAGCTGGAGGTTTATAATCCACAGCATATTGTTGCAATGTTTATAGTGTTGATCCTTTACTTCCGTGTTTCTTCCCACTGCAGCCTCGCTTTTGTGTTTTAAAATGGCGGTTGCGTGAAATAAGCGTATGGGAAGAAAAGTACAGTGTGTAATGCAGCTTAACCTGATGTGTTTTTATTAATATCTGCACCACCTACACACCCTAAAACCAACCCACTTGTGGTCAGCGATATTACCTACTTGCCAGACCTTCCCTTACCATCCGCTTGTTAAGTGTGACGTCACGCAAAGGGGCTTCCAAGCGCTCTATGAAACTGAATGAGGAGACTTATCAAATGCTAATAATAAATGTTTATAATTAGTTAAACATGTTATACTTTCGAAAATCACGATCGCAATATATATGTCCATGCCTAATATTTGATGGCCAGAAAGTGATGCATTTTTAATAAATTGTTACAATTTTTGTATTTGTGATGCAGCAAGCCCAGTGATTGTTGTGTACACTTTGACTTTATATAAAATTCACTTTAATGTGTGATATGAATAAAAAGTGACCATAAACGAATATTTTATCAATTAAAATGAAACCGTATTACATACGTCAACATCACGTCACCACTTAACAAGCGGATAGCATGTGCAAGTCTACAGCCAGATTGGAGGTTTATGGTTTAATCAATCATTTCATTCACTACGTTTACATGGACACCAATAATTCAATTTTAATGCGATTAAGACAATACTCTGATTAAGAGTCTACCATGTAAACAGTGATTTTTGATCAATTTAATCAGATTAAGGTCATAATCGAACTAAAGAGAAATCTAATTAATGCATTATTTAAGTGCAGTACATACATGTAAACACCTTAATCGAACTATTACCCTCATGTAGGACTTTAAGCCGCTTTTTGCGACAGGGTAGTCCACACACACACACACACACACACACACACACACACACACACACACACACACACACACACACACACACACACACACACACACACACACACAGACACGGCTGATTGACACTCTGCACCTACCGAGTCAGTGCAGACCACAGACACCTGCATCGTGAAATGCGGAAGGTTTTTTGTCTTCCATTCACCATGCGGTATGAACTTCCATTAGAAACAACACTTCCAGCAGTTCATAGCTGCATCCAATGTCACGGTGGGCTTGCATGAAATGTTCGTGAATGAAAGTCAAAGTGCCAAACTGCAGTTAAAGTCGACGAATCAAAAATGAAACACCCGGAATTACATAAAACTCCAGAGGAAATGCGGATAGCGCGGTGACGCAATGACGCTAACCGAATTATGTGCTATAACATGTAAAACGCGATCATGAAAGTAACACTCAAAAAGCAACTCATGTAAACACCTTAGTCTTATTATTCTTTTAATTAGATTAAAGCAAATAATTCGATTACTGATGTCCGTATAAACGTAGTCACTCACAAAAACGCCCCCTGGTGGAGTAGTTGTGTTACTTCATCCTTGCATTCGGTGAAGAGCCTGAGAAGTGACGGTTAATTTTTCAAACAGAGAAGCCCGCCATTTCAGCGCCTTCATACATTCAGGTACGTTATTACAATTTTGAATTCATATTACTGAGATGTATTTTCATCAAGTCCCTTGTGTCAAATAGTAATTTACTATGGAGAGGTTAAATACTGCTGGATAAAGCTAGCTACCAGCGAGTTTCGTCAGCCGTCGGTTCAGAGTTCTCTGTTAAGTTTTTGCTCGAGTTTTATATAAATTACGTTACAGTCTGATTTTAGCGCATTGCTTAATTAAATTGTCAATAACAAGACAGATGTGTTATATGAAGACGAACTTCGAGGCGAGTGCCTGAATGAAACGCATGCTCAATTGTTTTAATGGTAAGTTCATGATGGAGCCGATTTTGGCTTTCATCCAGTTTCTCGCTCCGATCCTGTGATCACAACAGTCACTTTTCGGTAATGCTGAAGGTCTTGATTAGCTTGTGTATGTGTTTCATGCTTGTCAGACTTGGCAGTTATTTCTTTGTAATTATGATGTTATCATCACTGGCTCAAACAACCAAATTACCCTGATAACTTGTGGGCTAACCTACAGTGCATCTACTGATAATCACCACAATTAACCTCTTTACAGATAATACTGTACCAAAAATCACCTTGACATAAAAGTCTACATGCCAAGATGATCAGATATTTACACCCATAATACTAAAAAAATCACTTGATTAAATGGCCAATTATATCAACAGGCAAACAAACCAATGACCTAAAACGTTTGTTTTACAAGTTTAGACAAACCAATAACCTAAATATGCTAACCTCCAGAAATTGCCTTGGGACCAAAATAGTTGCTTGATGAAATAATGTACCAGTTTACTTGAAATCTGGTAACTTGAATTGTTTGATAACCACCATAAATCAGCTTGATGAAAAAAAACAAAAACATTTTACCAGTTTAGAAGCAAACTGACAAATTAAATATGCTCATAGCCATCAGAATACACTTCATTGGATCGCCTGTTTTACCGTTATGTTAATTTAAATAATGCTGAAAAACATTATCAATCAGCTTAATGAAACAATCAGTTTTACATGTATGCAAACTGAAAACTTAATACAATTATGGAATAATCAATTTGACCAGTTTGTAAACAAAATCATAACCTAAATGAGCTGATAACGTCCTAAAATAACTTTTGAGTCCTGTTTACAAGATCTTAACCCTGATAGCCACCAGTAATGTACCTTAGACTTTGGGGCGATCCAGTAAATGAGGCACAGGACTGGCATGGTCAGAAAAATCCCCAAAGACACCAGCAGTTTCCAAGTGGTTCGGCTCCCCCTCCAGCCGGACAGACTCCCGCACCAAATGGAGGAGAGCACTTGCTGGCAGATGGGATGAGTCACAAACTAGAAGACAAAAACAAACAGTCAGGCCTCCCAGCCAACTGTCAATCAATCAGGCGTCCCATACGGCACAACGCAGTGGTCAAACTACTGTGTTTTTGAAAGATGGTGCTCACATGCCCTGCGTTTCTCCTCAAATTCATCAGTCTGCGTGGGGAGTGGAGGTCTGAACCTCGGTTTTCATAGTTAACTAAAACTGCAGTTATGTTTTCACTTAGCAAATATATAAAACATAATAATAATTCAATGTAATGATGATGCCTTGGCAACCATCCGAAAATGAGCAGCCATTTTGAGCAGTTTTGAAAGATGTTTACATGAACCAGGGTTATTGTAGTTAAATCAACTTTTTTTTACTTTTTTTTATTGTTGCCACGGCAATAATACGCATTTTTATTTCATATAATATGGTTATTTATAATATTTATCCATTACAATTCCTTTTTAATTTACAGTTTAATTTATTATAATAAATGAAACTGTAATTTAAATTGGAAGATTATTACAAATAATGTAATAGACAAGTGTGTTGCATTACTTTCTAACATTATTAAGTTAAATTTCAACCCAAAAAATAACATAGCACTAGCTAAAATTTATAATAATTTACACAAACTGCAAAAAACAACAATTAATAAAGCTAAATAATTAATATATTAAATAAAAATGTATTATTATTCACCATATGTTTTACGCAGCGGATGCCCTTTCAGGCACAACCCAACACTGGGAAACACCCATATACTCTTGCATTCACACTCATACACTACGGCCATTTTAGCTTATTCAATTCACCTATACTGCATGTCTTTGGACTGTGGGGGAAACTGGAGCACCTGGGGGAAACCCACCCGAACACGGGGAGAATATGCAAACTCCACACTGAAATGCCAACTGACCCAGTCAATTGTTCTACCCACTGTGCCACCATGACACCTTATTGTTAATATAATCAATTCTAACATGACACCAACCTTAACTTCATTGACTGTATTTGCATTTATTTATTTGGTGTTTATTAAATGTTATTGAAATTAAACTGCTCTAATAGTATGTATATTCACATTTATAAGTTGCTGCAAAATATAATCAATAAAAACATTCTAAATTATTCTAAAATAATACTGAGCTAGATTAGTTTTAGATTGAGCATTTTATTTTTTTGAGGAAAAGACTTGGCACAGATATAGTCACGGTTCATACGGTCATGGCATTTTGACGTGGCATTCTCCAGGCCTGGAAATGTTTTGGAAAAACTGAAAAACCCACAAAGTTTTGGAAAAGTCATGGAAATTTGTTTAACAAATATCTGTATACTTAAATATAGGTTAGTTGTCTTCACTTCTTTTCTGTCCATGGTCAAACACATACTCTCACATTATTAGTGCTGTGTGAACATTATCTAAATAAATTCTACATAAAGATTCATTTAAAGTAAATGTTGCATGTTTTATGATTGGCTGTAATAACTTTGAAGATGCATAATTTTTCTTATCATTTACCATGTATACATAGACATTACGTTAAACATTAGGTCATAAAAATTTATTCGAAAATCATGGAAAAGTCATTGAATTTTAGTAGTAAAAATGTGTATGAACCCTGTATAGTGGTATAATCTCAACATTGAGTTCACTGAAAAAAATGATTCTCTGAACTTACTAAATCTTTAGGTAGGTGGTTATGAACAATTTTATATGGGCTGAATTTAAGCAAACAACTTAGAACAAATTAGTAATGTTCAACTTAATTCATTTGTTTAAATTCAGCCCATATCAATTGTTTGCAATCACATACCTTTAAAACAATTTAGTAAATCCAATTAATTATTTTTTTTCAGTTTTGCTGAAGCTGAAACCAGTACCTGTTTCTGATTGTAGTTGACGGCCAGACGCAGGCGAGCAAGGTTGGGAATGCCTTCCTCAAAGGTCTGTTCGTCCAGCTCCTCATCCTCACTGTCCCCTTCAGCGCTGTTGAGGATGGTGGAAACTTCACTCTGATTCCGGCACATTCCCAGAAGCTCCACTGCAAACTCCTGACATAACTCCTCCAGAGCCAGATACTGAGGCTGAACACCAGCGAGCAAAGGTTAAACTCTATTATTAAGTGTACATTCGTGCTTACAAAAAAACTAATTAAACATACAAACAATAGAAACCATCACAAATTCTAATAGTTTCCATTACAAATACCATTAAAAACCATCAACTATAAACCATCAAAACCATAATAATTTCTAATGTGCATTTGGGACATATTTTATTAATATTTATTGACTTTAGCATGTCACCAATAAAATTACTAGTAGATACCTTACAGTCTATGGTAGAGACCCATGTACAGGACCGTAAATATTGAATTTTCATTATAGCTATTAAAAGCATTACAACAAATTGTATTTATTTATTTATAGTTAGGATGTAAAACCAAATGCTTGATTAAATTTTTTTTTCTAAAAATAATCTGCTTTTATTATTTATTAAAACAGTTAAATAAATACTATAAATGGATAGTACTTTTCCTTGATTCCGATTGGTTGACACAAGTTTAAAGGTGTTCTTGATTGCTCCAGAAACATCTGTGAGCTCATTACACTGGAATTATTGTCTTGCTGTGTGTGTTTTTTTCTGCATTTTCTCCAACTGTTATATATTCCATTAAAACAAAGAACTGTCATTACTGTATTGAAGTATAAGTGACCCCTACTGTCGATACATTGCTTCGTTCAGCTTTAAGGCCACGTCTCTTTGGGCCACCCTTCGCTGTATTAAAGAAAGTTTTTGTGCTGTAAACATTGATGTTTGCAAGTCTGTGTGTAAGCCAGCCATTATCTGAAGTGCAGAAAGACTTATTTTAGAGTTTTATGTTTCAGGTATTGTAATTGTATTTCTTATTCAACTTATTTAATCTTTTTCCACACGCAACAACTGTATTTCAAATTATAAGTTGCACTTCCGGTTATGGGAACTTCTATTTGAAAAAAAATTATCACTTCAAATTATAAGGTTGCACTACAAAAACAATCCAATCAGTAGTGGAAATTGAGTGTTTGTCTTTGTGCTTTATTTTTGTCCGTCATGATAACAATAGAACATTTGGTATTTTAACATTACTAGCATATCTGTTGCCAAAACTGTTTACTGTTTTGTGGCTCCATGTTAGCAGTACAGTAATATTCAATATACATCTGTAATGAAGCAGCGGGAAATTTGTTAGAAGTTGCCTTGCAGTATTTGATGTATCAACTAGAATGACACCTCATTGTAATCACACAGCTTTTTCTTAACAGTTGATATGATATATGGCTAATAATTACTGTACAATATATGAATTGCTGTTTCAAATCAGTTAATTAATGCAGAGTGGTATCTGGAATTCTGCAGACTTTTCACAATTTTCTAAATCTTTGGAACAGTTTGTACTTGATAAAATAACAACTCTATATGCTACTCACATGTATTTTAAGATATCTATAGATTTCAATACTCGTCGCTTAAAACATACTCATTTTCAGGGTTTTTAAAGTTTAGCATTTTTAAATTAGCTTTTATTGCAGTACTATTTTTAAATTGGCTGTAAGTTTCATTTTAGATTTAGCATGTTTGATTAATAGTTGTATTAATTTAGTAAAATGTTTTATTTTAAGAATACATTTCTATTTAGTTTTATTAATTATAGTTTAAAAGTGTTAACAGGACCAGTCCAGTGCAGACCAAAACAAAGTTTAGTGTTTGCACAGCTTACCTGAACTCATGTTCAAACCATTTACTAGTAATTACAGTGAAATAATAGTTTGAACAGACACTAAGGCCAAAACCACACGAATCAGTTTAAATGAATAAAAGTGACAAACTACTTTTATATTAAAAATCATGTTTTTGTAAAATAAAGAAAAACATGTTTGTCTGTAAAAGTGCCATCTTCAGGTTCTTCACTAAACAGCCGTATGAGGGCTTATTATGATTATAGTGAAACTTGTGAAAATAGTCAATATATAATGAAAATAGCTTATTTTTGCTAATTATTATTTTTATTCATTAGTTTCATAATCCTTTTAAATTCCATAAGTCACATTACTTATTCTAGTTTCAGTTAGTTTTAGTTTTTCATATATTGTGAATTTCTAATCATTTCAGTTAAGGAAAAGGATTTTTGACGATAGTTTTAGTTTTTTATTGACTAAATATAGAAAAAGAAATACAAGTTATTAATTAAAGGTGCTGTATGTAAGTTTTTGACTCTTCTAAAGCATAAAAATACCATAATATGTGTGCAGATATTTAAGAAACATCCCAAGTGAACATACTTGTTTAACTGAAAAACAATGCTTAAGTCAGATCTTCCGCTTTAAAAATGTTTTTTCCGTGCCGGAACGCTGTCTTTGTTTAGGTAAATTTAACCTACACAATGCCAGTTTAGCCAATTATAATTCAGCACTCCGGGTTGCCTTGATGGAAAACAGCGTATTTCATTCAT
Organism: Danio tinwini; assembly: GCA_903798205.1. Taxonomy (NCBI): domain Eukaryota; kingdom Metazoa; phylum Chordata; class Actinopteri; order Cypriniformes; family Danionidae; genus Danio; species Danio tinwini. The sequence goes on from CAIGQZ010000379.1 coordinate 22,419,642, forward strand.
TCATTCAGAAAGACTCTGAAAGCATGTGTCCGTGACCGAAATAGACAGTATCAGACGTCAAAATGAGACAGATTCAGTTCCACATGAGGTTATTAATTAGCAAATGATATAAATATTACGAGCATAAACATTAGGTGAGCAGGTTTACATTGTAACTGCTTGTCCTAACAACACACTTTGTGATGAGATACGCAGTAATGAGCAGTTTGGCTGTCTGCACCAGACGAAACACGACAGAAATGTAAATACAGCCATTCAGAAGCACAGAATATGAACTCACTCAAAACGGTAAGGTTTCAAATCTTTTCAAATTCACATTGTTAGCATTTAGCACTGAATAAAGCACACTAGGTTTACCTGAGGTGATCACTGTCATAGGTTTCTGTTGTTTACCTGAGAAATAGAAGCCGTTTCTAATGTATCAGTTTGAGGTGTTTGTTAGAACCAAAACTCCTTTTAATATGGAAAATATTCCCTCTGTCGCGTGTCGTTGCTTTTATTTAGAACACGGTTTAAAATCACTCGCTCCTGTACTCAATCTGGCATCCCACGTTTGCGTCTATTTTGATCTAGGAGTGCAATACCTAGTTTAACCACTGGGTGTCAAACTTACATACTGCACCTTTAACAATGAATATTTTTTCTAAGAATACACCATTGTTTGTAATGCTTTCAGTAAATAAATGCACATTTGTCTGAGCTCACCTTGAACTCTGGTTCTTTCTTCGACAGTTTGCGCAGCTCTTTGCTGAGGTGGAAAGCGCTGAGCATGGCATCTTCAGACGTGATCGACAAATACGCACGGCTGGCTATTCCTCTGTATGTATTTATACGGGACAGGGAGAACTTAAGCAAGTCGTATTGACGTCCATTATTGCACTCCAAGCATGTGCAAGAAATCGCATGAGGCAAAGGAATGTCATGGCCTCTCTGCGTCAACATCATCACGATCTCATACAAGTCCTTCTGGCAGGCCAATGTTAGTGGCGTCACTCCAGGAGCAAACTGGGAATCGTCAATGGAGTGGTCGAAGATTGCCATGCTGAAGGAGCGAACGTCCATCTTGTTGCCTTTCTCCAGATCCAGGCGGTCCAGGAGATGTTTGACGAATCTTGGCTGGTTAGTGTCGACGGCCACTAATAGAGCTTCGTGAATCTGCCGAAAGTCAAACTTGACACCCAGAAGGAGGGAGGTCATGATGTCTTCACTGCCCAGGCGGATGGAGAGGTTCAAGGCTTCTCTCCAGAGCCGGTCCTCAGACTCGTCCAGCTGACGGATGATCCCGTCACCCAGGGAGAGCAGGCTGTCCACCCAGGCCATGTTGCCCTCTTGGATGGCGAGGATCAGCTCTGGTGGAAAGTGGAGCTTTTTGTTTACGATCTCCCGCCAGTTGTCTGACTGCTCATGGAGGTGAGGAGACAGAAGATGGTGAACATGCACACCAATTTGTAGCGATTTTTATATATTGCATTATTGTTCAAAAGTAAGGAAAGTAAGATTAGTTGTTTAATGCTTTAATACTTTTAGTTCACAAAAATGTTGGCCAAAAGGGACAAAAAAAGACAAATCCTTTTTTTAATGCGTTCATTTAAACTATTCATAAATGTGACTTTCCACATATACAGCAAAATTATTCTTATGCACCAGGTTAGCATATTAGTAGGATTTTTGCAAAAAAATTATTAAAATTATTCATTCATTCATTTTCCTTCAGCTCAGTCCCTTATTTATCAGAGGTCGCCACAGCAGAATGAACCGCCAACTATTCCAGCATGTTTTACACAGCAGATGCCCTTTTAGCTGCAACCCAGTACCTGGAAACATCCACTCTGATTCAAACACACACTCATATACTACAGCCATATTAGTTCATTTAACTCACCTATACTGCATAATTTTGGACTGTGGGGAAACCAGAGCACCCGGAGGAAACCCACACTAACACGGTGAGAACATGCAAACTCCACAGAAATGGCAACTGGCCCAGCCGGGTTTCGAACCAGTGACCTTTTTGCTGTGAGGCAACAGTGCTAAGCACTGAGCCACTGTGCCACCCTTATTAAAATTATTTAAAATTAAATTAAATCAGAAAATAATTTTTTGTGGTAGCAGTAATATTAATTAGAATAATTAAAATCATAACAATATTGCAATTTTTACTTAAGTAAATATGATCTTGGTGAGCATAAAATAAAGCTTTTATCAAAAGACATTTCCCTGCACATTAACACTTTGCCAGTCATATTTAGAACGAGACCCATTCAATGACTTTGTAAATTTTTTTTGGCCCCTAGCTTTTATCTATTATCAACAAGAGTTGTGTCATTTTAAATATAATACGATTTTTTATTTGAAAAAGTACAGATCAGTACTTTTCTATCAGCAAGTATGGGTCTTTTATGCTCACTGATTTATATTGTCTCTAAAAATCTGCCTTTTAGTGTTCTTTAAAGCAAAACAAACAAAAAAGTGGTTGTATTTAAAATCTACAAATCTCTGACTCACCGTGAGGTTTTCCATTTTCTTTAGTGGAGCAGCTCAGAACTTTACTTGATGAAGATCTCAGACTAAATTAGTGAGCAGCTCTCTCATATCAGCACGGGTGATGAATTCAGAAAGGCACAATGTGGCTGTCACCTCCTAGACCCATTTAGTGATTTTGTGCCTCTGCACTCGGCTTGTTTTTGCCTCCTGATGTATCATCTTGTTCTGGGAATTAGCCTGTACCACCCACTCAACACCAATAACAGAGCTGCTCCCTGAGGAGGGCACTCATTAGCACACGGTACTGGTGCATTTCATTTAGATAATTACACTTTAAGTTTGGCTTCTACAATACCACTTTTGTAGCTTGATACACTGTTAAACTAATGAATCTTGGCATGCTTAAAAAGGTTGTATCACAAATTTTCTGTTTAGTGTCAATATACTGTACACAGACTTTTAAAATTCTGGGATTCATTAATTCATGTTTCTTCGGTTTTACACAGCAGATGCCCTTCCAGCTGCAACCCAGTACTGGGAAACATCATACACTCATTCAAACACTACGGCCAATTTAGATCATTCGATTTATCTATTGCGCATGTCTTTGGACTGTGGGGGAAACGGAGCACCTGGAGGAAACCCATGCCAACATGGGGAGAACATGCAAACTCTACACAGAAATGCCAACCGAAAGTCCAGCTGGGACTTGAACCAGGGACCTTCTTGCTGTGAGGTGACAGTGCTACCCACTGAGCCACCGTGCTGTCTAATTCTGGAATAATTGCTGTAAGTTTTTTTTTAAATGCTTTTGGAAGCTTCTACTGTGCTTACCAAAATGCATTTTTGATTAATAAAAAAAAAGAAATTATGAAATAAAAGCAGCAAAAAAGGTTGCAAATAATATTATTAAAAAGATTTCAATACATTTTAAATGTAATTCATGCTTGTATGTCAAATTCAAAATTTCTACTTCATTAATCCAGTCTTTAGTGTCAATTAACTCCATAAAGTCATTATATTATGCTGATTCTCCCCCCCCCCCAATTTTTTTTGCTTGAAATGGGTCTTAATATTAACTAATAACTATTTAATATTAACTAATACTGTGAGTTGTTTTAAAATGAGAAATTGTTAGGTTTATTCCACAAAGATATCTATAATTAATTTTTGAATGACATTAAAGGCATTAAACATGCTACAAAAGATTAATATAAAAAAGGCTGTTTTGAACTGTTGCAAAAACAAATTAAAAACAATATTAATAATTGCTCATCACTAAAGCAACATATTAAATTTTTTTACAGACAATCTGATACTGAAGCCTAGGTAAATGATTAAAGTAATTCAGCATTGCCATTATTAGACTAGATTATATTTTAATATGTATTAAAATAAAAAAGCTTTTTAATTGTAATAATGTAGCACGCAATGCTTTGGTTGTATTGTCATAAACCTATTTTGATCAATGAAATGTAGTCTTGGTAATCATTAGAGACTTTACAAAAAATTTTAACAATCCTTAAAAGTATTTTTATATATTATACTTAAATTAATATTCATTCATTCATTCATTCGTTTTTGGCTTAGTCCCTTATTTATCAGGGGTTGCCACAGAGGAATGAACTGCCAACTATTGCAGCATATGTTTAGTGGATGCCCTTCCAGCCACAACCCAGTACACCAATACATTCTCACACACACACGGACTCATACACTACGGCCAATTTAGTTCATCCAATTTAACTCTAGCGCATGTCTTTAGACTGTGGGGGAAACTGGAGCACCTGGAGGAAACCCGCACCAAACACAGGGAGAACATGCAAATCCCACACAGAAATGGCAACTGGTCCAGCCGGGACTCGAACCAGCGACTTTCTTCCTGTGAGGCGACAGTGTTAAACACTAAGCCACTGTGCCACCTAAATTAATATTAAACTTCTAATAGGCTGAGTGTCACAGAATCCCGCAAAAGACCAACAATTATCAAATGTTCCCTCAAAATTATTGATCAATTTAAACCATTTAAGTAAGCTCCAGCAATAATGGAGAAGTTCATCAAAATTCTGCTTTGTCATCACAGGAATACATTATATTTTGAAATATTTTACCATATTAAACAGTTCTTTTAATTTACTATAATATATCTCAAAATTATTGTTTGCACGTTTTATCGAACAAGTTCAGCAGAGAGATATTTCACAGCCAGTGTATATAATACAAGACCACAAATTAGAGTCTCTCCTACCACAATACATGTGTCGCTACTGCTTTCCTTGTCAAACTCTGTTAAAGCTGAAACTTATCTGAACTTGATTAGCATGGGAAGGGTTGTCTTTGATTGCACGCAAACAAAAGCATTAATCATTAAACAGCCGTGTCGCCTCCATCTCAGTCGTCATGATAATCAATTGATCATGACCCTTTGCCACTTCTTTTACCGGTCTAATTTCGAGAAGTACACCCTCCGTCCTTTTGAATGTGGCAAATTAATTACCCCGATGGAGTCTGGTGGCCCTGTCAAAGCCCGTCTGGAATCACGCTCTGCTCCGCCTTTGCAATTCTAATGAGTGCTCATTCATCAGCCTCTGACTGCTGGACAATCCACTTGATGTTTAAATCTGCTGATAATATCAAAAACATGCACTTGCCGTAATCTCCAAATTATTACCTAACTGTCGATCATATTAGCTTGAGAGTTAGGAGTAAACAAGATTTATTGGACTGTTTTATGCGGTATAAATATTCTGCAGGGAATCGAGTTATGTTAGGATAGTTCACACGGATTGTACGTTTGCTGTTGTTTTACTCCATGATGTAGTGGCTTTTATTCTTCAATAGAACATTAAATGCGGTGTTTAGTTGGAACTGTACATATGGTGATATATTCTGTAATGCAAAATGTTATAGGTATTTTAAAATACTGGGCATAATTCTATATTTTGCTGATTTGTGCTTGCATTATCCCACGTTTTTCGAATAATGTTTAAATACAGAGAAATATGATAATTTAACTACACTGTAAACATTTTTATTTTGTAATTCATGTTTTTATTTTTCCCTGTTTATTAATGCTTTTGAATTGCATTATGGGCATTGATCTGTCTTCTAACAATTTTTAACCTTGGAAATTTTGAAAAAGTGACATTAATATTCTTTGTTAACAAGACTGCCAGTTCCTTTTCTGTTATTTTACAGACTTATTTATCTCTATATTATTTCTTATACATTATATTATTTCAAGCTACTACAATGTCAGTAAAAGTTTCTTTATTAAACTGTAGAGTTGAATTTTCAACATCAAAAGTAGATAGAGCAAAGATCAAGGTCCCATAATGCAATTCACAACCATAAATAAATGGAAAAACACACAATTCGGAACCTGTTAATTAACCTGTGTCCTGTGTTGCCATGCTAATGAGATCACACACCCTAGTTTTAATTTAGAAAACAATAAAACACTAAAGACACATTCATTTGTTGTGTGTTTTATTACACAGTACAGCATTATAATATAATGTAATGATGTATTTGTTATGATTAAACAGTGTTGCTTTTTCATGTGATTACGAGCTGAAGAACCGGAAGCAGTGGACTGTAGCATAATAAAAGCTCTGCTGCTTTCATGTTGCATTGCACTTTTCTCTCATCATCTTACTATGCTTCATATTACCAAGGTAATAAGTTTTGAATACTGTAGCTCATCCATCAACATTATTTCTGTAGGAGTCCTGTAGAATGTAATGAAAATGACAACTCGCATGATTCCACACTTACAGCGTCATCAAAATATGCCTTTGTTAATTGTGAATAGAGCCAGAATTTACGTACTGTGCCTTTAATATTTTTACATTTACACCATACTGTATGTATTCCTTGAGGTACCTTAGAGTACCGATTGAAGGTTTATAGTCAGTAAGATATATTTATTAAGAAAAAAGGTAGAATACTCGAGTACATGATTACATTTATTCAACAAAAAGATACTTAAAATGATTTAAAATGACATTCAAATGCTACAAAAGATTCATATTTATAAAATGCTGTTACAGAAAAAATAACCAAAGCCATTATTAATAGTTTAATAGTATTTAACGGTAATTTAACACTAAATTGTCATATTAAAATTTACAAATTTAATGGGACCATGTGACACTGAAGACTGGAGAAATTATGATAGTAATTTAGCATTGCCATTATTGGAATAGGCTATATTTGAATATATATATAT
>CAIGQZ010000379.1:22426756-22438767 GCA_903798205.1 Danio tinwini
CGTCTCTCTTACATCTGCAGGCCCCGCCCAGTCACGCAGACGACGTGCCCTGGGATTGGCTGGAGTGACCCAGGGCATCTTTTAAAAAGGAAAGAACGGGCGTGGGACGAGAGAGCGATTGCTGGTTGACATTTTGTTTAAAGCAGTTGTTATTCTATATTTTATTCTTGTTGCTTAGTGTATCGTTGTGTTTTCGTTTTGTGTAAGTTTTGACTCCTTTGTGGTTTATTCATCCGTGTTTCCCCCTCCTATTATTTCGTTTGGTTTGTTTGTTGACACTGTAAATATTGTATTGTACACGGTAAGAAGCAGTAGGGGTTGGACACCACCTTTTATTTTCTGTTAATATTTTCTCCAGTTTTTTTATATCTAGTTAGGGAAGTAGGGGTAGTTTTTGTATTTTTATTTCTGTTATTTTTGTTGAGGTTCGTTAGTTTCATTTGGGTGTTTAGTTAGAGTGTACTTTTTTGTTTATTATTTTGTTCCACTCCAAGGTAATAGGCTTCACGTTTTTGGGTGATATAAAAAAAAGAAAAAGGAAAAAAAAGACAAATAATGAGACCCGACACCAAAGGGTTATTAAAGTGATTTTTATTTGTCTAGTGGTTTTTTATGTTGCGGCCTTGTCCCTAGACCAGGGTCGTAACAGTAGTTTTATGAAATCTAGAATTTTAATAGATTTCAACTATAATGAAGCATTATGAACATAATGAATGACCTCATACAATTTTCGATTCAATTATTTTTGTTTATGTAAAAGTGTGGGTGATTTTATTATAGTTTTTTTTCCTTATTAATATGAGTTGTGTTGATTGGGTTTTACTTGTGTGAATCATGTATTGTAATTGTTCTGACTTTAAAGCGTACATCTAGGGGTTAGAGAGGTTACATTTTGATGTGACTCAATTTAAGAGTTGGTATTAAAAATAGCAAAACTACGCTGACCGAGCTTAACATGCTGCAGTTTAAGAAAACATAAGAAAACATGTGCTATTACCCCAGCAAATTAGGAAAATTTGACAGCACACGTGCAGCGTCCATCAAGTTTTTGCGTCCAGATAAAACCTTTTTGTTGTGTTCCAATGTTTTTGAAAGTATTGTGAGAAAATGCATCGTGTTTTATTAATTTGTTTACGTTGTGTGAACATGCAGCATGTTTTTAAATACAAACAAATAATGCTAATATAAGGGAATTTATTTACACAACTGAAAAGAATTCAAACAGCAAAGAAAATATGTATAAGTTGAAGTCTCACTAAAGAAAATAAATCAATTAATGTAGAAAAGAGGATTTCAAACGGTGCCAAATAAAAAAAGCAATATAACAAACCCCAAACAGATGGAAAATTACTCTTTAAACTGCTTAATTAATTCATTAAAAATGTGTTTAAAGCTTACAGTGAGTGGCGCTTCTAAACTTGTGTCTTTAAACTGTGGAGTTTTCTGTGTGTTGGGAGATGTATGTCACGTGATGTTTAAACTCCTTGATTCCAAGGGGACTTTGTTAACTAATGATCAGCGATCATAGAACGAGTACATACAAAACGGTAACAGTGTACCACAACTGAAACAAGAACAAAATCAAAGTCAAATCAACATAATATCACACAACACAAGCCAAAACACATAAACAGAGCAGAAAGGCAAGAGAACGAGCTTCCATGCTTGCATCCCTTTAAACTTTGGGCTTTCTTTCTGATTGGCAGCGAAGGTGAGAAAGAAATCTCTCTCCTTTTCTCTCTCCCTCTCTTTTATTGGTCTTGTTTTTTCTGTTTATGAAGACTTACAATCTTTAATGTATTTAATGCATGGTTGAAGCCTTTGTTTACAGAATTAAGACATGTTTTAATGAGAGTTTTATTTGTGGTTTTAACCATTCCCGGAGCCGAAAGTATCAGTGTCAATTGTTTAAATTCATTAGCCATCATGCAAAAAAGACAGTATACATGACAAGGAAAGACACCAAATTGATCAAGGTGTACAGTATGTAATAGCTCAGCTTTCTAGTTATTTTAATGAAACTATGAAACTTTAATAAATTTGAATTGTTAGAAAAGTAATATATGATCTCATAGTTTGAATTTAATTATGGTGTTGTGTAAAATTGTCACTATTTATTTAAGATTAATTGTGTTGATTGGTTGTCATTTTTCTTTTATGATTTGTGTATTTTTTTTTATATTTCTCTCTGCACCAACATTAACAAAGGTTTGGTCTTAGTAGAAGAAAATTATATTTTCTTTGACTGGGAATGAGAAAAAATAATTGTGTTTTCATAATGAATAGTAAAATTAAAAATTAATTAATAATTAATTAATAATCAAAATTAATAGTAAAATAAATTGCATTTTAAAAGTCAAAGTCTCTCTCTCTCTCTCTTTCTCTCTCTCTCTCTCTCTCTCTCTCTCTCTCTCTCTCTCTCTGTTTTTGTCTGTGCGTGTCTCTCTCTCCATCTCCCTGGCTCACTGTCTTCTCTTTCGCTCTCTCTCTGTTTCACTCCCTCTCTCTCTTTGCAGACGGGATGAGCTTGGGAGGAAGGCTGAGTGCTTTGCCAGTTGTGTGTTCGAGAGGGGAGGAATCCCAACCGTGCACAGGCTATTCGGAGATCAGCTTCCCCTCGTGCACTGGAAATATATTGCAAATGCCTTTTCAAGCTTCGCTGCGAAGATACCTGCTGTTAGAGGTAGGACAGGCGAGATGGAGTTCATCTGTGCGTGTGCATGTGCTTTAATGCGGTTCTCACATAGTGCGTTGATGGAAGTCAGTCACAGTTCTCTCACATTAGTCTTAGATTACCGTTAAGTGCACTTTGGAGTGGATACGATGTGCTATTCGATATCATTCATGCTGTACATGATCTGTCAGATTTCCATCAGATCGTTTGGTTTCGAATGATTAGGTTTAGTTGCATGTCAACTTTCATTGCTGGACTTTATGTCAGTTTAAGTGCATGCAAGCTGACTTTGAAGGAACATCTTGATGGATTTGGTGTGTTAAAGGACTGCTTTCTTGATTCTTGGCCAGATTCCTCCAACTAGTGGTTGTGCTGAGACACTTGCTTTTTAAAAAAATGTTTATGAAACTCTTACTTAGGGCCAAGTTTTGCAAAAGTTCCAGAATTATGACTATTATTATACAACAGTTAGTTGCTTGGAGACACACAGGCCTTGATGCTTTGGCTTGCCTTGGAACTTGTTTTATTGGGGAAAGTAAAAAAAAAGTATGGTAATTGGCCAAATTTCGTTCTGAAACATGAGTTAGTTGATGCTGATTTTTATTTTTTCATTTTTTGGTAACAGAAATTCTGAGTAATGGTGATGTTCTGGCTTCTGATTGGTCAATGAAACCTTGATACAAAACACATGTTCCCTATATTCAGTGAGTAGTTATTTTGAAATGATGATTTTTCCTTCATTTATATGGTATTGCCTTTTTTGTAATATATATATTTTTAAATGTTGGCTTATACAGCATTATAAAATATTAAAGACATTGACTTATTAAATTTAATCAATGTAGATTTATATAATAAAAGCATATTTTAATGAACATATTTTAAATACAGGTTTATTCAAAAACAGGCTTATTCTTTTTAGGTTTGATCATAAAAACATGTATTCTTTTATTTTGTATCATAATACATTAGTGACTTTTATGGTCTTGGTACAGTATATGGTCTTAGTATAGGTTTATCTATATGATAAAAGCTTATATTGTTCAACAACCAAGACAATAAATGCATTTGCTTGATTTTCGATTTAAGTTTCTTCATAAACATTTTTATTTTATTTATTTTATTTTAATTTTTTTATTTTATTTTAACTTTTTGAAGTTTACAAAGATTAACTAGTTTTAACGCCAGACTCTCCCAGAAACAATCGTTTTACATTTTTTATTTATTTAATTTGAGCTAGGAAAAACTTCTAAAAACCTTAGAAATGATCACAGCATGTCATTCTTGCAGCAGTAGAGAATGTAATTGGTTTGTGTCTGCATCACCGAATATCTCCCCTCTTTCGAAAGTGGCGTCTAAGCATTCTGTGATTTGGCATCGGCCTGCCACGCTTTGGAGAGTTTTATGAAATGTTTGCCGAAATCCACGGTGGCACACTTGCCCTCCAAGACCTCAACTGTGTTATTTTTCCCCCCACTTTTTTTCCTGGCTCTCTCCAAGACTCCCATATAATTACATTCTGACAGCCGGATGGACAGCATGTCTGCGGCGTCCACACCTCCACAGCATGAAACGATGCGACGGCATTCAGAACCACGGACAGCTCCTTACAGACACCTACTTAAACGGATCATGACGTGACAAGATAAAAGCAATGTAATTGTGGACGCCTGTGTGGCTGTCGTTATGCAGAGCAGCCCATTCAATGGCTAATCTCAAACAGGTTGTTGTGTTTGAGAGCTGCGGCGCATGTTGATCTAGCAGACAGAAGGAGGGGGGTGGGGGATGACAGGAATCCAGGCGCCTGCCGCTAGTCGTCCCACTCTTCACCAATCTGTCTGTCCTGGGCCGGTGTCCAGAGCGAGAGCCATTGACCACTGCCATCCATGCTGAACTCTAGCCCATTGTGGAAGTGGGTATTGATCAGGGGAATTAGTCTTCTTCATGGCGCCTACTTTTGTCAATGAAGAAGCAGGTTGTTGGGATATTGACTACATGAGTTTAAGTTTTAAAGAGGCCTTGTTTTACCTTGTAATGTTTTACTTTTCTTTTAGTGTGTTAATGTACAGTGGAAGTCAGAATTATTTGCCCTACTGCAAATCTTTTTCAAATATTCCCAAATGATGCTAAATAGAGCAAGGATTTTTTTCACGATTCATTCATTAATTTTTTTTTCGGCTTAGTCCCTTTATTCATCTGGGGTTGCCACAGCAGAATGAACCGCCAACTTATCCAGCATATGTTCTACGCAGCGGATGCCCTTCCAGCTGCAACCCATCACTAGGAAACATCCATACACAATCATTCACACATATACACTACGGACAATTAGCTTACACAATTCACTCATACCACATGTCTTTGGACTTGTGGGGGAAACCGGAACATGCAAACCAATGCCAACTGACCCATGCTACCCACTGCACCACCCACCGCCCATTTTCACAATATTTCCAATAATATTTTTTCTTCTGGATAAGATCTTATTTGTTTTTATTTTGGCTAGACTAATGTTAAGCAATGTTATTTTTCAATTGTCTACAGAACAAACCACTGTTATACATTGATTTGCCTAATTACCCTAACTTGTCTAATTAAGCCTTTAAATTGCACTTTAAGCTGAATACTAGTATCTTAAAAAAATATCCAGTAAAATAATATGTACTGCCATCATGGCAAAGATAAAAGAAATCAGTTATTGGAAATGAGTTATTAAAACAATTATGTTTAGAAATAGGACTGCACAATATTGAAAAAAATCTGACATTGCGATATTTTGTTTTTCTGCAATATAACTTTGAAAATCTGTATTTAATCAAAAAAACATGATGGGTAATTAATCACGGTTAAGAGTGCTTAACAAAGTTTCATTTGCAGTAGAAAACAAATTCATAGATGTTCAATATGACCCCCTGCAGACACTTGAGTGACATCAACCCGATAGTTGTGGTATTCTTTTTGAATCATTCTGTATATTGTGATATGAATACAATTTCACCAGATGAAATTCACCAGCTTAAATAACCAGTTACAAGCAATTTAATTACAACAGAGCAATGAAAAAACTCAAACAAACAGTGTTTTCCAGTGATTCAAACCATATTCAGGTATATAATTGTGTAGTCTTCAACATATTGTACAAATTAGGCATGGGCCGGTATAAGATTCTGACTGTATAATAACCTTAAAAAAATATCATGGTATTGTGATTACTGCTCTAAAATAAGCTCTTTCTGTCTGGGTAATAAAATAAAAAATCCCCTTTAAACACAATATATTTTATTTTCTGAAAGATTTAAAATGTTTTGGAGCAGTAAACATGTCAATCTAAATAATTCAAATAAATCATCGATTCTGCTGTCTTCATTAGTTTCAAAAACACAGATTTCTTTACATCTTTTGATATCTTTTCTATTGGAGATACTGTTGTCCTAAAAAAAACGTAAAATGAAAACTAACACATACCTTAGGAATGGTATTACAGAAAATCTTGGAGGTTTTAAAACCTTGACTTATCCAAACCGTGTTATACCTTGAAAACGATTATCGTCCCATTCCTAGTACAAATGTACTGTTTTTGTGCCCAAATGCTTTAAGCTCTCGTAAAATGCCTTTGAAACACATACAAATGCCAAAGTTTCAGTCTGTTACTGTTATACTTTGCAATGACTTAAATCTCATATTCCCAACTGTTGTGCTGATTAACTATAGTCCCAACTCAACATTGCATATACTGCGATATGACTATTGCAGACACACACATTGCGATATTGATGCTGAAATATTATATTGTGCAGCCATATTTAGAAATGTGTTGGAAAAAAAATCATCTTTCCGTTAAACAGAGATTAGGGAAAAAATATAGAGGAAGGCTAACAATTCAGGTGGGCTAATAATTCTGACTTCGACTGTATCTGTGTGTGCGTGTGTGGGATCTGGAAAGTTGCATTATTTACCACAAAAGGAATTTAAACGGATCTAAAAGAGAGCACAGCTTCATGTGTGCCTGAAATTTGTTGTCTATGGAAACTTGAAATATTAGCATAATATTCAAGGCATATGGAAAGGAAGAGAGAATTAATCTCATTTGAGAGAATTGAATGAATTGCAATGTAGTCCATGTGTGTTTCAATTCGCATGAGAATGGAGTAATGGAAACACCAAGTGTTAAAATAAAGTCCCTTTAATTTACAAAAAGAAAAAAAAACAATGTAAAAAGTAATTACGCTTGCTCAAGGTGGTTTTGGACTTGTGTGAAAATGTGTTAATTAGAATAATTGGAATTAAACAAACTCTGAAGTAGCAAATGTTAAACCCATGTGACTAATTAACTGTTTTCAGTATGCTTGCCTTGTTGTGACTAGACTACCAATACTACAATAAGCTGATGGAATTACACCTAATATTACAATTAACTTGATGGAAACACATCTAATTTACATTTGTGAATCAAAATATTTGCTTCACGTTAAATAGGAAACGATATGCTCAAGTTGATATGGCTCATATTAGATGTATGCTCAAGTTGTGCTTGCAAAGTTGATTTTTGATCTATTAAGCTAAGAAGCATGCTATGTATCTTAGACACAGAAAAGCTAGTTCATGCTTTTATGACTTTTAGACTGGATTACTGTAATGCTTTGTTTGCCTGTTGCCCAGTCTCATCTATTAATAAACTTAATACATAATAACACAATAATGTTTGTGAAAAGCACTATACAAATAAACTTGTATGGAATTGAATTGAAGTATTAAACATTCCAGATTTTACTAATGCACATGCACATTTTTACTGATGCAAGATTCCTTTTTCAAGATAACCTAGATGTTTTAACGCCACACTAACCACGTATTGTGCGTATTGTAATCACACCCTAATTAAAAGATAGAAAAAAAATCCCTAAAACCCTAAAAAATGTCACATCATGGCAAATTTTCTGCAGTGGAGAATGTAATTGGTTTTGTTTCTGTTTTAATGTAAACACTAAAAACTGATTCTCAAATAGTTGGTTTTATTATACCTCGATCATCTGGATTTTCAGAAGCTTAAACTGATTTGGTTAAACCCACAAAATTTCTTTAGAAGAGTTGGAAACTCTTGATTATGCTGTGAATATGACAGGCTGTCAGGACCAAAAGTCTTAATAAGAAATGTATGCTTTTGATAACATTTATTAGACTTCTGATGTAATTATTTAGACATTTGTCCTGAGAGTATGTTTAATAAAAATAGATATGTTACTTTTTTCTAACACAAATATTTTTATTCATAAATATAAGAAATGATAGTAATGTATTTGAATGTGTAGCGTGTCAATGACAGTTTTTTTCTAACCATGAAATAGTCTCTCTTCTTTCGCTATTCTTAGTCACGTCCAGTCTGGATGTAATTGAATTGTGTATATGCAAATTACCATGCTTTTAATTCCAGCCAAGGAGCTATTGATGAATAAATAAATGGTTGCAATGTAAAATGGAGGATTATTGATTTTATTTACCCCTTTCGCAACAAGACAAGCATGTAGAGAAGTGTAAGTGTGAGCGATGGTAAAGTGAACCAAGACAGGCATTATACATCACTGAACACTGTTCTGACTGACTCTGGCTGAGTGTGTGTGCGCGTGAAAGAGAGAATATCTGATCACTGCACACACTGACAGACAGGTGGAGGGGAGCAGTCAATAAAGAAAGAATTGCTTTCTAAAAAGCACAAGACACTGCAGGTGGATAGGGCAAAATATAACTAATAGTTATCACCATACTTCTTTACTTTCAAAAGATTTTTAAGTTTTCTAAAATTTTATGTTTGAATCTGCAAGAAAGGCATTACTTCATACAATATGTGCTAATTCACATACTGTATGTGTCTAGTTAAAAAATTAGAACATTGAACATTGAATATAATTTTGAAATGTAAATTTTTTTATATTCCCCATATTTATTTCTCCTCTTTCCATAATTCAGAAAATAATTTTAACAGCTTAGGTAAAAAAAGCTGTTTTAAAAAAATCTCTGTCCACATGAAAATGGCAAAACTCACTGTGAAGCATGTTAAGTGGATGCCGAACTAACAGGTGGAGATAATGACACTTGCTGTTGGGTTTACACCAAACAGGGAATTATATTTCACAAGTAAATTGTTTACAAGTCAATGCAAAAATGAGAACAAATGTGGATAACTATGATGCGAATGCTGAGAACATGCAGAACATGCTTATACCTATATCCTGCACCTTATGCCTATATCCTACACTTGCTGCTATTGCACTACATGTGTAATGACAATAAAGTTGAACCTAATCTAATCTAGTTTGCCTCATTCGCTTATTCTACGTTTGGTTTGAACCCAGCCGTGTTGGCCCATCAGTAAGGAGAAAACAGCACTTAAGCTGACATCATGAGGCAAAAACTCTGGTTGTAGTGTCCACATTACCACACTGTACCCAGAGTTTTAGAAACTTTTAGTTTCAGTCACCCGATACTTCATTTTTGTGGTGACAAACAACGAACCCGTGTACAAAAAGGTGCAGTTTTAAAAAATAGTTGTGTTGATGTGGACAGGGCCTAAAGCCATCTCCACGTTGTTATATGTATTTTTATAATCCAAGTATTTTTGTAATTCACGCTTTAAACATCTTTGTCCACTTAAAAATGCACTGTGATGCATGTTAAGGGAATTCTGAACCAACCGGCAGAGATAATGACACTTTTTTTTATCCAGGGTTCACACCAAAGGGGGATTAAGTATTTTGCAAGTAAATTGCATGTAAAAAAAATGAGACGAAAACTCTGGTTGTTGTGTCCACATGACCACATTCTCCCCGGAGTTTTAGAAAGTTTTGGTTTCATTCAGTTGTTTATTTTCTTTCGTCTTAGTTCCTTTACTCATCAGGGGTCGCCACAGTGGAATGAACCGCCAACTTATCCAGCATATGTTTTAGTACTGTAAAACACCTATACACTTTCACATTTACACACACTACATATTTAGTTTATTCAATTCACCTAGTGCATGTCTTTGGACTGTGGGGGAAATTGGAGCAACCAGAGAAAACTTACGCGAACACAGGGAGAACATGCAAACTCCACACAGAAATGCCAACTGGCCCAGCTGGGACTCAAACCAGATGCCTTCTTGCTGTGAGATGACAATGCTAACTGAGCCACCATCTCGCCAGTTTCGGTTTAATCACCTAATATTCCATTTTCATGTGGACAAACAGTGAAACTGCATAGTAAAAAGTGTGTTTTTGAAAAATGGCCTCTATCCATTGTGTTTTTTGTCTTTTTTAATGTGCTATAAAAGTACCACCTGACAGTATTTTGCGTTTCATTTTTTTTCCGCAAACAGCGCAAAAGAGCATGAAGAAATACCAATGTTTTAGACTTTATTGTTTTTAAAACATAAATACATGATCTCATTTTGCATTGCGTTAACTGCATTTGCCTGCATTCGTAGGTTCTTTATTGTGTGTATAGCAACTTCCACATCTGAAAATGAGCAATGCCTCATACAGTACATTATGTAAAGTAAGCCTTATTTCATATTGTATCAAGTTATAATTGTGAGCTGCAGCTTCTGCCAGTTTTTCACTTAAACCGCACTCCGTGTCAGCTGGCCATGTTTTAGTCACTGGTATCATAAAGACATAATACTTCATTAAGTGTAATGGTAACTCCATAAATTTAGGCCTGCGTGCGCCTCTACAAACATATCGTTAATATTTGATGAATTGTTGGTTCATAAAAGCTTTGTGTTTAATGAGTGGGACATTCCAGACCATGAGTTATATTTCCTAGCGGTCGTCTTACTCTCAGTGAATTAAAAAAGAAAGCTTGGCTACGTCTTGCATAGCAGGGAACATGGCCTCTGATAAATTGTACCCGGCTTTCAGAATTAGTCTTTGGATATTGAGGTAAACACATATTGGTTGTGTCTTGCTAAATAAATAATGTTTTGCTGTACCAGACCATGTCTTGACTTTCAGATATGCTTTGAGATATTAAGAAAAATTGGTTTTCGTTTTGTCTCGGGTACATTCATAAACTTGTGGTTTTTACATTTTGAACTACTGACACAATGTTCCTACAACTAAAACAGGAACTGCACTCTTGTATTGACTGTAGAGCTTGAAATATGAATATTAGTAAAGCATGGCATTGTACTGCTTGCTTCTAAATATTATTTAAAGTATGTTTGCTTTAATTTGAAGAATTCAATGAATAAATAAATAAATAAAAGTATTGTTTTATTTATAGTTTTTAGCTTGCTTCTAATTTAAATATATAAAAACATTTGTATTTTTATACATGCTATTTTTAACAGTATTTTTCATATGAATATGTAGCTATAATTTTATATTAACATTAGACATATTATGGCATATTCTAGAAAATATATTTTGTTAAATATATATAATAAATTCACATAATTCACAATTAAGTGGTGCAAAGAAGCTGAACTACAACTGAACATCACAAAAACAAAAGAGATGATAATTGATTTTTAGAAAAAAATGCCTTGAAACCAGTGTATTTTAACGGAAAAAAAAGTTGAAAAAGTACAGGAATATAAGTATCTTGGTACAATATTTGATACCACATTAAAGTTCCAGCAGAACTCAGAAGCTGTTGCTAAGAAAGTGCATTAGAGAATGTATGCTCTTGAAAAACTGAACTCTCTGTGTAGAAAAACATATACTGACTTTTTATACCACCTATATCGAGAGTTTACTAAGCTTTTCCTTTTTAAGCTGGTTCTCCTCACTTTCCATTAGAGACAAAAATGGCCTTCAAAACTTTGTCAAGACTTGCTCCAAGATTATTGGTTTACTTATGCAGAGTCTAGCAGAGTTACATGAACAGCAAATGTTAAGGAAAACTCAAAAGTGTGAGATGATTCCCATCCTCTGTCTGAAGTGTTTTTTTGTTCTGTTGCCCTCTGGAAGAAGGTTTAGAAGCATCAAATGCATTTCTTACAGATATAAATTTACCTTTGTTCCGGAGGCAATAAGGCTTTACAACATTACATTTTAGCAAGTTTTAAATCAAAATTTTAATATATGAGTCTCCCCTATGTTAGTACTATTTTTGAAGTTATTATGAAGCGTGCTGGATTGTGTTTTTTTAATACTGTTTGTAAGTGATTTGACTATGTCCTAGTTGTATCATGAAATGCTACTACCCTAATCTAATTGCCCCTGGTGGGATTAATAAAGTTGTTAAACTAAACTTATTTAAAATGTTTATAATTATATAATACACATAAAAAATTATATATATATATATATAAATATATATATATATATATATATATATATATATATATATATATATA
>CAIGQZ010000379.1:22443767-22456307 GCA_903798205.1 Danio tinwini
TATATACACACACATATAATCTATAAAAAGATCGTTTCGACGTGTCTAGATCCCAAAGCGCAATTGTTTCGAAACACTGCACCGAAGCATGATCCCAAACACACCCAGGTCATGTGACTAAAGTCCTTCGAAACACTTGTGCTGCGTCCCAATTCGCATACTATTCGCCCTAAATAGTATTTGAAAATAGAATTAGTATGTCCCAAATCATAGTATGTCGAAAAGAGTATGCCTTACTATTTCCGGTCAATATGTTAAGTGACCGCTGATATTGCCCACAGTGCATTGCGCGTTGGACGTGAAATCGAATAGAACTACAAACACGGGTGAAAAGTGTCAAACTACAAACATGATGGACGTGCAAGTCCAACCGTCAAGTAAAGAGACTTCGGTAAAGATGTTTGAATGACTGTTATTTAATATCTTGCCCACTGAAAAATATTTAAATCACATTTTCTGTGTTATATTTCATCTGCAACAACAATACTGAACTTATATAAAGACATGTTTGGACATTAACGTCTGATTGCATAAATATCCAAACACCTGAGGAGATTTCTCTGCATGAAAGACTCGTGAATGGCAGATTAACCTGCTGCTGCTTCTGCAATAAGGGAGGAAATTAAATACGGCAGAAATGTGGACGATGTGTGGAGAATTGACAGGGCTCATAACTAAGCAACATAACAAACTGTTAATGGGTAGTGTGTCCCAAAGCTTGCGTACTCTTCTGTTACACACTCAAAAGTATGTATTTTTCCTTCACAAAAAAGAACATACTTTTAGGGCATAGTATAAGTATGCAGATTGGGACGCAGCATGAGTCACGTGACTAAAGCGATTCAAAGCTTCGATATGTTCAGAAGCGTTTTGAGACCTGGCGAATCTGCATTTGACTGACAGGCTCAGAAAAAAAACCTCTGTCTCATATGGCTTAGTGGACCGTATGTGTGCACATTGTTATTGCGCTTCAAATGACTTTTGGGTTCGACTCCCGACTTGTACAAATACTCCAAAATCAGGATTTTATGTATTTTAAATATGTTACTGTTTTATGGTGTAGTCTAGATAGGATACAGCTGCGGATACGCCATCAATACAGCATAATTTTTGTAACACTGTAAAACAATAATTAATATTTTTACATTACTGTGACTGTTGGGTTTAGGTTTTGGGAAGACATTAAAAAAAATACAATAAATGGAAAATTTAATGATTAATATTGTTAACTTCTGGCCCCAATCGTGTCTGATCTAGCAACAACCCTGTTTTATGACCAAAACAAGACATATTTATTCACAAAGTGTTTATTCGGATGTCAGACCAACGTTGAAACAAAACAATACAAGAACAGAGCAATTCAAACTGATATTGAAGCATTTCAAAGTAACTGGATTAGCCTGGATTCGAACCCACTCTCCCTGCATGGTAGTCAGCAACCCTGACCATTCCACTAAATCACTTGAAAGTTTACTCCCACAAAGTGGGGTTTAATACCTCAATTTGCTCAACTGTTCTTAGCTGAAGCTGTTCCAGTGCAATACATAAATAATGACCACTAGGTGTCACCGTAAAGTGTGGTTTCGAAACATTTCGAAGCTTTGTCACATTTGCTTCGACTATTGCAGTGTTTCATGAAGCCTCGCTTTGCCCACCACCAAAAACTACAGTATTTACAACAAAGAATTTACAAGCTTGTTCAGCTAAATCAAAAAATCTGAACAAAATCCGCCACACACAATCTCCACACAATACACATTACTCCTACTATTATGAACAGAGTGAGTGTTTGGAAGCCTCTTTTTATAATTGGCCACTCCCATGGACTATACCATTTTATAGTTTGGTATAGCATATGTAGATAATTATACATATAAAATACATTAAACAAAATAATACATTAATTGAAGTAAATAAGTATGCATACATAACTCAAAATACAACACAATAAACAACCAATATAAATATAAAGAAACAAACAATGGGTTTTATCACCGGCCATGAGGTCATGACCCTAATGATGTCACCCCAAAATGGCCGCTCTGAATGGATGGTGGGAAAATGTTGTATAAATGTCCTAGGTTGCAACCTGAACAGGTTTGGTTCTGAGGAGTTGATACTGGTCAGTGTATGTAATTTTTCTATGGTTTGCTTTCATGTTAATTGGTGTTCAAATGTATCTGTGGTACTTTTCACGGTGTGTTATGGAAATATGATATGGGATATTGTTTGAATAGATTTTGTATTGAAATGGTACATACAGTGATAACCTTAGAGAGTAGACAAATAAATAAATAAATAAATAAATAAATACACTTATTCACATTAAACAACCACACATGCACAATAGTTTTTTGTTTGCTGGCAGTCTGACCGTTTGTAAGTGTATGCATATTAGTGTATGGGTGCAATATGTGTATGTAACAGTCACAGTGTATTTCTCAGTCCTACACTGTGACAATAATAATCATAATTTATGTATTCATTACAAGACTGTGGTAATTATATTTTGATTAGTTATGCATTTAAAAATATAAATACTGAATATGCTTACTGTGCAATTGTTTACTTCACAAATGTTCAGTTTTGTACTTGACCAAAATGTTTCATTTTCTCCTATGTGACAGTAACCAATGGTGTCATGGCTGTCTCCCCTGAGCGAGCGAGGTGTGCTGTGGTCCTGGCTGGACCTCCTCTCCTCCTCATTATCTGTGTCCTGTGGATCCTGTGCTCAGACTCAGTGGATGCTCAAGGGCAAGGTAACAATAAGTATTTCCTTATTATTCACAGACGCTTGTTCCTCAACTGTCATAGCCCATTATATAGATGTGAATGTCGCTGTAGTTCTGCTTTTGTCAACATTAGGCCTGACAGACAGATTCTTGATGGGTGCTTTGGTATTGTAGAGTGATGATGCTTGAGTCTATACGGATGATTTTGCAGTGATTTTTCATAAGATGAAGGTTGAAGTTCATGTAAAGAGGTGCTGCAGTGGTGTTTGTTCATCATGGATTGGTATTTTATTTTAAAAATGTTATGAAAAGATAAATTAGGCATTCACAAGATGTCATATTGTTTTATGTCTTATGCCAATTTGTTTCTTGTAATACAGTTGTGAGGAAAGTATACATTCAATTACAAAAAAGCCTTTATGCTCGCTTGAGGTTGTTTTGGACTTGTGCGAAAAAAGGTTAATGTAAATAATGGGAGATGGAAACAACACACTCTGATGAAGCAAACATTTAACCTACATGACTAATCAGTTGTCTCCATTATGCTTTGTTTGTTTACTGTTGGTTGCTAGGTTACCAATACTACAGTCAACCACTCTAACAACTTGATGGTAACACACTTCATTTGCATTTGGGAGTTTTTTTTTCTTTTTTGACTGCAGTTTTTAGAGACTGCACCCTCATAATTAGGGTTGGGCAGATAGATAATGCCGTTGCCTATGGCTGATAAACTTCACAATGCTAAGCCGGGGGGGATCCATCGCCCCGCCCCACATTTGTATTGATATATAACTTATTATTTGCATGTCATCTTAATCGCAATAGCAGTCTTTTTATGAGCTGTGTCAAATTTTACATATAGCTTCCGCTTGCACGGCTGACATCATCGTGAGGATTATACAGTACCTCTCGCGCTTAAAATGTGTAGATTCAGTGGCAAACGCTGTTACCTGCAAACACCGTCCCACAGACTTTACACTTTACAGTGAATGGCTTTAGTTATCTTCATAGCGTACTTAAAGCCACTGGAAATCTTTTATCCACTCTTGGAAAAGTGTAAATGGTGGGTTAACATTTAGCACATGATCACTAATAAGATGTGCCATTATTAGTAACTTTAGATGGTTTCTAAAACAAAATCTGTCAGTGTTATTTTCATTCTCTCATCTTCAGAGCTTCACATTTTCATGATTGTAGCTCCTGTCATCTGAAGGCAGAAGGCATTGACTGAGTGATTGACAGCTGATATTAACCAGTCCATTCGCGTTCAGTTCTAGAGCAGTCGGCCAATAAGAAGAGCACAAAGGCAGGGCAAGCATTGCAGGCTTTTTTTTTACTTCAAGTTTACATAACAACTGTTTTAATCTGTTCCTGAGTGCTGCATTTGGCGTCTTTAGGTGCAAAGATGCATTCTGCATAAATGTCTCCTAAAATCGTGCACGCGGTGAGGATTTTGCAGTGAAAACAGGTCGCACGGCAACAATTTATGCACTAGCACAAATGCTTCCAAACATATTTTTAGGCCGCATAAAAATTTCGGGCACATATGCGGTCGAGCCCTAGCATTTTTACTTGTTGTTATTTCTTCATAATAATAGTAAAATAAGAACGTTATCATCAATGACAATACAAATTACAGTGAACTCCAAACAAACTCTCATCTCCTCCACCAGCTGTGGGAAAAAGCCATTATAAAGACACAGATCACTGCCTATTCATGGCAGAGTTCCGCGGAAAAAAGTGATTGACAGGTGGTAATTTGTGTGTAACTTTTTTTTTTTAATTTATGGTTTGGTTATGGGTAAAGCAAAGACCATGTGAGTCAGGTAGTGAAAACGGAGGCTACAATTAATTAATTTGTTATGAAATAATTGATATTTAACAACAACCACCTACGACGACGATGCCATCGTCCATTGCGATGTTTCACATTAAACATCGTACGATGCCAAATTGGTCAACTTAATTAACGATTTAATGACTTCTTCGAAAGCTAACCTGAAGTGCAACCAATCCAGCTAAACTCATGGTGCTTTCACACCTTGACTTTTATTTCGGAAAACTGGTGCATTTCCCCAGTTAGCACGGTTCGTTTAGCATATGTGAATCCAGCAATCGCGCTCAGATTTGTTTCAAAACAATTGCTCTGAGATTGCCTGAAGAAGGTGGTCTTGGCTTAATAAAAACGAACTCTGGAGCGGATCGATTGTAGTGAGAAAGCAATATGATCCAAACCAGGCTATATCACAGTGTATTATGGATATGTAATAGGCATATATATGGCTATATAAAGAGAGAATTATGAGTAGGGCGGGATATCATTTCTACTGGCAAATGTGTGTTTCATGTCAAATATGAAAGTGAAAGCATGCTGAACTATTAACGAGAGCTATTTATCCGTTAGGAAAATTGACCTAACAGCGGTCTTGGTTTATCTGTTATTTCTCTCTATAATGTAAAGCCTATAATGCATTATACTAGCCAACGCCATTCAAAATTAAAGTACAGCTTTTCACTTATAATGTTTTATTGCCATAAATTAAAATAAGGACACATGACAGCTGAGCGGGAAAATAAACCGTGAAACTCTGACCAATGTGAGGTGAGTTTCTTGCACGTGACTTGTTTTAGCTATTTTGGTCTCTTTAGAAACTTTACCGTGTGAAAGTAAACCACACCCAAAACGAAGTGCAACATTGTTACAGTTTTAATCCGTTTTAGAACAAAACAATCGATCCACAGATGTGAAAGCACCCTCAGATTTAATTGCTTGAACCGTTTATGCAGAGATTCAATCATCGCTGTGACTTTATGCCTGTATTTGGACAAAGTTGTTTTTTATCACTGTCACTTATCTTTCTGAGTAACTTTTATTAAAGGCCTGATGAAATTAAAATATATATATTTTTAAATGTTAGTATCAGTATTGTTAGTTTTTAGGATGTCTATAAGCTAGTGCGCACCTAAACAGTAACACAATTCACATTTAGGAGATATAAAACTCATAGAAACATGTAAAGCTTGTAGTTTGTCACTTACACCTAAATTAATCAAGGGTTTTAATCACATCACCTCATACTTTAGGTTCATACTTTGTTTGTAGCTGATCATCAGCAATGTGATTTCTGCTCTCCCGGAAAACGGGATTTCATGGCACACAAGCTCTATATGCAAGCGATTCTTCAAAGCGAAAATCGAACGAGCTCCTGAAATTTTACAGCAGCGTTACTTCGAACCCGCCTTGTGCCAAACCTCATTTCTCATTATCTCAAGTAGACGTGGTGCAGTTGCACACTTTGGGTTCGGGTCCAGTTTTAATTGGCGTCTCACAGCAAGACAAGGCCGTGTTGCCCTCTACTGTCAGTGCCTCCGCAGACTAGCACCTCTCCAGCCGCCAGGCTTATTTATAGTGGAGCCACACATACACACACACACAAACCCGTTCACTCATGCAGCTCCGGCTGGAAACAATCTGAGAACTTCTCCTTTTGCCTTCACTGCCAAGTGGCGTTGATGCGCTAACTGCCTCCGTCTTACAAGGTTAATGTCGGGCTGTTTTTTTGTGCGGCTGGGCGGAAAGTTGGAACGGCATGAGGGTTTAACATTCAGCCCTCATACGAGCTCGGACTGATTAATGGAACTCAACTGTAAAATATGCAGGAGAATGATGCAGACAGGTTCAAATGAATGAGTGAGTCAAACACAACGCATAACAAATCCCTTGAGATGTAGTGAAGCTTCACTGGGCAGAATTATTTGACAAAGCTGACATCAGGTTGTGCTGGTAGTTTTGTGATGCGTGGCTGAGGGTTTATTTTTAGTGTGAGGCGACTCGTAAAAGAACTCGTCTGCCGTGTAATAATTTTTCTTTTCTCCTTCTCCTGTGAGCTCTCTAATATCTTGCCTGTGTAACTGTAATGTTAGTGAATGGAGGTTTTCAGTTCAGTGGTTTGGAAAGCTGTAATTATTGAAAAGCAAATAATTTCCTAGAAATGTTGTTCATGCTGGTCGTTTCACCTCATGTCTCATGTTGATTTCCCGCACTCCTGCCCCCTATTTTACATTTTCTTTTTGTCATTTGAATTATATTCAAATTATAATAAAATTTTATATTGATAGTGTAGTATTCCACAAGATAGTAATTGAATATGTAAATTTACCTTCACTTGATTTTGGATTTTGAAAAATGCTGGTCATTATGGCTGCTGCCTTTTTAAAATTATTTTTATGTTAAAAACCGCAGGAAAAAGTAATTTTGAAGTTGTTTTAGAATATTTTAGAATATATAATTGAACAAAAAGAAAATAATTAAAACAAATGAAAGTTATTTTTTTATATCAAAGTAAATGCATGAATAAATGCAGCGTGGGTAAGGATAAAATAAAAATATATATATTTTTTATACATTTTAGAATTTTTGTATATATTTTTTGCTTTTGAAAAAAATCTGTCCACATAAAAAATGTACAAAGATACAATTATACACCGTCAAGTGCATGTCAAACCAACTGGTGGCCATATAACCCTGAGCATAAAGCTATGTTGGCCAATCAAAAGTCTGCGAAAGAATATAGCGCCTGTAGACTAAAAAATATAGACGTATCTGTAATGTCTCCCATAGGTTTGAATCTATAAGTTGGTGCAGCCAATTGTCACCATTTTGTTTGCATGTCATTTTGTTACCGCAAGTAACAAAAATGGGCAAAGAGGCGGGGCGTGAGCAGAGCTACAGATGCCTGCTAGCATTTTGCTTGGATTTGTTTTTCTTTTGGGAGAAATGCTTAACACTTCATTACCTGCAATTCGTTTGTGTTTATGTTCGCTTGGTTGTATACTATATTAATAAATTCAGTTAGGTCTTTTAAAAACACTGTTGTAATACATTGAGCCACTAAGCATTGTTTTTATAATGTTTTTCTACAAGGAAAAACGTGAATTACTTCCAAATACTTTAAATATAGTCTGTGTTAGTAAATGTAAGTGTATTTATGAAATCCAGGCATAACACTGTATGACACCGTTTCAGATCAACGTTCAAGAATTTTCAAGAATAAGAATTTCACTCACCTGGGAAATGGAGGCCACTTGAATGGTTTGCGAGCACAATTAAGTGCACAGCTTGCCATATTATCTTATAATTGTAAGAAATAATCCCAAAAGGCAATTGACTATGTAAAGCCACACAACACAAAACAAAAATACAACATATTAGCAAGACAAGTTTATTTGTATAGCACATTTCATCAGTGGCCATTCAAAGTGCTTTACAAAAACAAGCAAATATATACTGAGTTCAGCGGCTAATCAGCCGGAATCAGCTGGGATGACATGACTGCGACTGGCTAGACCTAGCTGTAACTCAAGTGGCCACAGCCTTAATTATGCAGACTTAATAAAAATAAAGCAAATTAGTTATAAAAAAATTCTCCCCTCTCACAGCTTTCATGAAGGGTCATATTAGCTATGTATATGCACCAAAACCATCTTTTGTACCTGCTGTAAACATGCTTTTTTCAGCTGTAAAAATGGCCAATTTGGCACAGCAGTCAGTGAACATCCTGAGTTTCTGGAGCCAGCCCCCAATGGCCTGTCAATAAATTGAGGTTTCAGTTACTTCCGTATTAGTTTCTCGAAGGAGAGCAGGATGTTGCCGCTTGATAGTGCCACACGATCTAGTAGAAAACACTTATGTTCGTGTGAACAAAGCTTATGAATAATAGAAAAAGATAGAGATTTTAGAATTCTATGTATATGGTACCATTTTCAAAAACACAATTAATAAATGTACATTTTAATCAACGCAAAATGTTCAATATTTCTTGCATTTTGGAAAATAAATTCTCACTTTAATGAGAGAGAGAGAGAGAGAGAGAGAGAGAGAGAGAGAGAGAGAGATACTTACATTAATACAAACATGTATTAATATTTCTAAATACTTTTAACTGCTGATTAAAAAAAAAGACTGTCAGACTGAGACTGTCAGTTTCCGATCAGGGTGAAACGTGGAGTCTATGCTTTGCAGAATTTACCTTTTCCACAGAAACTCAATTACAGGTGAAGGGGAGCGCAAATCTCATTTTTGGCTTTTTGGAAATGACTTCCTAAACCTAATTATTGCTCCATTATCCCACAAAACCATGTTTCCCCTTTCGTTTATAACTTCTGAGGACATGAGCAATCAGTTTGAGGCGACTCTCCTGTTTGTGTGTTTGTTATGTTGGGGATGTTGGGCTATGAGTGGATTCCTCCAAGCGCAGCAGCCGCAGGATAACCGCATTACAGGACATCCATCTTCGTTACCTGGACTCTCTGGCTCCACTGTGGCTATGTGTCAGGTTGCAGCTTTTTACTGGAGGAGCGAATGTTACGCTTCTTGTGTTTGATCTTGGCTTGGTGGAGATGTTTTCTGCATGTGATCGGCAGCGTGGATGACGTGCTGGGGGTTTTGATTCTTAATCCACTGTCTGGAGGCACAGGAGGATGAGCTGCACTTTGATGTAAAGGAGAGCAAGTGTGTTGTATTTCCATATTATAGATGATGGTTGGGTTCGCTGCAGTTGCTGCAAGTTTTTTTTTTTACTGTACTGTAAAAAAAGAGCAGCTGAGATATTTACAGGGTTTTCAAACTTCTTCAAATACTTGAATTTCAGATGTACTGTGAAATATACAGACATATTCAGACCTGGAAAGTACTTAAAAACAAACATAGGTCCTTGAAAGTGCTCGAGTTGAATTTCCAACAATTGTACTGTGCTGCTTTCAATAACCGAATGAAAAAAAATTAGGAAATTTCTAGTTTAAAAATCTTAAATTTAAATCTTATACACGAACTATGACAATTAAAGCATTTTATAAATACTTCAGAAAGCACATTTGAATATTACCAGTATTAAAACGGCCAACATTTTTGAAAATTACATGTTCAAAACGTTATCATCATCTTGTAAATATTAAGTGTAAGTGAAATGTTAAGTACAGGAAGGACTTTCATAGTGCTTTTTACACTCATTAGTCACTTTATTAGGTACAGCTGTCCAACTGCTCGTTAACGCAAACTTCTAATTAGCCAATCACATGACAGCAACTCACTGGATTTAGGCATGTAGACATGATCAAGACAATCTGCTGCAGTTCAAACTGAGCATCAGAATGGGGGGGAAAGATGATTTAAGAGACTTTGAACGTGGCATCGTTGTTGGTGCCAAGCGAGCTGGTCTGAGTATTTCAGAAACTGCTGATCTACTGGGATTTCCACGCACAGCCATTTCTAGGGTATACAGACAGTGGTCTGAAAAAGACAAATTGCCTTGTTGATGTGGTCAGAGGAGAATGGTTCAAGATGATAGAAAGGCAACAGAAACTCAAATAACCACTCGTTACAACCAAGGTATGCAGAAGAGCATCTCTGAACGCACAACATGTCCAACCTTGAGGCGGATGGGCTACAGCAGCAGAAGACCACACCGGTTGCCACTCCTGTCAGCTAAGAACAGGAAACTGAGGCTGCAATTCGCACAGGCTCACCAAAAATGACAATAGAAGATTGGAAAAATGTTTCCTGCTCTGAAAAGTTTCGATTTCTGCTGCGACATTCGGATAGTAGGGTCAGAAATTGGGGACAACAACATGAAAGCATGGATCCATCCTGTCTTGTATCAAGGGTTCAGGCTGGTGGTGGTGTAATTGTGTGGGGGATATTTTCTTGGCACACTTTGAGCCCATTAGTAGCAATTGAGCATCGTGTCAATGCCACAGCTTACCTGAGTATTGTTGCTGACCATCTATTTATGACCACAGTGTACCCATCTTCTGATGGCTACTTCCAGCAGGATAATGCACCATATAATAAAACAAAAATCATCTCAGACTGGTTTCATGAACATGCAAATGAGTTTACTGTACTTAAATGGCCTCCACAGTCACCATATCTCTATCCAATAAAGCACCTTTGGGATGTGGTTGAACAGGAGATTAACATCATGGATGTGCAACCTACAAGTCTGCAGCAACTGCGTGATGCTATGTCAATATGGCATTAAGCAACCAAAAAAGCTAAAATGTGTGCACATCTAGGATTCTCAAAGACAGGTGCTCGATCAAAAACAAACACAGTGGCGAAAGGTCAAAAGAAAATGGGCACACTACCACTAGCTCTCAAAACTTTTTTAATATTACAACAACGTTTCGACCTACTGTACATGGTCTTCATCAGGTTAAACAAGATAAATGGAGAACTCAAGAAATAGTAAAGCTCTACACATCATACCTGCAAACAATAATCACACCAATCAGCCATCAAGCCAGTGAACAAGGGGAAAAAAACACATACAACAGAAAATATAAAAATATAAGCTACATACATGCATACATGCATACATGCATGCATACATGCATACATGCATACATGCATACATGCATACATGCATACATGCATACATGCATACATGCATACATGCATGCATGCATACATGCATACATACATACATACATACATACATACATTACACAATACAATTACAATTACAAAAAAGATTTCAAACAAAAACCTAAATTTAAACTCCCTCTGAGACAAAGTCTTCAGTGTGTAAATGTGAGGTGCCTCACACCTGGGAACAGTAATCACATCAATCAACCAACAGGTCAGTAAACAAGGGAAAAAGGACATAAAACACTTTAAATCAAAATCCAAATTTTGACCTCTCACAGACAAAATACTCAATGTGTAAATGTAAAAAGCCTCCCTTTGCAATAAAAGTCTATCGATATCCCCACCGCTTCTCGGAACCTTCACTTGTTTAATGCCAATATATTGTAATGTCAAAAGGTTATGTTTCAATGCATTAAAATGAAATAGGATTTTGTGATCATTTAATCGTATATTACTTTTGTGTTCTGCCATTTTAATACGGGCCAAAATCTCTGAGGAATATTTCTAAGTACCTTGTTGAATCTATGCCATGAAGGATTAAGAGAGTTTTGAAGGCAAAAAGGCGTCCAACACAGTACTAGTAAGGTGTACCTAATAAAGTGGCCGGTGAGTATGTGAATTAAAGGTGTGAATTACAAAGGTGCTCGATTTAAAATTATAAGTGATTTAAAAAGGCCTTAAAAGTTCTTGAATCTAGTGTAAATGAATGAGTGGTACCTTGTGTTTATTATTGTGGAATATTCAGTTTGAAAAGTTTGGAAGGATCGAAGTCTCTTATGGTCTCCAAGACTGCATTTATTTAATGGGAAATAAAGTAAAAAGACTAATACTACCATGAAAAATGATTGCAGCTTGTCTTGGAGCATATTTTTAAATGTAATTTGTTCCTGTGATGTCAAAGCTGAGTTTTCGGCATGATCAACATTGCTCCTGTCTTCAGTGTCACATGATGCTTAATTATTTAAATTTGCAGATATAGTGCTCATTAATCATCAATTGATATTAATTAATATTACTTCTTTATGTTAACTATGTTTCTATGTTAAATATGTATTTGTGGAAACCATTCCCATTATACTTTTAGGATTCTTTGATAAATGTAAAGTTAAAATGATAAAAGTTTGAAATTATACTTTTTGCATAAGTGCATTTTTTATCACTGATCAATTTAATGTGTCACTGGTGAAGTATTAAAAAACAACAACAACAAAAAACACATGTATTTTTTTATGTAACAATAAATTATTGAATTAAAAGTAAATTATAGAAAATTCTGTTTTCTTCATTTATAATAATCAAGAATGCAAATTAAAACTAACTAACTAAACTAACTAACTAACTAACTAACTAACTAACTAACTAACTAACTAACTAACTAAC
>CAIGQZ010000379.1:22468587-22479713 GCA_903798205.1 Danio tinwini
TTATTATTATTATTATTATTATTATTATTATTATTATTATTATTATTATAAATATATACACCCCTGGGCAGTGGGTAGCACAATTGTCAAGAAGGTCGCTGGTTCGAGGCCCTGCCTGGGTCAGTTGTCATTTCTGTGTGGAGTTTGCATGTAATCCCCGTGTTCATGTGGGTTTCCTCTGGGTGCTCCGGTTTCCCCCACAGCCCAAAGACATGCAGTATAGATGAATTAGATAGGCTAAATTGGCCGTAGTGTATGTGTGTGAATGCAAGAGTGTATGGGTGTTTCCCAGTGTTGGGTTGCGGCCGGAAGGGCATCCGCTGCGTAAAACGGATGCTGGATAAGTTGGGGGTTCATTCCGCTATGGCGACTGCTGAATTAAAAAGGGACTAAGCCGAAAAGAAAATGAATGGATCTTGCATTTAAATAATGTTTTCTAAAGGTTTATTTAGCTTTACAATATTATATTTGGGCAGATTAGATTAGTCAGTACTGATGCCAAATCTGGAGCTAATCTAACAAATTAACTTGTTAGTATGTTAAAGAAAAATATTAAATATAAATTTTGTAATTAGAGCAAAAATCTAAAGAAACTAAATATATATTATATTTTAATGAAAGTGTTTTATATTTTGCATGAATTTATATGTATTGTCTTTTTATTTCTGAAGATGTTTGGTGACTAAAATGTTATTTTAATACATATATCGGGTTAACCAATCTGTTTTGTTTAAATGCACCAAAATATATTACATATATTCACTGGATAAAAAAAGAAATGGATAAAAATATTCTTTTTCAAAATGGGGTGTACTCATTTATGCTGAGCACTGTAACTTGCATAATTAAGCTAATTAAAGCTAGTTAATTAAACTAGTTAATCCTTTAAATTGCACTGTAAGCTAATATCTTGTGAAATAACAAAAAGACAAAATAAACTAGTTATTAGAAAATAATTGTTGAATCTATTATGTTTAAAAATGTGTTGATGAACCTTGAGGGTGAAGCAGTGGCGCAGTAGGTAGTGCTGTCACCTCACAGCAAGAAGGTCGCTGATTCAAGCCTTGGCTGGATCAGTTGACGTTTCTGTGTGGAGTTTGCATGTTCTCCCTGTGTTCGCGTGGGTTTCCTCTGGGTGCTCCAGTTTCCCCCACAGTCCAAAGACATGCAGTACAGGTGAATTGAGTAGGCTAAATTGTCCGTAGTGTATGTATGTGAATGAGTGTGTATGAATGTTTCCCAAAGATGGGTTGTGGCTGGAAGGGCATCCGCTGCGTAAAACATATGCTGGATAAGTTGGCGGTTCATTCCACTGTGGCGACCCCAGATTTATAAAGGGACTAAGCCGAAAAGAAAATGAATGTATGAATGATGAAACTTGTTGTACAGCACTTGGAAAATATTTGCAAAGGAATAAAAATTTCAAAGGAGGGCTAATGTACATTTTGACTTTATCAAAATAGTCAGTAACAGAACACAACATTATATAAAAAATTGGGGGAGAGAGAAGTCAATGAGTTTAAGTCCAAAGTGTGTATATGATTATAGGATGATGCATGTTAACTATCCATAGAAATGGTAAATGAAGAATGCTAATTGTCGGGGAAAGGGTTGTGGCCTACAGTGCTTCTTTCTCTCTGTAATGTGCTGCGCCACTTACCTGACAGCATAATCGGCTACTTATAAGTTACTTATCTATTATTCCCATAACTTATCCTCTCAGTTCTATCAAAAGTGGCAATCATTTCTGCTTTCAGACTGTTTATAGACTATTTTCCTCAAGAACCCAGCTCTCACTGCCCAGCTGCAACGAGCCGCTGCCTGCTACCACACTAATAGTGTTTGTGTTTTGGTAATTACTGAGAATAAATGGATGGAAAGGCCTGGAGGAACAAGTACATCTTGGCAAAGGGCAGGCAATGTTTTTAAGCTCATGCGTCAGAGAGTGTGGGTCGTCGTCCAGATTGATTCTATTAGCTGCTGTGTTTTTCATACTCTCGGTGGGCAGGTGTCAAGACACGACTGGATCAGACAATGAAGAGGAATTGTTCCTCTGGCATTGGAGTGTCATTCGGTATTCACCTCATGCTGTTTTTGCCTCCCAGCCAGATACATTCTCCTGTACCTATGTTATATAAATCAATTAAAGGGATAGTTCACTCAAACATTTAAATTCTGCCATCGTGTGAGCAATTCCAGCATTATCGATATGACATTTGCCGTAAAAACTTAAAACATAAATTCACAGAGAAAGTATATGTTAAAGGTGCTGTATGTACGTTTTTGACTCTTCTAAAGCATAAAATACCATAGTGTATTTGCAGATATTTAAGAAACATGCTAAGTGCTGAAGTCAGATATTCTGCTTTAAAAATGTGTTTTCCGTGCCGGAAAGTCTGTCTTTGTTTTGGTAACTTTAACCTGCCCAATCCCAGTTTAGCCAATTATATTTCAGCTCCCCGGGTTGCCTCCGTGACCGAACCGCGACCTATGGTGGACCGTAGCAGACTCCGAAATGAGACGCAGATTCAGTTCCACATGAGGTTATTAATTAGCAAATTATATAAATATTACAAACATAAACATTAGGTGAGCAGGTTAAATTGTAACCGCATGTCCTAATAACATGCTTCGTGACGAGATACACAGTGATGAGCAATTTGGCTGTTTGCATTAAACGAAACACGACAGAAATTTAAATACAGCCTTTCCGAAGCACAGACTATACACTCACTCACGAAATGGTAAAGGTTATAATCTAATTAATACATATTAACCCTTTTTAACATTATGAAATGTACATGCTGAATCACTCATATGTGCTTAGTTCTAAAGTTCAATTTCAAACTTGTTTATTTTATTTTCAAGATCTGAGGTGAACTATCTGCTGCTGCTTTCAGTATATGGCAATAAATGTCATGTAAAACGACATTCAAACTCACATAATTAGCATTTAACACAGGAAAACCTCATGTGCTTTATTCAGAGGCGATCATTGTCATAGTTTTCTGTTGTTCACCTGTGAGAAATAGAAGTTGTTTCTAATATTTCTATTCGAGGTGTAGGTTAGGACAAAAACTCTACTATATACTGCACCTTTAACATATTGATACATTTGTTTATATTTACCAAAACAACTAACCACAGACTTAAGGGATCAGAAAAATATCAATCTGTAAACACATTTTATATTTTAAATGAAGAAAATAAACATGCGTTATGTATGTGACCAAAAAGTATGTGAATTTACAGTCTACAACATACTTTGTAGAAATTCTGTGAATTAAACTGCAAAAGAAACCCAAAAGAAACAATGCAAATGAAAAAAAGGATAAGGGTTAGCTCACTATAGAGCAAAAATTATTGATTTAATTTTACATTTTTGCATTATGAGGGAAAAGCTGCATTGTGGATGTGACAGATGTAGAATTGGCTCTTGTGTGACTTTGGTAAATGAAATACAATTGTTTAAAAACATTATCAGATACATTTTTGGGTATTTTTGCAGTGCTGTAAAATACAAGCCTATACAAAAACTTAGAAAGGGTTTCACTATTTTGGTAAAAACTATTTTTTTTCATGGCAAGGTTTACATCTGCATTGAATTGCTCATTTGACTTTCTTCTGCTAAACACAAGAAAAGTGTTTCACAAGAAATGCTTGATTTCAACCAGCACACTTTAAAACATCTTCTTTTCAGTTAAACAGAAAGAAACTCCTAAACCTCATGAGGAAGAGTAAATTATTTATTTTTTATTTTTTGAGTGAACAAACCCTTTTAAGCATGTTTAAGATAAAAATGTCAATCTTGAAACTAATGCATGGTTGTATATAAATGATTGTGTTGTGCTAATGTGTGTATTAAGTGGAGTAAATTGGAATGTTTGATGTTTAAGCTATGTAGGTAGGTAGATGTATTTATCCCCTTAGGGAAATCGATTTGCGGCATTACCAGAAAACATCACACCGAACAACAGAACAAAGGCAACATTTTCACATTCAACAATATATAAAAATAAATAGGATAAAACACAATAAACAGCCTAACTTACTTAAAATTTCTTCTTAAGATTAATTATCAATCTTATTGCCTGTGGGACAAAAGAAAACTTGTTTTATGATTCTGCAGAAAGGTAGTATCTTCACCCAGATGCTAGTAAGTCAAATGACGAACTAAGTGGGTGCATTGTGTCAGCCATAATATATATATTTTTTCTTTTGGAGAGAAAGTGCCCCCTCAAAATTTGGTGTCCCCCAAAGATTAGAGTCCAAAACCATGCCAAGGTACTTTATATATTTAAATATAATAATATATATTTAAAGATAAATATACCCTTATAGATAAACCGTTTATCTCAGATATGAAGCGTTTAGGAATTGAAAGTAACTGAGGCCCTCTTGTGGCTGCCCTTATAAATTAATAGGCTTGCATTGCTTGCATTAATTGAATAGGCTAGTGTGCTTGCATTTAGTGGCAATTCAGTGATGCCAACAGTCTAATCTCTGATTTATTGAGCCTCAGTACAGCTTCATTAATGAACAGATTTACTCATTTCTGTGGCAAACTGTACGTTGGATGCAATAAAACATGGACTGTAATCCGGATGTTATTTTCTCCCTGCAAATTTTCCAGTAAGTGGATTATATATAGAATAAGGTATGGGCACAGGGATGTTTACTATTACTGTATGTCTAAATTGTACAATCATAATAAATGAATAGTGTCATTTCTTACAATTGTTATGTTCATTATAATGTAGGGCACCTATAAATAATATTTGCTTTTATGGCATTGACATAAATACATTTATGTAGGTATATTTCAGTTATGATAACCTATAGAAGCTTTTTTTTGGCAGAGAAAAAAAATCTAATTAAAGTTTTGTAAAGATTTGCCATTGATTTAGATGATAATGAAGTGGTACGAATGGCGAGAAGAAAACATAACTGTTTAAAAGATTGTTAATGGGATGTTTAACCCCAAATTGAAATTCTTTTTTGGTTTACACGTCACCACTCGTTCTTTTAAACACAAAAGAAGATATTTTGAAGAAACTTAGTATTTGTTTTAGCCAATAAGGATGTTGAGGCTTCTATACTGTAAAAAATGAAGGGTTACACACAATCGATGTGTTGGGTCAACATAAAGAAATTAAGTTAACTTACACATTTAACACAGTTTTTACACATTTAAGTGGATTGAACACAAAAGTTGTTCCAAAAAAATCTAAAAACTGGGTTGTTTCTGCTGTTAATTTTAACAAGTAGTTTGAACAAAGAGCAAATGTCATTTTTGTGTGTACCTCACATAGAATCATATTTCATCAGGTAGTTTTCAGTTCAAAGCTGTATACATGTAAAGTATTTTTTGCAGGTATGTCAGTTCATTTTAAACGTGCACTATAGTCTTTCATGTGCAAGTTAATTAGGTCAAATCTGGCCCTTATGTGTTCTATAAAAGAGGCAGCAGAACCACTGATCACTGAAGTGTGTTTCTGCTCTCTAACACTAAGTGGCGCTATTAGCCTTTTTATTTTGGAAACAAACTAAAACTAAGCACTGTGACAGACATACCACCCTCAAACTATATTACTGCTACAAGAAACATTTTATTTTTCACATTTTATGATAAATGCTTACAAAACATTGACTGATCTAGTCAGCGTTCCATTTTGTTTCTTTAATGGGTGATCATATGTCTGTTTTCTCAGTTCCTATTTCACATTTTACACTGATATTTCTGAAACTGCCTGTATGATATATGGTTCAGAGTGTAACGGGTCTTGTCTGTCATTGGCAGACTCCTAAAGCAGACATACGGCGAGAACCATAACCCGGTGCAGCCACAAATGACTTTACGGCCCTGTTTATGAGCTGCTGTTTGGGCCAGTCGTTGAAGACGTCCGCTCCCATTTCACCATAGGGATGACCTTGTTGTCATTGAACTGAAGAGGCACACTATACCGACAGCAAATCTTGTACGGTGTCGTGCTTGTCACTTCCTAGGCTCATGAAACATTATTAAAGCTCGCGGTGGTGCTTTTCATAGGCCTTTCCAGAGCAACCAAGCAGAGTTTTGCATCACGCTGCAAGGCCCATTGACTCCTGTCGTGTCTCTCACACCCTGGCTCTTCTGGCTTGTCTTTAATAGGAATGCTGATGATCTCCATTTCCATATAAATGAAGAGAACAGAGTGTATGCTCACTTAAAGGAAATATCTGTTGGTTGGAAAATACTTCTGTCTGATGACCTTGGAAATACAAGATGGCTGATACTTAATGTGCACCTTTCAGTTCGTCATTCGCATTTGAAGGGGAGTATTATTTTTGTAATTGCGCTCTTGAGGATCTTGCGTCGCACCCCTGTGGCCATACAATTTTCCCACTTTCTTGTAATTTGAAGGCTCATTCGTTGAAGATGCAATTGCTTTTCGAAACCAAAACGGGCCGAGTTTCAAATGGAATTTCACTCCTGATGAAAAAGTGGCTTCCCTCTTGACCCAAAACGTGCTGGTTAAATCTAATAGGGAAGCTTCGATTGGAGCTCACGTCCTCTCCTGAAAATAAACACACAAAAGTATGATGGAGCAGGCCGTTGTTGATGTGACATCGCCCTCCGGGAGATGTTACAATTACAGAAGAAAAGCACCCGTATGACCTCTGGCCTTTGGAGTATGCTTCTGAATGCTGCCCTGGAGATGCCTGAACTCCATAGGGGACGCGGTACGAAGCATATCCCGCCCCCTGGAGCCCCCTACAGACTAATGACTCTCTTCCTCAAGATTAGAGGCGATGTAGCTGTTATTATCGTGAAATATCTGACCTTTCACTTTGATTCATGATCATAAATGAGCTTTTTGTCAGGTCAGGCGGCAAGACGGATGAAAGCATTGACAATCAAGCAAACTGAATTTGTTTCACACTGTAATGTGCCGTAAAAAATTGCATGGATCAACTTGGCGCACACAAGTAAAAGTCAATTCTATTGCAAATACATTTTTTTTATGATGTATGTACCTGTGTTGTGGCCTTTGCTTTCACAAAGCATAAATAAACTATTATACATATATAGGATCATTTACCAACAAAGGGGTAGTTCACCAAAAATGTGAATGTATTATCACCCTCGATAATATTTAATATTAAGCACTTATTTACTTAGCCTCAAGTGGTTTCATGAGTTTGTTTTTTCTATTAAACACAAAATGAGATATTTTGAAGAAAGTTTAAAACGTGTAACCATTCACTTCCATAGTATTTTTTTTCTTACTATGGAAGTCAATGGTTACAGGTTTTCAGCTTTCTTTAAAATGTCTTTTGTGTTCAACAGAAGAAAAATACTCATGAAACCACTTGAGGGTAAGTAAATCAGGAGTAAATATGAATTTTTGGGTGAACTATCTTTTTAATCTGCTTCTGATGTAAACGGCACAGATCCAAGATCCTGCTCTATTCTTCCTCTCAGGAAACAGTGCCTCGTTCAGGGTGACATTGGAGAGGAACTGTTTTCCCCATGCATCACTCTCTCATCAAGAGAAGCGGTAGCTGTAGATTAATGAGCCTGGGAACTGATTATGCCGGGCTGTACATCATGTCTGTCTGCCTGCTGCTCGGCCTGTCAATACCCCACCCTCCCGTGTCTGCCTTTAGCCTTGTGCTAGACCAAAACCACTGGACCTCAACCGCTGGTGTGTCTCACGCACTGAGGTTTGAGCTTCAGGTTGTAGATGCCGCTCAACATGACTAACACACTTATTACAAAGGTATTTTTAAACAAACTTTTATATTGTAATTATACAGTCTTAAATGACCCTCAAATTTAGTCTGAATATTCAATTCAATAGGAGTGTGAACCTACACTGGTCTCACGGTTCGGTCTGGTTATGCTTATGATTTGGTTCAATTCGATATCTTGGTGCATTGATGATGCTTTCCATACACAATTAGATTTTTTTCTTCAACACAATTTTTTAAAAATGAAAATCTATAAATATATTTATGATTTGTATACAATTTTATCTTTTAATACAAGCAGTAATATATATATAAACTGTATCTTAAATTTTACCTGCTCAAAGAAAACTCAAATACATGCACAGAAGCCAACATGAGCATTTAGAGCAAATAAACTAATTTAAATATTATCCCACTTTTTTTTGAGCAAGAGAATTCTATGATTGGTCATTGTCCTCACCAGCTCAACAGAAAGGGCTGCGATTGGCTCTAAAACTGTCAGCGATGTTTACCGATGAGTGACGCGGGAAGAACAAACGTTATTACAGCGTATATGTGCATAATGCACGGTTATCACAGGTAATTCGTAATAGACGCGGTGGAGAAAACTCGCACTACAGACACGTTTGTGTCTGGATCCACAAGTAACGTTATCGCTTTAACAGCCGAGAGGAGAGGAAAAGTTACCTCACGAACAGGCAAGCGGGTCAAATGTCCAAAGTGAGAGAGAGACAGTGATGGAGTTTTACCAGCTTTCATTTTTCCCTAATAGCGGCTCGTGTGCTGTACCTTCGTCAGTGTCTGTAAAAGACTGTCCAGCAAACTCACAAGCTGTGAATTGTGCACAATTATCTGCTTTTTTAGGTAGTTGGAGCATTTTATTTTCTCGCCCTCACCTCCTTTGCCATAGTGTTCTACCACGTCATAACGCATGGAAGCTAAATAACGTCAACACGGTGCATCGAAGAAACAATTCATTTTAACAGCCCTACATTTCAATTAAACTTCATTTCTATAGCGCTTTTAGAATGTAGATTGTGTCAAAGCAGCTTCACATAGAAGTAGTAAATTGAAACTATCAGTCCAGTTTTCAGAGTTCAGTTTAGTGTGGTTTAATTTTCACTGCTGAAAGTCCAGACAGTAAAGACCAAATCCATTGATGCACAACTCCACAAGTCCCAAACCAAGCAAGCCAGTGATGACAGCGGTGAGGAACAAAATGCTGGTCCATGGAATCAATGCGGAGACTTGTCTGTCACTGTGGTCTTTCAGGAATCATCTTATGCTCTGCACTCCCCCATGACCACCACAGCATATGCTATGGCCTGGTCCAGGATTATGGAGACCTCTGAATCACATGGTTTGATGTTTAATAGTGTCTTCTAATATGGAAGAACTTTTAGAACATAATTTATTTCTGTGGAATATTTAATCTTAAAGTGTTAGTTCACCCATAAACCGACAACTTCAACAGATCATGTGATAAGAACAATGTCAGAAAGTGATAGGTATGTTTGGGTGGGCGATGAAGTTCGAACATTTTTAAATGTTATATACGAGAAAGAAGTGACGATCATCCTTGATGGAAAACATCAGCGAAACACGCAAGATCTTCCAAGAAGTGTGAGCGGAGATGATTCTAAAATGGTATGACAAACCGTGGATTATTTTACGTAATAAATGGAAGAGCCTTAAGCAAAAATACATGGCTGAAAAAACTCATTTCGTCTACATGTTTACAAGACACAAGTTATTATATACGAAAAATTATTCTCCTATTGCAGCAACTTCTATTTTTCTTTGATATTTGGCGCCAGTTTATCAGGAAGTGATGATTTTGTTCTCTTGCACTCGTTGGATGGAAACAGTGCTTTATTCGCAAATGTTTTATGCAATATTCCAGATTTGCACATAAATGTAGTTTACATCTTTGGATGGAATATGGCTAGTGATTTTCAACATTTTTCAAAATATCTCCTTTTGTTCAACAGTAGAAAGAAACTCAAAGTAAATGGTAGGACTGCACGAAAAAGATTGCAATCTCGATTCTCCCCTCTTTACCTGTGAAAAAAAATGTGTAATAATTCTATGTGGACATATTTAAAATCTGTTCAAATCCACTATTTAAAGTCTTTACAAAATATATCATTTTAACAAACAGTAAAGCTACACACAGGCCACATATCATTGTTGTTTTACCATATGTTTGAGAATAACAATAATAATAGGCTACTCATATAAACCTTTATATTACATTTACAGAACTGTGAGAAAATCGTGATTTTGATGTTAAGCAAAAAAAAAAATGTGATTCTCATTTTAGCCACAATCGTGCAGTCCTAGTAAATGGTGACAAATCAGAAATGTCATTGAACTATCCCTTTAATCTTTTCCTATTATTATGTAAAAATAAATACATTTGAATCTTTTATCCAAAAATCAGTACAGACAGCAGCTAAAGTTGGCTCACATTCACAAACACATTGAATTAGCTCACAGTTAAGTCTAGCTAAAATAATATATTTTGTTTGTGCATAGTTGAATGGCCTCATGTTCACATTTAATGCTTTCTTACTTGTGTTGCAGAAAAGACTCTCTGCATGTCTCACAGCCAGCCAATTATACACAAAGTGAGA
Organism: Danio tinwini; assembly: GCA_903798205.1. Lineage (NCBI taxonomy): Eukaryota > Metazoa > Chordata > Actinopteri > Cypriniformes > Danionidae > Danio > Danio tinwini. The sequence continues at coordinate 22,478,958 of CAIGQZ010000379.1, forward strand.
AACAGGTGAAAAATGAAGAGATGCATAGAGACATGAGTCACTTCCTGCTGAGCTTCAACACACCTGGGCTTTTGCCTCATAAAGACCCAAGGAAAAAGACCCCCCCCCCCCCCCCACAATGCTTGTGTCTGTTGTTTTCACACTTTGGTGTTTTGCTACGGTGCTGCCCTGAAGCTTGCATTTTTATGTCATCTATCAGTACGTACACAGGTCTCATTAATCTACCAGCTTGTTTGCCATTCTGCCCAGCCGTAAGCCCCGGGGTGATCTGAGCCTCTCGTAGGCGTCAGTGAGAACAACCGATCAGTGTCTGACGGTAGCTTTAGGAAGCCCAGAGAATGCACAGCAAAATTTATGACATGTTATTAATGCGCTCTGTTTAGTACGAACTCTGGGTTGTTCTGCTTGAAAAGGCTGAACAAGTCACCGTTTTTTTTTCAACCCTATTTTGGATATATATATATTTTTTATATCAGCATTGATATCGCAATCTGCACAATATATTATTTCAGCCTCTATCACAATCTGCACAATATATCGTTTCAGCATCGATATCACAATCTAATCTGCAAATTATATAGTTTCAGCACTGATATCGCAATCTGCACAATATATCGTTTCAGCATCAATATTGCAATCTGCAAAATATATTATTTTAGCCTCTATCGCAATCTGCACAATATATCGTTTCAGCATCGAAATCACAATTTGCACAATATATCGTTTCAGCATCGATATCGCAATCTGCACAATATA
>CAIGQZ010000379.1:22491186-22502680 GCA_903798205.1 Danio tinwini
AAAAAAAAAAAAGTCATTCAAAGTTGTCCCCTAGTAACTGCCTACACAGCATCCATTTCAAGTTTACGGTCGACACATTTTTTTCATCTACTTTTAACACGTCTTTGTCTTTGAGGCTGCATTTCACAATCCACGGCCCCCCTATCAGAGCTGATAGCGCACTGTGTCTGTGAAGCCAAACGGTAAATTACTGTGAAGCTGGCTCTCTTAGTCGAACACTCTCAAGGCTTCCTGCTTTGATGTCTGCTGCTTTTTTCTCCTTTTGTGGCGATGGGCAGAGGGAAGGAGCAGGGGTTTATGGGTAAAGCCTCTCTCTGAATCTAGAGCCTGGAGAGTTGCTTTGTGGCAGAGACCAAGATGACTGGCGTGACAAAGTCAGTGGGACAGCAGTCGCAGGGCTCAAAGGGACGATCGTACAATGATTGTTTAATTAGCCTTTCTTTAATGCTGGACCAAAACACTGCCTGGCACACTTTGTTATGATGGAACATTCATGCAGACACACACACGCATACAGTCTTGCTGGCTGTGTTCAGAAGGCAACACCAGCCTATTCTTTACTGAATATTATGCAGTGTAAACTGTATATTGTGTATTAAAAACAGTAAAATGGGTATGCAATAAAAAAAGAGCAGTGTGCTAGCAAAGTTAAAATCAGACAATGTTAGAACCGATAAAGCATACAGTGCTACATTGAATGCTGAGTAAACCATTTTGGGTTAAAGCCAAATTAATAATTGCAATAAATATTATCCACATTTATACAGACAATTATAATGCGCATGATTATATTTTCCAAGCTTCAAACAAAACTAATTAAAAGCTTAATCTGATTTTATTTTATTTTGCATACTAGCCCACCTACTTTTCTTTTTTTAAATGCAAACATAATATTGTTCTATTTTGTTTCGGATTTAGGAGACAGCAGTCATAGGAATGTTTATACAATAATGCTCATATTAAAAAGATGGTTCACCCAAAAAGGAAACTCTGTTGTTAATTACTTATCCTAACGTCGTTCTGATCCCAAGACCTTTGTTCACCTTCAGAACACAAATGAAGATATTTTAGAGGAAATACTAGCGCTCTCTCACCCTCCATAGTTAGTGTTGGGGAAAGTTACTTTTGAAAGTAATGCATTACAACATTGAGTTACTCCCCCAAAAAAGTAACTAGTTGCGTTATTTAGTTACTTTTTATGTTGAGTAATGCGTTATTTTACATTTGAGTTACTTTTGTGTTACTTTTTATTACATGACAGAGGCTTGATCTCTTTCAGAACTTTTTCTTTTTTAATAGAGGAGCTTTGCAATTAATAGTGTACTGTATACATATGTGCTATATATATATATATATATATATATATACACACAGGGTTGTTGCGTGGTCTTAAAGTCTTAAATCTCAAAATACAAATTTTAGGCCTTAAAAAGTCTTACGTTTACTGAAATTATGTGTTGTAGATCTTAAATCTTTTTTAAACAGGACTTAATTTTCCTTTGTCCATGTATAGCTACCCAATCTGGCCAAAACCCATACAATCACCAACAATCCATCTCTATAAAACTTTAAACTTTTTTTTTAAAAGGGTAATTTTTAACTCTATCATAATGTTTTAATTATTTTTCTTACAATAACATTTGTTTAAAAGTTCTTCATGTACTTACTGCTGAGGACACCAACCTGGGCAGATTGTTGTGCACAGATTTAGTTTATTATAGTTTTAAAAACTTAAACTTTCTTAAAAAAAAAAAAAAAAATTAACAAATGTTATGTTGAAAAACAAGTGTATGAATACAAGTAGAGCTTGCTTTTTACACAATATTTCAAATATTTAGCTAAGAAATAAAATCAAAAACATTTTAATTGTTTATTATTGATGTATTTTTATATTATTAAATGTATTAAATTATTATTATTTTTTGAAAGGTCAAATAAAAATCTTTCACATATGAGCCGTTTGAAAAATTCCTTAGCCTTTAGCCCTTTGAGTCTAAAATTTCATTCATAATGGTCTAAAAAATGTTTTAAAAAGTCTTAACTTTAACTCTGTGAAACCTGCAGAGACACTGTAGATTATTTAAAGTTCAAAGTAATGTGTTTGCTACTTAAGTAAAATCACTGTGCATTGTGACAATTCTCTTTACCTTTTCTTAATTCTAAAAAGCTAAAAGCTAATTAATTCAACTAAAAAAAGTAACTCACATTACATAAAAAAACCCTCAAATATTATGACTTTTTGAAAAAAAAAGTAATGCGTTACTTTACTCATTACTTAGAAAAACTATATTATTACGTAACTTGTGTTACTTGTAATGCGATAGCCCCAACACTGCTCTTGAGATGTTCAAAGCTCATAAGAAACCAAAAACATGCCTAAAATATTCCATCTGACTTCAGTGGTTCAACAATAATCATACGAATCTCCAAGAACACTTCTAGTGAGCAAAAAAAAGTAAAATCTTTGTTCACTAATGTCTTTCTTCCTTGTCAGCTTTCTAAACTCCCTTTTTTCCACTATGAATAATTTTTTCTTCATAGCTTGTAGCTCTTTGTGTATGTAAAATGTTGGACTAAAAAAGAGAGGCTTTTGAGACTTTAGTTATTCCATGAATACAGAAACATTTGTCCCGTTTACTGTATTAGTATGTTATTATATAGCCCCGATTCATGGGGTATTATTATGCTAATTTCAATAGAAAATAAATTATATAATCTGTATAAAAATATATAGATTTTTAAACTACTAATTAAGTTGATTCTATATTTTTGGGGCACATTTTACAATAACTTTTTATTAGTTAATGCTAATTGATTTATTTACTAACCTAAACTAATAATTGTCAATTATTGTACAGCATTTCTTAATCATAGGTTAATATTTACTAATGCGTTTTTAAAAACGCTAATTAACATTAAGCTAATGCACCATGAGTAGGGCCAGACAGAATCTGTGGACATTTTTTGCTATTTCTGTGCCGAAATCTGGATTTATGCTGAATAATATTTGGCAGTATCGTTACTAAAAACTTAATATATGAAATGAAAAAAAAATATATATTTTTTAACTTTTATTTAATGTTTACAATGCAAATGCAATTAGATCCACTTATCTGGTAAACAAAGCAAGTCTCATATCTACTAAAAGACATAAAATATTACTTAACAGACTGTATTTTAAATAAATCAAACAAACATTTTCATGTTAGACAATAATGTTTCTGAAATTAATAAAAAAAATGAATAAATATAAATTTACACACATTTACACAACTAAATAAATAGACTCAGTGATGACCTAAATATTTGCACATTACTGTGCTCGCAGATTGCATGAGGGCCTGACCATGAGTTAACATGAACTAACAATAAACAACTTTATTTCCATTAACTAACATTAACAAAGATGAATAAATACTGTAATGTATTGTTCATTGTTTTTTTTCATGTTAGCATTCAACATTAAGTAATACAGCCTTATTGTAAAGTGTTACATGTTTTTTAAACATCGACTGAAGAGAGTGGATTACAAAGCTAGTCACTCCGGGAAACACTATCGTGGGATATCACTTTTGATTACCAGACACCTCACCAGCTTGACAATTGAAAGCCACTGGACTTTTTTCCTACCGACTCTGCTGAGTTTAATTCACCTCCAGCGGCTGATTTATAGCAGATTGGAGAGCCGTTCTCACCTGTCGACTGTGTGGAGAAAATTGAGAACGGAGGTGCGCTGTGACATCTGTGTTACTGAGCGGAGCCTTGATGACTGTGTTGCCTTCATGACCCTTTGAAAAGGTCTGGGTGAAATGGCCTTTAGCTTGATTTACTCTGTTGCTCTCTGGGCTTAGCACATAAACTCTCCTTCGCATGCTTACTCGCTTGCACACAAGCATACTAAAACGTTCATGCCAGAAGAGCATTGTGTGTTGTTAAAACCCATACTTTTTTAAGAAGAATCATTTTTGCCTTTACTCATACTTGGGATTCTTTCTGAACAACACAAACAACTTAAATATTTAACTTGGGTGCATAATTAATCTATCACTTTTTGTTTTGTTTTGATCTGTTTATTAAACTTTTACAGATATAACTGGCTAGTTTTATAGAAAAATTAAAACAAATAATATTCCCAACCTTTCTCCATAAACAAAATGTAATTACGCTTACACACACACACGCACGCACGCACACTCACACATTGGAAAATACATTTATTCATTCGTTCATTTTCTTTTTGGCTTAGTCCGTTTATTAATCTGGGGTCACCACAGCGGAATGAACCGCCAACTTATCCAGCATATATTTTGTGCAGCTGCAACCCATCACTGGGAAACACCCATACACTCCTGTTCACTCTCATACACTATGGACAGTTTACCTTACCCAATTCACTTATACTGCATGTCTTTGGACTTGTGGGGGGGAAACCGGAGCACCCGGAGGAAACCCACGCAAACACAGGGAGAACATGCAAACTCAGAAATGCCAACTGACCCAGCCGAGGCTCGAACCAGCGACCTTGCTGTGAGGCGATTGTGCTACACACTGTGCCACTGTGTTGCCCCTGGAAAATACATAATAAATAAAAGCATGGTTAGTGTCAATTATGTATAAAATATATATTGTATATTTAGAAATAAGCCATGTACAAACACATGTACATCAACAAACTAAAACTAGTCTAGCAATTCCTTTTGTCTGTTTGTTAAACTTTTACAGGAATAGCAGGATAGTTTTACAGAAAAAAAATAAACAAATATTATTCCCAACTCTTCCCCTATAGACGAAGGCCCAATCCTAATTCTATTTTTGTACCCCTACCCCTTCCCCTTGACCCTTACAACTGAGGATTAAGGAGAAGGGCTTCAAAATTTACCCCTAAGAATTGGAACAGCACTACAGCACCTGCACACGTCATCATATATCATCGTGATCTCTTGCTTCATATGAGGTCAAACGATCGCGACTTCTGTAGTTATTCCAGTTGTGTTATTTTCTGGTGTTTATCTTCAGGAAATCACTGAATTGATATTATGTTATTATAACGATCTAATGTGGCAATAATATCATAACTATACTGTGTATTTACACCGTGACCATATCCATCTTTTAACACACTAGAAACAACATCAACATTATAGCAGACACTGTAAAAACTTCATTCCCAGCCACTAAACTTTTCTGACAGGGTATTGGAGTGTCATTGAGTGACAGAATTGTGGGACTGCTGTACAGGAGTTATGATTAGTGATTATAGTTCACAAAATTTAGCAGTTTTTTTTTTTTTTTTTTTTTTTTTTAAAGCATGATGGTAGAATTGGGGTAGAATTGGGATTGGGTCGAAATGTAATTAAAGTTACCAAAAACGTTAGAAAATACATAAAAAAATAAATAAAGCATAGTTGGTGTCAATTACCATTTACATTTAGAAATAACCCATGTACAAAGTACACATGTAATAAGTGTACACATGTAATACACAGAAATAACACAATAGTTTTACTGAAAAACTGAAAAATAATTCCAACCCTTCCCCATTAAACAAAATTTTATTACAATTACACAAAAAATGCATGGGAAATATACATTAGATCATTTACTTTTAAAAATAAGCCATGTACAAAGTACACATGTACATCATAAAAACTAAAATGAATCCAGCATGTTTTGTAAAAAATCCCATAACAGTTAACAGACATAACAGGATAGTTTGACAGAAAAAATGAAGCAAATATTTTTCCCAACTCCTCCCCCATAAACAATGTTATTACGATTACACACACAAAAAATAAAATGGCAAAGTACATTAAGTATAGTTAGTGTCAGTTATGTATAAAATATATATTGGATAGTTTATATTTAGAAATAAGCCATGTACACTGTACAAAGCGATTTTTAGACTTTACTTAAAGTGAGTAAACTTGTTGCTTTAAAGTTTAAGTAAGTGATCTTTGTGCGCAATTATAAAAATTAAGTTGACTTAACAGTTCCAAATTACAAAAGGTTTATTCACTTTTTTTTTTAAAGTAAAGTCTACTTGTCCCTTTTAAGGCAACAAGTCTCTCTTTTGATCTCTTTTTACAGTGTGCAGAGTACACATGTACATCAACAAACTAAAATTAATCCAGCATGTTTTGTAAAAAAATCCCTTAATCTTTCATTGAAAGAAGGAACTAATAAGCTACTTTGAATTTCAGCCACATTGAAATTCCCTATCAACTGCATAGTCACTCTTTGGTATTCCACCCCTTCCACCTGCACTTTCCACCAGTCATTTTTTTTGTTTTTCAAACGGACGCCATAAAACATCCCAGATATTATAAACCAGCATAAACATTGGCTTTTTGCTCCAGATTATTCAGAGAACCTTCAAAACACGAATAGCAATGACAGCAGGAAATGAACCGGGCCATTTATTTTTCATAAGTGCATCATTTATGGAAACCATTATTGCAGATATTGTCAGCTGTCCATTCATTATTCATTCCAGCTGTATATTAAGCCAACTGTTTTATGAGTTCTATACGGGCCAAACCCAGAGGAAACAAACACCGTATCCAGACCATGGTTTGTGTCACCTGTTTTTGCGGTCCCTCCTCGCAGGGTTGTTTTTTTTTTTTTTTTATTGCTGAAGAGTGGACTTTAGCCGTGGGCAAGTTGAGAGAGTGCAGATAGAGGTATTGTGGAAAGCTTGTTGAGGATTTATTAAATTTAGAACAGGAAGTGAAAATTCCCACCTTATAACTGAACACCACAGGTTATTTTTTTGAAGGGGCAGCGTTCAATCATGCCAAGATTGGGGTTGTGGACTGGGGAATGCGTAGTTTTGCTCTGTGACTCTTGACTGCGGGCGGTAATTATGGGATGTGCCACATGCTGTCACTGTGGGCAAGTGATGGTGGTCAGGATCGGTCAGCAGCTTAGTAAATCTGTGTGGCAGTGTCAAGTGAGCTTTGCTAGATTCTTTAGTTGCACTTTTACTGTTTCAGCAGCATTTATGGGAATTTGAGTCTAAAGAAGGAATGGGGAAATAACAAAAATACAATATGTATACTTTTGGTGCGTTTACACAATAACAATGCATTGTAAAAGGGTGCCAAAACAACCAGAAAACCAGAATGACCCTTTTTGACACTGAATGATTCTGTACACTGAACGATTTAAGCGAGTCTGTGACTGCTTGGAATTCACTGTAAAGACACTATGCTGCATTAAAGGGGTTGTGTGGAACAGGTTAAGTAACCATTAAAAAATAAAATAAATGCCACTTCAGGTTTGAAGAGCTGCGTATCGTTGGATTTGCTCTTCAGTGTTTAGGCTTTTAGCAGTGACATTTACATTACACTGAACTGAACTAAACTGCACTACAACTGTGAAAACTGGACTGAAGCAGTTTCAAGTTACTAGAACTTCATCTATGTTAAGCTGCATTGACAATCTACATTGTTAAAGCATTATAGAGATAAAGAAATACAAGCTTTGGTTACTGTGCTGCCTTTGCTGTGTAATGATGCCTAAAAATGACTAGAACAGGAGTATTTTGCATGTTAGACCAGTAGTTTGTGACGTCACCATATGGTTGATCACATGCAGTCCTGTAGACAGCCATTGTTACCACCATACTTAATGACCAAATGCATAACATGCCTGCATATGTCAAATATTATGCTATACTGATGCAAGTATCCTCCACTGCAGGACAGGGTGAGATCTAGATAGGATACAGCTGAGGATACTCATGTCAGTATAGCAATATTTTTGTGACTTTACAACAAATAATATTTTTACATTATCGTGAGGGTTGGGTTTAGCATTGAGGTAGGGTTAGACGCTAATACATTAATGTGTAATTTAATAAATAATATAAATTATTTTCTTAACTTGCGATTCCAGCTTAATCCCTTCTAGCAACAGCAGCCCATTACCTGCCATACAAAAAAATAGTATGATCAATATTAAGCTGTTTAAAAGACAAAATATATGTTCTATCACATATTTTAGAATCAGAGTATCAGAAATTTCACAATATAATAAGAACATTTGTCAATATTTACAGAATAGGGCAAAAAGAAACAAAATACGATACATACATAGATCATTGGGGCTGGTGGGTCACTTGATAAAATTGACACATCTCCATGGAAACTTTAGAATGCAATGGATTCTAAGTAATGGTCCCAAAAAAAAGGGTCAGCTGGGTCACATGTGAAAGGGTTAAAAGTCAGCATTGTCTTAAAAAGCTTGAAAAGTTGTCATGTAAATCAACATCTTGTGTTTTTAACAAGACAAACCCCGAAAATCTAACTTGTTATCCCAAAGCTATGACCCATGTATACTGTATATTTTTTATAAATCACTTAGCTATCTTGTAGCCTAGATAACAGAAGCCAAAACATTGCACAACAACACTGCACTTTCCTTTGTTGTCATTGATATCGCTGGAAATGTACAGCTTAGATCCTTACACTTTTTTGCTAGATAAACCTGATGGATAGTCACACACTGGCCAAGAAGCACAGGGCTTTGTTGTGCCATCAGGACTCTTGACATTTAGTTGAAGAACAGTACATTCATAGAAAACAATGTATTTACATTTTTAAAGACATGGTTTGACGCAAAGCAATGTGTCACTACACCCCTCATCGACTGTGAGTGTTTATAGTTTGTCAGATCTTGCGTAGTGTATCATGGCTGTTGCTCCAAGGAGAATCTTGAAGGCAGCAAGTATTAAAAATGTCTTTATGACTCACCGGAAATGTCTTATCGAAGGAATATAGGTCATGTATCTTCTGTTAAGCAAACAGCTTTTGAGAATGTTGTGGATTTAACTAGAAAATGAGCAACGCAGGCTCAATGGAAATACGTGCTTCAGACTACATTTTGTGAAATTGCAAAAACATACTTTAGTATTTATTTACATGAGGTTTCTATGTAAAATGAACACTAGGGGGCAGTATGACATGAACAACTTTTGTTCCTTTTCACACTAAGGATATTTACAGAGACATATTATTGACAAATAAAAGATAGTTTTTTGCTTTTTTTTTGTTTTTTTTGCAAAACCAAAAAAATACCTCTCAACAATGTCTATGATTTGTAATAAAATATGTTTGCCTCTCTTGTCTATTTTCATATGGACAACTTTTCTGGCAAGGTGAGTTTGCTCAGTAGTTCACTTTTGAGTCTAGTGAAGCATGGTTCCACAACAGAGATAAAAGCAATGTAAAATCAAAGTAAAACTATGTGGTCACAGTGTGCTTTTGTCTTACGTTTGCACTTTTGGTTGCGTTTAGGAAAGGTGGTTCACTAGATGATCTGTACAACAAGCCACATCTTCTTGTGGACGTGTATCTAAACTTAACGTATCTAAAGTGACTTATTTCAGATTTACAGCGCCCTCTAGTGGATTTGTCATCTGAAGTGTGCCATGAAACGGACCTAGAGAAATGTATATAACATTTTGCAAAAATGTAGCCTGAGGCACGTATTTCCAGTGAGCGTGGGTTGAAAATGGTACATTACTGATAAAGTACATCAATTTGCAGTAGATCTTTGTCAAAAATGAGAGTTCAGCCAAAACTGAACATTCTGTCATCGTTTAGGAACCTTCTGTTCAAATCGTGTTCTTATGCCAAATGCAAAGGATTACATTTTGAGCATTTTGCTGACCCCCAAGAACTTCCAGTGCAGGAGAAAGACAGCTCTGGAACAACATAAGTATAGTAAATGAGGGTCAACCAACCATTGTCATTGTGTTGATACATATTTGATGGTGTTTTGGCAGCATATCTGAACTTCTTATTTTCACGTCTTTTGTGAAGTTAAATACATTCCTTCCCTGCTTTAGTTCATTATATACTGTATGACAACAGTCAGATCTTTTTTAAAAACCTCCAGTCTCCATTTCTGTCTGTTTCCATTCAACACCACAAGTGTAATTGGCAGAAATTGATATTTGAAATGCCATACCCTGCGCTTCATTACAACAGTGTCTCCACTAGTAATAAATAGGTTAAAAGGGGCGGGGAGCGGGATCCGAGCTCACAGAAAAAAGGCCTTCTTGTTAAATAATGACTTTAATCTAATTCCAGGGATCATGTGCCCCCGTTGAAAAGTCATTACCGGGCCGTGAGTGGCATGCAACTCTTTGTCGGGAGGTGGCAAATGAGCAGCGGCTCCATATTTTTCTTAAGTGCAATATGGAGGCATTAATTTTCCAGACTCGGGCTGACAGAACAGGGTGCGGGGGGAGCGCGTTGATACAAAATGATCACATTTTCACTCCTAGTCAATATCACAAGCTGACAGTGGCCTCTGATTTTTCATCTGTTGCTGTACAAGAGCTGGAATGATATGTGGCCTTCCCCCGTCTGGCAAAGGGTCCCTCTGAGCAACTCGCGGATGGAAATAGCATTTTTAGCAAGCTATTGATTGGCGCAGGTCGCGCAGAAAGAAAAAAGAAAGGCTGAGTTGAATATGTTGTGGAAACAGCAGACAGAAAAAGCCCTGTCACACATCCTGAAGCTTCAGTAAAGCAACAAAGAAAAAGCAGGGGCCAAACAACTCTGCTGTTTACTAAAGTTGACTGCTTGTCACACTCTCACAGCTGAAGCGAGATCAAACCTTTTCTAGCTTTGAGTTGCAGGTTCAGAACGTGTAGTCAACTTTATCTCAGGCAGTATGGAGTGTGCTGTTGATCTGTGGAAAAAATGGGGATGTGGTGGCATGCCTGGAAATGATGTAATGAGGCTCGCCTTTTGCTTCTTTTTGAGGCAAATAAATGGCATCTTTTTAAATTTCTAGTAGAGTAGGAGATGAGAAAATAATAGGTTTTTAGTTAGCCAAATGTAATGACTATCATGCACTTTAACTATGATTTACACCCTACTAAAATATATATTTTGATGTAACAATAGTTTATACACAAATCATCAGACATATTTAGAACAAGAATCATTTGATTGCATATTAAAATGTGTATTTATTGTCATTTTAAACCACTAGATTTAAGCTGTTTGCCAAAGAAATGTTTTTTCCATCTATCTTCATTTTTGTCCATCTATCCATCCATCCAGCTCTCCATCGCTCCGTCACCCCATACATCCATTGCCACATCCATCCATCCATTCATCCATCCATCTATTACTCCATCCATCCATCCATTCATAGCTCCATCGCTCCATCCATCGCAGAATCATTTGATTGCATATAAAAATGTGTATTAATGTTTGTACCCCACTAGGTTTAACCTGTTTATCAAAAGAAATGTTTTTTCCATCCATCCATCGCTCCATCATTCATACCTTTGCCCCATTGCTCCATCCATCCCTCTATATATCCATTGCTTCATCCATCTATCGCTCCATCTATCCATGCATCGCTCCATCCATATATCGCTCCATCCGTCCATACATTGCTCCATCCATACATCGCTCCATCCATCCCTCCCTCCCATCTTTACATCGCTCTGTCCATCCATCTATCCATCCCA
>CAIGQZ010000379.1:22502690-22527403 GCA_903798205.1 Danio tinwini
GCTCTATCCATTGCATATTCAAATGTCTAGTACTGGTCATTTTAAACCACTAGGTTTAACCTGTTTGTCAAAAGAAATCTTTGTCCATCCATCCATCCTCCTTTTTTTGTCCATCCATCCATCCATCCTCCTTTTTTTGTCCATCCATCCATCCTCCTTTTTTTGTCCATCCATCACCCCATCCATCCATCACCCCATCTAACCATCGCTTCTCCATCCATCCATCACCCCATCTAACCATCGCTTCTCCATCCATCCATCACCCCATCTAACCATCGCTTCTCCATCCATCCATCACCCCATCCAACCATCCATCCATCCGTCCATCCATCCGTCCATCCATCGCAGAATCATTTGATTGAATGTATATTAATTGTCATTTTAAACCACTAGTTTTAACCTGTTTGTCAAAAGAAATATTTTTTTCCATCCTCCTTCATTTTTGTCCAACCCTCCATCCATCCATCCATCCATCGCTCCACCCATTGCAGAATCATTTGATTGCGTATTAAAATGTGTATTAATGTGTGTACCCCACTAGGTTTAACCTGTTTGTCAAAATAAAGTTTTTTTCCATCCATCCATTGCTCCATCATTCATACCTTCGCCCCATTGCTCTATCCATCCATCCCTCTATATATCCATTGCTTCATCCATCTATCGCTTCATCCATATATTGCTCCATCCATCCATACATCGCTCCATCCATACATCGCTCCATCCATCTTCCCATCTTTCCATCTCTTTATCCATCCATCCCATCTTTCCATCGCTTCATCCATCCATCCATCCATCCATCCATCCATCCATCCATCCATCCCATCTCTCTAACACCCTATTGCTCCATCCATTCCTTCATCCATCCATCACTCCATCCATCCATCCAGGCCAGAATAGATATGTTTTATTCTTTTACATACACACATCTTATGCTTAAGATGTACATGTTAATACTGCATGACTTTGAAAACTTTGAGAGCAATGCTTACTGCTTTTTTTACTTGCTAATTAATTATGCTAATTTGGTACATGTTAAGGAGCTTAAATAATCTGGCCTAAAATTTAAAAAGCATCTAAGTGACATTTTTTTTATACTTTATACTGTAATTACCACTTAATAGACATTTATATGGAAAGGGCAACTTGAACATATTGCATTATTTATCAGAAGAATGAACATTGATGGTTTTTGATATGATGTAAGATCCAGTAACTGATGACCAAAAGTAATATTTTTAGGAGTATTTTTTCTTATGATTGATCTGAAGGTGGAAAAGCTTTGGATATTTACAGATCTATTTCTATGCATGCAGATGCACCCATCACCAATGTATACCTCACTGACAGGAGTTGATGGCAACATCAGACAAACACACACGAACGTACATGGAAGTCCGTTTGAAGGGTGTCAGAAATGACATGAATCATACACATGCTCACAGACACCCTCAGCTGTCTTTTTGAACTCCAAGCTTGGGGAACAAGAGGTTAAACAATACAGGTCATGTGGAGGCGAGGGTGTGAACGTCACACCACCGTCTCTGCTAACTGTTTGACATGGATTGATCCTCACTGTTGTTACACACTAGAGACATGAGGGCTGTACAGGAGGGATCTTTTCTGTCTTCTACAGATGAGAAGAGGGGGAGATTGGCGAATAAAGAGCGGCAGAGGGCAAAAGAAAAGAAAAGAAGAGGAAAAACAACATCCAGAATTACAGAGCTGTCTTGTTGGGGGCAGTAGGCCACAAAGAGAGAGAGAGACAAAAAGTACCTGGAGAAAATGAAAAGCTTTTTTTTTTCTCTCGCCCATTCGCAAACTATATGTTTCATGTGCATATTTTGCATTCTGACAGATGATTTGTCTTTTTAGGTTTCATTTTTATGTTGCTGAGCAGAAATGTTATTTTGTCTTAAAGGGAAAGTTTACACAGGAAAGGAAATCATGTAATCTTTTTTTTAACCTTGTATCATGCCAAACATGTTTTGATTATTTTGAATTCTGATTTTTCTGAAAAACAAACTTGCAACAACAAAAGTGGGCTATTGTTTAAAGATAATTAATGTTTGGATGGATTTTTAATAAGGATAGTTCTTTTAAAACTAGAAATTCAGCCATTATTTACTTACTCTTTGTTCTAGTGGTGTACACAAAAAAAAAAACTGGTTCATTTTGAATTGTGTTTTTTTTCCAACTTATTTTAGACTAAAGGAACTAAAGAGCAAAATAAATTTTGAAACATTGATGTCAAATAACTGTCATTTAAATCACCTTGTGAATTAAACTTGCCTTTTTTACAAGTTTACTCCTGTGGAGCCAACTAATCTCAATCATTTATTTTGGACAATTAGACTTTCCTGTTTTTTATTGCTGTTCAAACCTCACAGCTGCTTTAAAAATACTTTTACTGTTGAATGAAATTGATCACAGTTATGGGTCACCAAGTAAAGCAACATTCAATAAGGATGTTAATAAAGCTCCCAAAACCCAAAGTGATACTCAATAACCTCAAAACCCTAATCAAAACTCTTCAAAATCTCCAAACTAAGTGAAGATTAAATCTTGACAAGTCTCTATCTTAATTTAAAACACCTAAACTTACTTTAATTGTCAACATTTCCCCTCTTAATGCAATCTCAGGCTGGGAATTACACGTCCATTACTCAGGTAGTTGCAATTGCTTCATGTTCTCTTAACACAAAATTATTAATTACCTTAATTTAAGTTTGTACATGTATATATTATACATCTTTTTATGATCATTCATACAAATGTAAGAGGTTTGCACAAAAAGTAAAACATTTATTAAAATAATTACAAGAATTTAGCTCATTTTTGAAGTGAAAAGGTTTTATAGTCTGTGAAGAGTGTCAAGTAATGTGTATGTATGGACAGTATGTATTCATGTACTGTTTGCAGGAAAAAGTGCTATACAAATCAAATGTGTTTATTATTATTATTATTATTATTATTATTATTATTATTATTATTATTAAGACAAATATTTTGAACAAGCAGCAAAAATCTTGAAAGAAGGAAACATCTAAATACATGAAATCTCTCTGAGTTGTAACTTTGCCTGTCAGGATGACAGTTGACAGAAGAATGTAATAACTTGCTGTTGAGATGACAACAAATGTATTTACCTCAAAGAAGAAAACATGATTTATATTATATGTTGCAAGACAAAAAAAAAAACATTCCTCTTGAAATCACAATTTGTGCATCTAGCCTGGGTGAGTCGGATTGAACTGTGATGCTGCTAATACAGTTTCATGATCTAACGCTCAAGGTCAGGTCAGGATTTGCCTTAAATAATAAATTAAATTCAACTTTAATACTGTATATAGCATTGAAATGGGGCCATTTTGTGATTGATACGTTTACATCTCTTTTTTACATCTTCAAATACAGGGATAAATGCAAACATTACGTTTTTTGTAAAAGGACATATGACTTTAAAACAAGCTCAGAGTCAGTAAATAAATAATAAATAATAATTAATCTATGAAATAAAGTAAATATGTGAAGATGATCTTCATGTAGATTCATTTAAATTGCATTAATTGAACAAACAGCGAGATAAAGCAGCACTGCATTTCACACTTGTGTATGCTAAAATATGCAAAGATTAATTTAAAGATTAAAATGAATTCATGTTAAATAAATGAAAAAGAGATACACATTCTGTTGCTATGTTTTCAAATTGATTTACAGGGTATTTCATGCTTCCTGTGTGGTGTAAAGCAATTGCTGAATCTTATTATGCGATGGAAATCTGCATGCTGGTAAGTTTTACTTCATTTGAATAGAATCTTTTTCCCCCTGCTTTCGGATGCCTGTAAAAATAAGTGACAGATTTTTCCTTGGCATTTCAATTACGCATTAGATAAAAAATATATATGCAAGCAGAAGGTTGATCAGAAATGTAGAGGTGTTTTCCAACAATGGAAATCTCAAGCTGGTATAGAACCAGGTGCCGACCGCATGATCAGATGCCAGGTGTAGAGCAGATGAATGCGTGCTGCTGTCAGGCCAGTCATTTTCTTATTTGTCATCATTTGCGCTACATTTGTGATTGTAATCATGCAGAAATGTTTGTGGACACCTCACAATGGTATTTTTATATTTTCATAGTGCTTTACAAATTGGATTGTCTGCTATTGAGTACTGCAGAAAGACATTTTTGTTGGCCAAACCTGGAAATTAGTTTTTTTAGCATTTCCACTTGCGTCATCGCCAATTTCAGTGGATTTTTATGGTTGAAACAAATTGTGTAATATAACATGTTTGATGCCTCCTCGTATTTGACCCCAATATTTCTTTTGGTTTACAAATGTTTTGAAGAAAACTGTGGGGGTGCTAAGAAAGTAATTAAACTCTGTCATGACAAAGTTAGCCGGTTTCATTTAAAAAAAAAAATTAAGTTCAGTTTAAGTTATTTAAAGAGCACCTCTTTTACCCCTTTTTCAAGATTTAAGATAAGACTTTTGTGTCTCCAAAATGTGTCTAGAAATTTGAGGTGTTGAGATACATTGTAGCTGTTTTTGTTGCCTGTGCCTTTAATGCAAATGAGCTGGTTCTCACCACCTACCATTCCCTCGTGCATGTCACAGGCATAGAGATTGCTCATCTTCACGTAGAAAACAGCACAGTGACAGACAAGAATGAAGCAGATCTCCCTTACTACAGTAAGAACATTCACGACGGTTATTTTATATATTTGTTGTTGTATTTATTCAAGCCTTTCTGCAACAAAAAGTCACTCACAATGTTGTTATAAAGTTAACACACAGACGCACGTTTAGCTTTTCACTGTTTTTGCATGGCAAATGTGACGGGATACGTGTTAATATACACTGATGTATTGACATCCGTTATGTTAATGTACAAAATAAAACTGATTTAATGTTCGCAAACAGGGATTGAAGCGTCTTCTTTTATAATTGTACTGACATGTGGCTTTGATGATGAATTATGTAGCGATTTGACTGTCATGTTATTGCAAACATGCGCTATTTTAAAAATGTTTTAAACTTGTAAAACTCATTCTTGTGAGGTGCAGATGATCATAGCGAGCTAAACAGATCTTTTAATCCCAATTGCTTTTTGCACGTCCTGTCTTGCGGATATGATTATACGTGTTACTATGGAGACATGTTAATACGTGACTGTCAATCAACTCGGTTGGCAGGGAAATCCACACTCCTACGTCACGTTGGCCTCAAAATGGGAGGATTTTGGATCCTATGTTTAATGTCAGAAAAAAAGAGACTTATTGTGTTTCTATAACTCCAATATAATGGTGGGCACACTACACCTACACACAGTTCTGTCCAAACAGCTTTCAAAAGTTGATTGTTTTTATCAGAAGTGCCCTTTAATAAAATACATATTGGTGGTACACATATTAAACAATTTCAACTTCAAGAAATGAAGATTGATTGATTGATTGATTGATTGATTGATTGATTGATTGATTGATTGATTGATTGATTGACCAAAGAATAGGCATATTCACAACATAGACAAGCTTAATAATTGACCGCAAGACAACAGCAACATTTTACATGCAAAGGTGAAAAACTTCAGAACTGGACAGCAGCCAACACCCGGTTCACACTCCTAAAATTGACACACTGTTAGCCATTTAAAGCCACTGTATTTATGTGAGATAGTCCACAAGATGTATATTTGAACATTTTGTGCTGGTATTACGTGACTCACACCAGTTCTTTTTTGTCTTTTAATTCCTTAAGCAAATTAAAATGTTTTTTTGGCAAACAATATGTTTGGTTAATGTGTTCCTTTAGCATACCAATTAAATGTGAAAAGAAATCTTCTACCTTTTACAATAGCATCTCTCTTCTCTGGTGGTTCCTTCTGGCAATAACAACAACTGCAGTCATGTCAAGTGCAAAACTGAAGACGTCATATTTTATCCTGTAAATAATTGAGCATAGGTGTAAATACCCATAATTTTATGAGCGCAAATGCACAATACAGTATAGTATGCAATTAGTCATATTTCTACTATGAAAATTGTGATTTGTACCCTTTTTTCTGACCCTTTAGTAACGGTACTTAGCACAATGGTGGGGTACCAATAAGTAGGGCTGTGTATTGGCAAGGGCCTCACGATACGATATATATCGCGATACATGGGTCACAATACGATATATTGCGATGCAATAAATATTGTGATATATTGCAATAGTTTGTATTAGTATGCGTGTCACATTATATTGACAACTTGATGAAGTCGGCAGACAAATTAAAATTCCAATTCCAATTTATTTTCCATCCATTCCAATTCATAAAACTGCACAGTGTGATTGAACAGAGAACTATGTATATTGCAAAGCTTACAAATGGCATTTATTTTTTGTCTAATTCAGTACTCCCTGGTATAGCGTTTAGGGTTGGGCTATGTTGACCAATTTGGCATCATACGATGTCTAATGTGAAACATGGCGATGGACCATAGCATCGTCGTCATAGGGGGAGGTGAATTAATGATTTATGAATAATTAATAAATTCATAACTAATTAATTATTTGTAGCCTACCATTTTAACTACCTGACCTGCATGGCCTTTGTTTTACTCATAACCAAATAAATAAATAAATAAATAAAGATAAGTTACACACAAATTACCACCTGTCAATCACTGTTTTCCACGGGACTCGATCTGGCACGACTAGGCAGAGTGAACTGTGCCGTTATGGTGTCCACACACTTGCTTGGTAAAAAAGCTGCACAACCAACAGAAACTAACCAACAGTATCTGAGGTTTTCACTAAAATTACTTAGTAAAAGCTTGAAAGCTAAAGACTGAAGCATTGTACTGATTCTGTGACACGTTACCTGAGAGAATCAAAAGACTGAAGAGTCGTTAGATAGAGACAAGATTAAATAAATATCACGTTTAACAACTAACTTATAGTGAGACGCCAGCCGGCGGTACTTCCTTGATAAACTGTCCGTACCAATGACTGTATAAAATATAGAGTCCGTACACTTCTCCGGAGTTCAGACGAGCGCATGACAGTGTGTGTGTATCAGTGTAAACGGGGCCTGAGTGTGTGTTTTTCACGAGCGCGTTTGCAACGGGGGCGGTGCGGAGGTTCGGTGATTCCGCCTCAGCCGCATCATGATGTCTATAGATCATCGGCGATGGCATCGTCTATCGACCCAACCCTAATAGTGTTAAAACCAAAGTGCAGCCACACGTCAGCTCTAAAAGCTGGAGGCGCCTTTATATTTTCCGCCATGCTCACTCTTGCTTACTTCTGATCCCGTACTACTTGGCGTTTTGTTGATTGCGAGTTAGCGACATCTACAGGAGCGGAGGAGGACGTCATTTGGCACAACTTGAATCGATATTTGAGGTTGAACTATCGATACACTATCGTAAAAGAAATTATCGCGATATTTAGATCTATCGATAATATTGCACAGCCCTACCAATAAGGTGTAGCTAAACTCACTGCTGAACACTTTTGGTTTACAGAAAACTGTCAGTTGCTCATGCAACAAGACAAGGACAACACAGGAAGCTCCATTTTTAAATACCCTGCCAAAACATGACACTGTTATAATACATGTGACAGCATGCACCAATGAGCCATGCTCAAACAAAGCTTGTCTCTTCTTTTGACAAACACCCACATGCCAAGAAGCAAGAACAAATTATTAAATACTCTACACACTCGTGTTAAATCAAAACATTTTATTACATTACATTTTATTTAAAAGTACTTTGGGGAACCAGAAATGTTCCTATATGACATCACTGTGAAAAATCTTCCATGTGAAGCTGCTTTGACACAATCTACACTGTATAAGCGCTATAAAAATAAAGATGAATTAAATTGAATAAAAAATAAAAAAAAACCTTTACTTATAAGCGCCAATGAAAAGAAAACAAGTTTCTAGCTGTCACTAAATGTCCCAAAACAAAGTCATTTTACAAGTCTTATTGAAGGACAGGCATGGTTTCTCTTATCTGCCTGCAAATACAAGCATTACAAGCTCATCTCGGAGCCGGTCATGGCAGTCAGAGCAGGATGTTTACATGTTTACCGTTGGCATAATTTTGTTTACCTTGACATTCCCTCAGACAGCTTGGAAGACAGGCTTCATTTGAGAGAAGGGAAATGGAGGACAAGAGAGATTGAAGGAGGAAGTGAAGCTTCTCTAATGGACTGCACATCTGCCGAGAGCTGTCCTTCCATGCTGACTGCAAAAAATATTACAAAACCCCACATCATCCCCCCCCCCCAGGTCATTAGATTCAGAGATGAACCCCAGCCTGTTGTGCCAGTCCGGACCCAAAAAACGACTGATGTGCACCTTCATCAGTGGTCGGTAATGAGTGCGTGCCCTCAACTTAATTACCGTCACAGTCGGGGAAAGCTGTATCAATTGGTAAAATCACTGGCACATATTTGGTTATGGATACAAATGTGCAGCACATGTTTGTTTGTTTGTTTGTTGAAGGCTGTAAGCAGACAAATTAGGCTATTAGCTTGCATGGAGGTTTTGATAAAGTATCGTCATTTTCTTTTTGGGGAGACTAAGGTGGTGATGAAGTATCTGGCAAAAATAATGAAGCTGAGGCGGGGACGAGATATCAGAAATCTCCTTTTTTTCCCAGTCTCTCCTCCCCTGTCCGAATCGAACATTAGTTACTTAAATGGAGTTTTGGCCTTGTAATCTCTCCCGCTTGAAACTCGAAATGGCTCTACTGCCAGATATTGGGTTTATCAGCACTCTTTAAAGTTACAGTACATAACTTCTGCCACCACCAGGCAGCAATAAACATTGTTAAACTGTTAGCACCGTCCCATATATTTTAATGACAAGACCATATGCTTTCAGCACAAAGCTTTGTTGTTTGCTGCATAGCTAATTCCTGAGATTTAAGTGATGCTTTTTCATTGGTTGTAGAGGTTGTGCTTAAATAAATCAAGCTTTTATTTACTATGTCCAGCTGCTGTGTTTTCGACAGAATTGAGTTTTTTCAGTATTAAATTATTACGGTTTGTGTTGGGACAACATGGAGTTAAGTTAACTTGTTAGTTTTAACAAATTTAAGTAGATTGAATATAAAACAATTAGATTTCCCACCCCCAAAAAACCCAAGAAATGTGTTTCAGATAATTTTAAAGAAGTAGTTTGAACAAACAGCATACATAGTTTTTGAGTGTATGTGTTCATACTAATGATGTCACACACCCTTAAATTCTGTTTTGGTTTATAGGAAACAAGGAAACACTAAAGAAG
Organism: Danio tinwini; assembly: GCA_903798205.1. NCBI lineage: Eukaryota > Metazoa > Chordata > Actinopteri > Cypriniformes > Danionidae > Danio > Danio tinwini. The sequence goes on from CAIGQZ010000379.1 coordinate 22,511,979, forward strand.
CTTTAATATGTTGTTTGTTTTATTAGACTGCACAGAGCAGTTTTATAGCTAAACCCTAATATGTAATTAGTATGATAAAACTGCAGTGTCTTCCACAAAATCATGAGTAGAATAACCGGAAGTTCTCAGCTGTGGCACAATAAAAACTCTCCTGCCTTAATGCCATGTCATGTTTTGCTTAGATGGCTTTTCTTACTCTGTTTCATATTAAATTTAATTTCATGATAAAGGGCCGATCACACAGAACAAGATTTTTCGTTCTGCACGCACTGCACGACAAGAAAAAAAAAAAAAAAAGAAATGCTTTGTGCTTTTTATGTCACTAGGCAACTACCGAGTCAGCTGCGCATTGTGTGCACAAGCGATGTTGTTGATATTGTTAAGGAGGGTCACACACCAGCACTGCTCGGCACCGCGCCATGCATTTTAGAATTTTAAGCATAGATTAATATCAGTACATGCACATCTGCACTGAAAGTTGGCAGCTATCTGCAGTATCCAGCTATGACTCAGAACACTGTTCATATTTCATGTGCGACAGAGTGCCATCTGAATAGTTTCATTTTAAATAACATGCGAATGTGCACGTCTGGCATGTAAGCCTTTTAACTGTCATGTGCATGTCGTGGGACTGCGCTGACTGGTGAGCCCCCCCCCCCCCCCCCCGAATTGTAATATTTATTTAGTAATATTGGGATATTTATGATTTGTGAAGCCATACACGTCCGGTTAACTCAAAACATTGATGACTAGTCCCTCCTCCATCTCTTTTTCGTCTTGATAACACAAACACTGCTGTCAACTGAAATAGATGCGACAGATGTAATGCAATATTTTTCAGCTCAGAATATATATTTTTTCTACTGTAGGCACACATAGCAGAACGGCAAAAACACAAGGCATGGCAGGTGGATAAAACGCGTGGTACACAGGGCACATAAGCAGTGCACAAAACGCCTGTGATCATTAGTAAACCATTCAGAATGGCGCCTCTCAATGCAAAAAGTGCATTTGCTGTGATCAAGGAGTAATAATTCAATTCAATTCATCTTTATTTGTATAGCGCTTATACAATGTAGATTGTGTCAAAGCAGCTTCACATGGAAGTTTATAGTGAATTGAAACAGTGTCAGTTCAGTTTTCAGTGTTTAAGTTCAGTTCAGTTTAGCTCAGGTCAGTGTGGTTTAATAATCCAATCCAATCTCCTATGAGATAGTCCAAACACTGAAGAGCAATTCCATCGATGCGCAGCTCTACAGATCAAGAACCATGCAAGCCAGTGGCAACAGCGGCGAGGAAAAAACTTCACCAATTGGCGAAAGTGAAGAATTTAAAAAAACCTAGAGAGAAACCTGGCTCAGTTGGGCACGACCATTTCTCCTATGGCCAAACGTCTTGTGCAGAGCTGCAGTCTAGGCGCAGAAGCTGGACCTCAGCGAAGACTCGTCTGTCCTGGAGCATCACAGGAATCAGTCTCATGCTCTCCACCATGACCACCACAGCAGCAGCTCAGGTGGTGTCATAAGTGTTGAATACTTTAGCTTGTCCATGAACTTGACTTCTGCAGGAGTCTTGTAGGATGTAATGAAGACGACAACTTCCATGATTCCAATGGTGTCATCAAACTACTCCTTGTTTGTTTTAAATACATGCCCTCTAGTGGCAGAAGTTACATACTGTGTCTTCAAGCTCAGTTTAAACTCTAAAATTCTAATAAACATGATTTGTTCTTGAAGAAGGATTATAATTGTCTTGCCCTAATGTTTCTCCCGAAAACTGTGATACATTATTTTCTAGGAGTTCTTAGCAAACCCAATTTTTTAAAACTGCAAATCTTAAATGGCAAATTATGAAATAATGTGTCCTTGCATAAGTCAGTTGGCACATTTGAACAATTAACACCACGGTGCTCAGCAGAAGTGTCAGATCAGTTGATACAGTAAGTGGGAGGGATAGTGTGGGTGCAGAAGTCAATCAGTTAGCAGTAGGCTACCGGCTAACAGTCCAGCTCTGCCAGATGGAGTGTTTTCTGGCTTCACCTGGGTAAACACATTTGCTGTAAAGCCCCTTGGAGACATGACTGGCACGATAGAATAAAAAATTAAAATCCTGGCTTTTGATTCACGTGTTTGTTTGTTAGGGGTGGAATATCAGGGGAACAGAATATCATAGACTTTGGAGAGAATTATTTTTAACTGAGCCAGTAAACAGCCACAGACCTACAGCACACCCTATCGCTTTATCTTTCATTCTGTCTTTAGTTTTATCTGCCATTAATCACAGTAACTGAGAATCGGTTTATCTATCTGTTGGAGTATCTATTGTTCTGTATACTGTTCTTTAAGGTTGAACAGTGAACTAGTATTGGGGATATCTTATATTCAAATTGTACAATATCACAAATTTGCTTACTTTATAGGCTGCTGTTTTGCAGTATGCTCTGTTTGTCTGTCTGTCCATCTATTGTTCTTTATATCTATCTGTCCATCTTTAGGTTAATCTATCACTTTGTCCTTCCGTCCATCCATTTTAGGTTAATCTATCAGTTTGTCCTTCCATCCGCCCAACTTTAGGTTAATCTATCAGTTTGTCTTTCCATCTGTCCATCTTTAGGTTAATCTATCAATTTGTCTTTCCATCTGTCCATCTTTAGGTTAATCTATCAGTTTGTCCTTCCGTCCGTCCATCTTTAGGTTAATCTGTCAGTTTGTCTTTCCGTCCGTCCATCTAAGGTTAATCTATCAGTTTGTCCTTCCGTCCATCCATTTTAGGTTAATCTATCAGTTTGTCTTTCCATCTGTCCATCTTTAGGTTAATCTATCAGTTTGTCTTTCCATCTGTCCATCTTTAGATTAATCTATCAGTTTGTCTTTTTCCATTTGCCTATCTTTAGGTTAATCTATCAGTTTGTCTTTTTCCATTTGCCTATCTTTAGGTTACTCTATCAGTTTGTCTTTCCATCCATCCATCTTTAGGTTAATCTATCAGTTCATCTTTCCATCCGTCCATCTTTAGGTTAATCTATCAGTTTGTCTTTTTCCATTTGTCTATCTTTAAGTTAATCTATCTGTTTGTCCTTCTGTCCGTCCATCTTTAGGTTAATCTATCAGTTTGTCTTTCCGCCCGTCCATCTTAGGTTAATCTATCAGTTTGTCCTTCCATCCGTCCATCTTTAGGTCAATCTATCAGTTTGTTCTTCCATCCGTCCATCCATTTTAGGTTAATCTATCAGTTTGTCTTTCCGTCCGTCCATCTTAGGTTACTCTATCAGTTTGTCTTTCCATCCGTCCATCTTTTGGATAATCTATCAGTTTGTCTTTCCATCCGTCCATCTTTAGGTTAATCTATCAGTTTGTCCTTCCATCCGCCCATCTTTAGGTTAATCTATCAGTTTGTCTTTTTCCATTTGCCTATCTTTAGGTTAATCTATCAGTTTGTCTTTCCGTCCGTCCATCTTAGGTTACTCTATCAGTTTGTCTTTTTCCATCCATTTGTCTTTCGGTTAATCTATTAATTTTCCTTCCATCCTGGTTCATCCTTTTTATCAGTCAGTCCATCCGTCCTTCCTTTTGTCCATCCATCCAACCACACACCTATTCATCCACCATTCGTCCCTCTGTCCATCTTTCAAAAAATTTTTCTTTTATTTCATCCATCCGTCTGTCTTTCAAATTTTTTTTATCCATCCATCTGTCCGTCCATCTTTACAAAAAAATTCTTTCATTTCATCCATTTGTTCGTCCATTTTTCAAAAATCCTTTAATTTTATCCATCCATCCATCCATCCATTAATCTTTCAAAAATTGATCTTTCATTTCATCCATCCGTCCGTCTGACTTTCAAAAAATTATTTTCATCCATCACTCTATCCCCATTGTGTATATCTACTTTCTTTATCTGTCTGTCTGCTCTAATTATGATTCTGTCATTCTAATCAATGTTCTACCCTTCCATCTCGATTTCTTCGTTCTGTTGATCTTTCTGTTTGTCATTCTTTTCTTCAGATTAAAGTCAGCAGCTTTCTGAAAGCTTTGCATTTTGCACTTATTTTAGCTTATTTCCCCCTATCAGTTTTGAGTTATCTGAACAGAGCTGCACACAGAAGATCTGCTGAGTGTGCCCTGGATGCAGCTCTGACCACAGAGAGTTCTGCTGTTGTAGTTGTGACAGCAGATTGCTCTGGCCCTCGTCTCAGAGAACTGCTGCGTGTGGAGTCCAGACATGTTCTCTTTTTTAATTGGCCTGAATCGCAGCTTGGACATTGCACAGGGCCATACGCAGTGGAGCAAATGTGCTGACAATGAACGTGTGTATGTGTGTGTATCTGTTGAAGCCAGCCTGTTTCTTATTGGACATGCTTGCCAATTAGGGATTGGTCTTCTCTCCACTGTCTCTGTCACAGCCTGATACAAGTGATCTGGCTTTGGGTTTAAGCACAGAATTTCACCCACATCCACTATTTTTGTTAGCTTCCAGACCCTCATGTCCACACACACATACACACACATATACTTTGGGGAGACCATCATAATAATGGCCTCCATATGCTGTGAAGCTGTGTTTCAGTGAGGAGCTGCAGTGTGGTGATAAAGGCCTGTTAGAGGGTTGGGATGTGCTAAAACTATAACAATCACACAACGCTTCATTACTTTCCTTCACCGCGCTGACTTTCTGAGGCCGACGTTATGCTCTCCACATTCTGGCTAAATTACCCAAAGGCACTGTAAAAGTTTCTTCGCTAAAGTTTTTCCTCAGGTGCCTTGACATTCTCGGTTTATCTTGACCACCAGAGTAAAACTAAAAAAATTAAATAAATAAGTGAAGAGTGTGTAATTTTCATTGTTCATTAGTTAGCTAATTATGACTCCAACTGTCCTGCTCCTCAGGGAGACGCTGTATTGACCGAGAGGTTGAGTCTCCAGCTGCTGTTTGATAGCAAATATCCATCTTTCTCCAAAATCTCATTAAACCGGGCATATTTGTGTAACCGCAGTTCACTTCCAGGGTACATAATGTTTCCTCTCTTATAGTAGTGGAGAAACTTTTTTTTGGTAGTATTGTTGAGATGGATGTAGACATATCACACCAGGCATGACACAGCAAGTTATCAGCGTCATGTAATCTTTGTGTTTATATTGACAAGAAAATGGGTATCTTGAAGGGACAAATCTTATAGCAGAGTTCCAACTGGTTCCTTCAGTACTCTATATTCATTAATTCATTTATTCTTCTTTTAACGTATTGATCTATATACATCCATCTATAATTCTGTGCGTCAAACCCATTGTTCTATTTATCAGTCCATCCATCTGTTCTCCCTGCCACTGTTTATCCATCCATCCATTCATAGTTTCCACCATTTTTAGATTCATTTGACAGCAAAAATTACTTTTAAAGTGACAAAACTTATAGATAAACCCACACCTACGAATATGTGTGTGAAAATGCGATTAATTCATTTAATTTATTTTTCCTTCGACTTAGTCGCTTATTTATCAGAGATCGCCACAGCAGAATGAACCGCCAACTATTCTTACAAATGTTTTTTATGCACCAGATGCCCTTACAGCTGCAAACCAGTACTGGGAAACACCCATACACTCATAACACACATTCACATACTGTACATTCACTACGGCCAATTTTGTTTACCCAATTTATTTACTGTATAGCGCATGTCTTTAACCTGTGGGGGAAACTTGAGCACCCGGAGGAAACCCACGCCAACACAGGGAGAACATACAAACTCCACACAGAAATGCCAACTGGCCCAGTCGGGACTTGAACAAGTGACCTTCTTGTTGTGAGATGATAGTGCTAACAACTGAGCCCCCGTGCTGCCCCATGTGATTAATTATGGTAATTTAATTTATTATATTTATTTTTAAATAGAAGTAAATTAAAATGAGAAATTCAGACATTAGAAAAGTAAAAACCCTGAGTTTGTATGTATATACCTTTTATATTTCAAGTATCAAAAAAAAAAACATGTTATAATAACAGAAACAGCATAACTATTTTCGTTACTCCATTCGTTCATTCATTAATTCATTCATTCATTCATTCATTCATTCATGCATTCATTCATTCATTCATTCATTTTCTTTTTGGCTTAATCGTTTTTTTAATCAGGGGTCACCACAGCGAAATGAACTGCCAACTTATCCAGCATGGGTTTTACGCAGCGGATGACCTTCCAGCCACAACCCAACACTGGGAAACACCCATACACTCTTGCATTCACACACATACACTACGACCAATTTAGCCTATCTAATTCATCTATACTGCATGTCTTTGGACTGTGGGGAAAACCGGAGCACCCAGAGGAAACCCACATGAACACGGGGGGAACATGCAAACTCCACACAAAAATGCCAACTGATTTAGCTGGGGCTTAAACCAGTGACCTTCTTACTGTTAATAATAAAAACATGAGCAGAAGATCAGGATATATGAAAAATATAAGAAAGGACTGTTTAAAAAGACTGGATTAATGTCTGCTTCATAATATTATTTTGTGTTTTTATTTATTTATTTTAGTTTTTTTATAGAACAATACTGTTTCACTACATCAAATTTGAGAAACTAAAATAAATAGTTTTATATATTTTATATATATATTTTTTATATTTATATATTTTTATATATTTTTTATTCCATCCATCCAGCCACCCACCAAATATTAGGCCCATTTGCTAGGTTTTTTTTTTTTTTAATGTAGACCACAACCTCATTCAGATTATCTCTCTTTTTTTTGTAGACAAACAAAAGCACAGATAATAATAAGCCCTGAAGGGTGAAGTGGGACGAGATGAACCTATTAACAGAACCTGTGGAGCAGCACAGTATTGATGCTAGCATTAGCATCCTAATCAACCTTTCATCCTATGAAAACAGACAGTTCAGGACCTGCTTTAGACAAAAATCTTAACAGCAAGATTGTAATTGTAGTTATTAGCGCATTGTCTGGCCAATATCCTTTCCCAAGCAAATCCAGCTGTGAAATTGAATCAGTCCTTTATCAAAAAAAAAAAAACTTACCAAAAAAATAACCCACAGAGTAACCCACAGAGTAAATCTATAGCCGCATTAGCCTAAAAATGTCACAATGTCAGATTTTTTTCTTCTCAGAGGAGTTTTACAATCTGGGTTTAAATAGATCTGTATTTGTGCACAATTTGATTAGTGCTGATAAATGATGGGTAATTCTGTCAGCAAATGAGCTTTACTACAGTTTACTACAGGGGGATCCTCTGAAGTCACTAGAAAACACATTTGTACATCTGTGCTTTTGCTATAAAAATGAATGAGACGTATACTGGAATACATTTGTATGCTCATTTAAAATATATTTGACAATGTATTTTATTCTCATCACATAGTTAAATGCAACATTATTAGCCTCGTCTGTGAAATGTTTTTCTCTTAAGTTTAGATCGAATCAATTTTGTATTTTTTTAAAACTATTTTAAGGTCAATATTATTAGCCCCTTTAAGAAATGATTTTTTGTTGTTGTCTGCAGAACAAACCACTTGTCCAGTAACTTGCAGGTTTAGGTTAACTTGTCAACCTTTACTAGTAATAACCTTTAAATGTGCTGTAAGTTTTTGACTCTCCTAAAGCATAACAATACCATAATATGTTTGCAGATGTTTAAGAATCTTGCTAAGTGAACATTCTTGTTTATCTGAAAAGCAATGCTGAAGTCAGATATTTTGCATTAAAAATGTGCATTATGTGTCGGAACGTCTGTCTTTGTTTTGGTCATTTAACCTGTTATATTATAGCCAATTATATTTCAGCACCCTGGGTTGACTTGATGGAAAACAGCATATTTTATTCATTCATCCAGGAAGACTCTCAACATATGTGTCTGCAACTGAAATGCGTCCGCCCATGGACAGTAGCAGCCTCCGAAATGAGACAGATTCAGAGTTCCACATGAAGTTATTAATTAGCAAATAATGTAAATACTATGAAAGTAAACATTAGCTGAGCAGGTTACATTGTAACGCTAGCTGGGTCTCATTTCAGAGCCTGCATCCTCTGAAGGATGCATTCGAAATGATAATCATAACCGAACCGTGAGACCAGTGTAGGTTCACACCTCTATTATATGTACGTATGTATGGATCAAAGGAAATATATTTCCAGTTTTTATAAACCTTGTTTTGCCTTCAGATCGCTTAAAATAAGTTTTAAATTCACTTTGAAAAAAGTCATTATAAATTTTATCAGCGCTTATTAACAGCAGCTGTTATGGTTGCCTGGTGACGAGATCTGTCCTCTGTAGGGTAGTTTGTCTCATTTCAAAACGCTCAGTTCAGCCTGTGTGGACTTCGAATGACTCACCTTTAAAGTCTGCATCCTTTGGAGGATGCAGCCTCTGAAATGAAACACAGCTCTTGTGTCATAACAACACGCTACGTGATGAGATTTGCAGTGATAACAATTTGGCTGGTTTACACCAGACAAACACGACAGAAATTTAAATACAGCCATTCAGAATACAGTAGTGCACTTACTGCACTCCATTGAAATGGTAAAGGTTTTAACCTGACTAATACATATTAAACCTCTTTAACATTATTACATGTGCATGCTGAATCACTGATATGTGTTGGCTTGCACTGAGTCTCAGTTCTAAAGTTCAATTTCAAAGTTTTTTTTTTTCAAGGCCTGAGGTGAACTATCTGCTGCTGCTTTCAGTAGTATGGCAATACATGTCATGAAAAATGGCATTCAAACTCTCATTATTAGCATTTAACACTAAATAAATCACATGCATTTCAGCTGCAAGAAATATAAGCCGTTTCTAAAATATATATTTCAGGTGTTGGTCAGAACAAAAAATATGGAAAATATTCCTTCTATCATGTGCTGTTGCTTTTATTTAACATGGATTAAATCAGCCTTTCGGCCCGATAGTTAGGCACACTTTTGTTGATGCCGTCAATCTGGCAACCTTATCTTGCGTGTGTTTTGAACCAGTTGTGCAATGCCTAGTGTCAAACTTACACACTGCTCCTTCAAATTGCACTTATAGCTGAATCGTGGCATCTTGCAAAAGTAGAACAATTTTATGCACTATCATCATGGCAAAGACAAAATAAATTAGTTATTAGAAATTATGTTTAACTATATCCCCAGTGATAGGTTGCAGCTGGAAGGGCATCTGCTGCGTAAAAAATATGCTGGTTAAGTTGGCGGTTCATTCCGCTGTGGCGACCCCAAATTAATAAAGGGACTAAGCCGAAAAAGAAAATGAATGAATGAATGTTTAACTATTATGTTTAAAAATGTTTGTTTTTGAAGAAATCTAAAAACCTGTAACTATTAGCTTACATAGTAAGAGAAACAAATACTTTGGAAAAATTGCATGGTTACATGTTTGCAACTTTCTTCAGTCTGTATTTGGTACCTGTGTTTTTGTGAGTAATACCTGACTAAAAGATGAGCACCGAGTAACTAGAAAACTCCATTAAACAAGTCTCGGTCACATGTTAACTGAAGGGGGTCTCTGTGGACGTGTCCAGGTGATCTGTTCGGCACACATTTCTTTGCCCCTGGCATGAGTAAAGCTTTAATTTAGTCTCTCTCATCTCCCACTCGGCCCCCTGGTGGGTCAGCACCACAGGAAAATAGAGAGCCCCAGATGCTAGCGCATGAGAAAAGCAAAGTCATCCTTCTCTTGCAGCCCGTGTCTACTATTGCATCAAAATCCACTGAGATCAAATGGATTTCATTTCACATCCCTTTTGTGGAGTTACATGACACCTTCTTAAGGTGTTATCATCACTTAAAGTGGAAGCACATTTAGAGTGACTAACATCACCAAACTGAATTACAGGGGTAAAAAAATAGTTAAAACTCATGCAGACTCAAGTTTTGATAATGTTTTTGTTATAATTAACACTTTTCAGGGAAATCAGCCTGTTTACTTCTAAATAATATTTATATTAAACGTTATTAGTGCAAAAACATATCAGAATTTTACGTTAAGTAATAAGATAATATCTGTCACACATGTTATTGAAATCCATTTGAAAAAATATAATACACTTCCCTTTAATACACTGTGATGGAATAAACAAGTAAACAAACAATTAAAAAGATACAGACATTAAATAATAAAAAAGAATATTTTGACCAGGCTGAGTCTAAAAGACAAGCTTTTAGTCTTAGCATTTTTAACATATTAGAGCATGTTTACATGTTAGTGATGTACTAAAAGTCCAAGGCTGCATTTATTCATACTGCTCACATTCATACTGTATAGTACTTTTTTAACGGCGATTAAAAATAAAAATGTAGTACCTTCTGAGTAGTAGGCGGTTTCGGATGCAGCCCAGCGTTTTAAATTTTTAATATTATTCATATAAATGAAAACAGGGTGTGAACATACCAGGTTACTAGATAATACGATCGTCATCAACAACAATTACTGAGTATGTCTACATGCACGCCAATAATCCGATTTTAATACGATTAAGACAATACTCTGATTAAGAGTTTTTTTTAAAGTCATAATAAAATTAAACAGAAATGGAATTGATACGTGTGGAGTATGCCGATTTTAGTCACATTATTGAAGTGCAGCACAGATATGTAAACACAGCAATCAAGCTATTACCGTCATGTAGGATTTTCGACGCAGTTCGCAACAGAATAGTCTATACACACACTGCTGTTTGATGCTATTCTCTGCACCTACCGAGTAAGTAAGGAGGTTTGTTTTCCCCATACGGTGTGTGATATTAAATTTAATTAAAACAACACTCTTCCAGCAGTTCATACTCTCATCCAATATCCTGTTTGTCCAGGGAGGTCAGCATGAAATGTTCCTGAATGAAAGTGAAAAAACCGAACTGCAGTTAAAGTCGACAAATTTTTAAAATGAAACATCCGAAATTACATGAAACTCAGGAGGAAATGTGGATAGCATGATGGCGCAATGACGTTAATCGAATTGTGATATAACATGTAAAATGGGATCATGAAAGGTACATTTAAAAAGCAACTCATCTAAACACCTTAATTATATTATTGTCTTATTCAGATTAAGACAAATAATTTGATTACTGATGTCAATATTATGCGCATCATTGATCTTGTGTTTGCCTTGAAAAAAAGTTTTAACTTAAAACAGTTTGTTTTAGAAACTGAAATTATTCAGTTGTCATTCACATTTACTGTACATGAATACTGTACATGATGTTAATTGTTGTCTTTTGCACAGTCACTGTATAGTAATATGAAGGGGCAACAAAATGTCATCCAATCATTCAAAAACACAAACAATATGTGATTTTTTTTCTTGCTAATTATCTCATGTTAGAGATTGTGGTTTAATTCAATTTTGACTTTCAAAAATATATATTACAAAAAGTAAATAATATTACAGAAATTACAATATAAATAGACTTCATGGGATAAATAAAAAAATATATGTAGTAGAAGAAACTAATAATAAATGCATTTGTTACACTGTCAATTAGGCATGGGCATGTTTTACGGCCACAGCCATATCAACCTGCAGCACAAGAAAAAAGCTAAGCAGGGCTGAGCCTGGTCAGTACCTAGATGGGAGACCACATGGAAAAACTAGGTTGCTGTTGGAAGTGGTGTGGTGCTAGTGAGCCCAGCAGGGGGAACTTAACCTGCGGTCTGTGTAAGTCCTAATGCCCCAGTAAAGTGATGGGGACACTATACTGTCTTTTGGATGAGATGTTAATCCGAGGTCCTGACTCTGTGGTCGGTAAAAATCCAATGGCACTTCTTGTAAAGAGTAGAAGTGTAACCCCAGTGTCCTGGCTAAATTTCTTCCATCGCCCCTTACCCACCACGGCCTCCTAATCATCCCCATCCACCAAATTGACTCTATGACTGTCTCTCCACTCCCCCAATAGCTGGTGTGTGGTGAGCATACTGGCGCCATTGTCCTGTGGCTGCCGTCGCATCATCCAAGTGGATGCTGCACACTGGTGGTGGTGTAGAGAGACCCGCCTCATGATTGTGATAAGCTTTGGGTGTACTTTATAATATAAAAAATATGGTATTTTTAAATGTCTGGGTAAAAAACCCCATTTTTCTCCTTTTGAACACAATTTATTTTATTTTGAGAAACATTTAAAATATTTTAGAGCAGTAAACATAAAATAATTAAAACAAATCATTGACTTCTGCTGTCTTCATTAGTTTTAAAAGCAGATTTCTTTACAATTTAAAACTGCATCTTTGGATATCTTTTCTGCTGGAGATTTTCTGCTTACAAAAACTTACAAAATACCAGAGGAATGGTTTAACAGAAAATTTTGGTGGTTTTAAAACCTTGACTTTTCCAAACCACGGTATACCTTGAAAACGGTTATCGTCTCATGCCTACTGTTAATAAATTTTTCAGAGAAGGAAAAGGGTTTGGGGAGAGTAACCTAACAGACTCTTCCTTCTCCTCCTCACCATTTCTGTTTGTTGTTAAAACTGACAGTTGGAGGGGCGTGGTCAAGTTAGCCACACCAAATAGACCAATTACCATGTTTGTAAACATTCAGGATGCGCGCGCAGGGAGGTGGCAGACAAAAACTGGGAGCGCTACCATTTACAGCGAGGGAATGACATTCGATGCGAACAGTTTGTTGTTGTCTTAGAAATAATATTGATTACATATTCTATTATTTACATAATGCTTTCAGCGTATTATAACAGCTTGTCACCCAGTGATAAGCACAGTGATTCGGCAAAATTAACATTAAAGTGAGCGGCATTCATCTGACAGGTCCATTTGCGATAGCACCCTCCCAATCGATATTGAATAAGACGAAATGACCAAGCATCAGCCCGAAATATACAATCTCATTGAAGCTCCAAGGGATTTTACAAGAGAGAAGTTAAAGGCCTACAAGTGTTTGGATGCCAACAATTGTGTTCTGTGTGGTCATGTGCAAGAAATATTGTTCCCTGATTACGAGATTCAAAACTATGTAGTGCTAAAAACCGAGATTCTGCCGAGCCAAAGACAAGGAAAAAAGACAGAGCTAGCGTTATACAAGGCCTGGGTAGGCCCTAATCATCAACAGCATTCTGACAGCAAACTACACGGGAGGCCCAGGGTATGTGAACTTACACATAAAGGTAAAGTTGGTTTTATATTCGCACATTCAGACTTTCTCCTTAATAATATAATTTCATAAAAGTATTATTTACAAACTCTAAATAGCAAAATCATATTAGCAGTCAATGACTATCAAAGTACAACATTCTTCACAGTCAAATACAGTGTTAATGTTGTTTTCAAGTCACACTTGCAGGTTATTTCAGACCGAATACTCAAAAGTGCCATGGTAAACAATATAGGGAGTGTGTCACAAGTTGTTACTGAATGAGTGTGTGAATATAAAACCAACTTTAATAACTTACACGTTTCATTCTTAGCGTTCAGTGTCCGCAGTTAAATTAACCATATGTAACTGTTTTTGCCGAAATCATTTCTGCAATCAAAAACGAATTTGGCATCCTACCGCAAAACACGACATGTTTGCTATTGCAGCCGGTCTTTTTCTGCAACCGGGGACCCGTGTGACGTCATGTGTGACGTAGGTTGGTAATTCGTCTATACCTCAGACAGACCTTATCTGAGAATTTAACTGAAAACAAACAGGAAGAGCATTTTCAGATTTGAATTAAAGATTACAAGGACAAACTATTTTTTTCTCTCTTAATGACGTGCACAGATGAATTTTTCACCACAAAACTAGCAATGAGCTAACAAGATCAATATGGTTAGTTTTGTTTTCATGTGTACTTTAAGTGAATAAGGACGATCCTTTTTAGATTATTCTTGTCTGAATAATAATAAAAAAAAAAAAGGATTTGGACACGCCTTTAAGTGCACTTGCACCATGTGCTTTAGACAGTGCGCTTAGATCATTAAAACAGAGCCCTCAGTGTTTTGAGGAATATGTTGTTCCACTCCTGTTTTGCAATCTGGATCCCACTCACACAGAAGATTTCAAACAATATCTGGCGTCTGCATTCCATAATGTGTCCCAGCCTTTCATAATCAAGTCTGTTTGCTTTTCACTGCAAGATAGTTCACCTAACGCTCCATAGATCCACCTTAAACAAACTCACCAGGCTTAGCAACAAATCAATACCTCCCAGGATCAATAGAAAAAGAGGCAAACTGCTTTTTTTTTGTGCCAGCTGACTTCTTCAGGGACAAAGAAAATCCATCTTCTCTCCTCTCTTTTATAAGCACTTAATTATATTTTGTGAAATACTACTGACCCACTTTCCCCCAATGCCCTGCGGTCACACAGACTGTTTTCTTGCTGCGTTATCTTGTAGGTTATTGATAATACAGAAATGTATGTTGTCGTTGTGTGGCTCGGAGGATGTTGGCATGCTTGATTAATTGCAGCAGCCACTAGAGGGCACTGACTGAACCTCAGGGCACCAGTGGCAACCTTTTAACTTAATGGATGATTTCTATCAAAGCAAGACTGCGCGCCACATGTGTAATTATTATCATAGCTGAATGAATTTACATTAATGCTAATAAACTGACATTCCTGCATGAGAACAGCAAGAGGATTATGAGATGAGTTTTTATGCATGCATTTACGGACTATAAGGGCTTTCCACATTTGAAATAGAGTGCTAGAGAGGTGATATAAAGACCCGAAAAACTGTTTCAACACTATTTCCCCTGAGATTTTCCTGTAGGATTTTATATTGGGTTTTTGACAGTTTATGAGTAAAAATAAGGTTAGTTGGGACTAAGGGACAAAAAGTGGAAAAAGGCTTACCAAAAGTATTTCTGGTTAGTAAATAAACTGTTTGGGAATAAAAAATACATTAAAAAAACAGCTGGCTTGTATATAATGTCATCATGGATCCTTATGCATCTTTATGCATTGTTTCTCCAGTTGGGGTCAAAATAATAGACACTTGTCAAAATCACACTACTGTTCTTCTGTCTTGATTAAGCTTTTAATGTTAATAAGGAAAGGTTGAAGCTTAGAGATGTAACGATTCATTGAACTAAACATTTCATTCAATTCACTATTTTGATTTCACAATTTGATTTTCTCACAACTATTATTATTATTGTTTACAAAAAGAGACTGTAGACTTTATACAATAGATGAAAAAGCATCCTTTTATTAAGCTATTGCTGCACGTTCTTTTGTGAAATTGAAATATTACAAAAACCAATTAAATTTTAAAATTAAACCCAAATCAAATAAATTACACAAATAATAATGATAATAATAATAATAATAATAATAAATCTCTAAGACTTTGTCTGCGCTTTTTCTATTTAAAATTATATATAATTATATATGTATAAAAAAAATATATATATAAAAAAAGTGTGTATATATATATATATATATATATATATATATATATATATATA
>CAIGQZ010000379.1:22556353-22575821 GCA_903798205.1 Danio tinwini
ATACATACATACATACATACATACATACATACATACATATATATACATACATACATACATATATATATACATACATATATTAGAATGTAAATGAATAAATAATTAAAATAAAAAAATAATAAGAAAATGCAAGAAAAAGAAAATACATGACCTTAAGAGGATAACGACTATCACGTGTGGAAAAATACATCAAAGCATGACTTAATGAAAGCAATGTTTTTCAGATAATATTTACCATTCATAATCTTCATCTTCTACAGTATAAATTTTGCCATCATACAACAAACCATATGCTGTTTAAATGATAAATAGACGGTCATATTTTGGTGAACCGCAGCATCTTAAAGATCGAAACCCACCGATGTGAATAATCACATTCTAAGAGCGATTACTGCATTATTATTTTTCCTTGATGCATCTTATATCAAGCAAAGGAAGCTATAAATGGATTTATTCCAATATGATTCCAATTATTCCATATTGGATTTAATCCAATATGTTTCCGTATGCGTTAAAATGTCATTCAGCACATACATTACACATCCAATTTCATAGCTTTCTCCTCCCTTGAAGTTCACGTCATATTGATCGCTCTCCATCTCTGTTAGTGCTCATGCAAACGCCATTAGAAGCTACTTTATCAAAATGCTCCTTTAACCCAGTGGAGTTTGACCCATGTCCACTCTTCCAGTCAATAACTAAACAGTCCTGACCTCAAGACCTCTGGGGGGAAAAAAAAAAAGAGTGAGGTTTACTATCATCCCATCTTCTTTTTCAGACTTCAAGAAACCCACGCTGATAAGATATGTTTCCTTGTTACTTACTGCTATAGTTCAATTATCTCTGTTAATAAATGGATCTCTGTATCATGACTGCTAGCTACCACTCCAGAACATAAATTCTTAATGCAGAATTGATCCATGTCAGATTCCCTTCGGAGAATCAATCATGGGCGATCGATGCAACGCAATATGCCACTGGTCCACTGGTTTAGATGTGTATTTTATCAAACATGCGAACTTTCCTCTTGCTTTGAAGCTTGGGACTTAATGTACAACTAACGCGAAGAGTAATGCAGGTTGATGGGAGATTATTATTGACCACGGTGTGATGTTAAAGGGGTTTTTAGGTGAAACTGGGGTCCTTGGTGGTTCATAAAATGCAAGTTAACTGGTACTAGCACTTTGAGAAGCAAAAAAAACGATACACTTTAGTGTAAATAGTGATTCACACTATGAACTATTGGCTTATTCCCTGCTTAATATTCTGTTCATTAGTACTCATAAAGTATGATATTATTCTACATCCCTAATTCTAATAAATAAACCCATATATATATATATATATATATATATATATATATATTAGTAAATGTATGTTACTAGCAACTATTAATAAACAGCAAATTGCTACTTTATTGAGCTAAAAATCTTTTTTTTTTAATTGTAGTTGTTCCTTAAAATGAAGTGTGACCTAAAAATAAAACGATTACCCAAGGCTATTGATAATACATTGATGTTGTATGAAGGAGACATAGGTTTCTTTATAGATAATTTAATAAAATTTTCAAATGGCAAAGGAAAAAAAAACTTTTAAACTTTAAGTAACATTACAAAAATGTATTAATTAATTAAATAGTTATTTGATATATTCAATTCATCATTATTTTTGTAGCGCTTTTACAATGTAGATTGTGTCAAAGCAGCTTAACATAGAAGTTCTAGTAATTTGAAACTATGTCAGTATAGTTTTCAAAGTTGAAGTTCAGTTTAGTTCAGTTCAGTGTGATTTAATTTTTATTGCTGAAAATCCAAGCACTGAAGAGCAAACCCATCAATGCGCAGCTCCACAAGTCAGTGGTGACAGTGGCGAGAAACAAACTTCTCCAATTGACAAAAGTGAAGGAAAAAACCTCGAGAAAACCAGGCTCAGTTGGGCACGAGCAATTCTCCTCTGGCCAAACCTCTTGTGCAGAGCTGCGGTCTAGGCGGATGAACGCTGGATGTCCATCATGGAGAAGCTGTAGTGTGAGTAGGTCATCAGCGGGTTTTCAGGCTGGCCCATGGGATAACTGCGGAGACTCGTCTGTCACTGGGGTCTTTCAGGAATTAGTTTCATACTCTCCACTCCTCCATGACCACCACAGCATCTGCTCAGGATACTGCCTTGTCCAGGATTATGGAGACCTCTAGAAGTCCTCTATGAAACACCTTTTTTTCCATGCCACTAGTGCTGTAGTTATTTTTATCTGCTAATATCTTCTGCGCCGATGCAGTGGCGCAGTAGGTAGTGCTGTCGCCTCACAGCAAGAAGGTCACTGGTTCGAGCCACGGCTGGGTCAGTTGGCGTTTCTGTGTGGAGTTTGACATGCAGTACAGGTGAATTGGATAAGCTAAATTGTCCATAGTATATGAGTGTGAATGAGAGTGTATGGATGTTTCCCAGAGATGGGTTGCGGCTGGAAGGGCATCCGCTGCGTAAAACGCATGCTGGATAAGTTGGTGGTTCATTCCGCTGTGGCGACCCCAGATTAATAAAGGGACTAAGCCTAAAAGAAAATAAATGAATGAATGAATGAATGAATGAATGAATTAATGAATGAATGAATATCTTCTGCTTTTTTGTTGGATGCTAAATCTTATTCTTAAAGTATATGAACTAAAAAAGTAGTTCATATGGTTAGATACTGCAGTAGTTCTTTTTTATATATTTTATTTATTAGTAACAGTAATGATTATCACGTGCTTATTAGTATTTATTAGATTGTAGTATATATTGTTTTTTTTTTACCAGATAATTATTAGGTGAAGTTGAAGGCAAAATTATTAGCCTCTTTTGAAATTTTAATTATTTTTCAAATATTTTTAGTTTAGTGCTGTTTAATGGAAAAACCCCTTGCTCTGTTAAACATCACTTGGGAAATTGTTGAAAAATAATAATTTGTGTATCTCTGTAAAAATAATAAAAAAAATCACATAAACACATGAAGAAAGAGGCCAGGAGTTGATTATTGACCGCAGTACGATATTAACAGGAGTGAGGAGTAGAGCAGGACTCATCAGAAACTGAACATAGATCATACATACAGCAGAAAGCGCCTCACCCTGGCTGCTGCTGGTGTTTGACAGGCCATTTTTTATCTCCAACCGATTCATTTTCAGCCAAATGCAGGGGACTCGGTGACAAATACTGTCCATGGCATGGTTTACCGTGGTTCTTCACCTCTCCCGTAAATACAGGCTTTCTGAACAGCCCCCAAAACCCCTGAGCTGTCATCACACCTCGGTTAGGCTTGAAATAAATTGAGCTCTGCCTTGAATTTATTTTAGCTTTTGCCATATTTATTAACTGGGGAGATTCCCTATTTTCAGCAGCAGAGCAGTTTATTAATTCAGAAATCTCCACAACCCTTAAATCAGACAGATGTCAAAAGCATTCCTCTCTGCACCCCTGATGGAAGCCTTTCACCCCTGTTAGCCTCTACTAGGAGCTTTGGGAAAGTTGTTATCCTGTGGAAATTTCGAAAGGTGCTCTTGTACCAGCTCTATAGCTTTTTTTTTTTTTTTTTTTTTCCCTGATGGATTTATGTGCCACATAAATTAAGTGCATTGCTCTCTGCATGCCTGTGGCAAGACTTTCCAACATTGCTGGGGGGTGCCTCTTTTTTTTAATATAAAATCCATATCACTCTTGCTGAAATTATATTCCTGGTACTTCTTGGAACTAAATGCTAGATCTGCAGTTGTGGACTCTGAATTAGTTTGAGGTATTGTCATATTTGCACTTTTGAAAAAGTGTTCCAGGAACTTACATGTAATATAATATCTGTAGGATATTAGTTTGATAACGTTGGCATATTTGCAATTTAACATCTAACATTAAATTATTCACGGGTCAAAGATGAGATGTTCCATATACATATAATATGTATTTTTTTCTATAACATATACAGAATGCATGTAATGCATATGTAAAGGGTCTACTCAATTGTGAAAATGCCAAAATATGGATGAAATAATGTTTAATTTTCTTTCATCGATTATATCGTATCGTATCATGTCATGTCATGTCATATATCATGTCATATATCATGTCATATATCATGCCATATATCATGCCATATATCATGTCATATATCATGTCATATATCATATCATGAAACCTAGTAGCATGAAGGATAGTGACAAAATTCATGACAATGTAAATTATGGAGCCACACTGAAATAAAAAAAGAGTTTTAATATGTCATCAAATGATTCTTTTTTCTAATATGCCTGACATTTCTTTTGGTGTATAATCTATTGTTACACTGTAGCACTCTCTTTAAATCATGGTAGAAATGTATTATTTGTGCTGCTTTAAAAATAAATCTGTATCATATATTTTAATTGTTTTGGTTTATTGTCTTATTGACTAATATATTCATAATTTAGTCCAGAATATTTTAATTGGAAAAAAAAAACAAAAACAAAAAAAAACGTAAAGCTGTGCATTGGACACTTGCACATTAAATTTGACTCCTAAGACCCTGTGTTTTGCCAAACAATGCACAAAAAATCTGCAAATAAAATCATTAATTTAGGAACAAAACAACTCGCACTAATCAGCGAGTTGCTGAACGATTCAGTCAAATAATTCATTCATATCATGGATTCATTCAGGAATCAAAGCTCTTTTACTCTAAAAAGGCAGTTCATATATAGTTGTTCAGTTCTCATGTTTGCATTCTTCTCTTTGTCCATTTTCTGTGAAAATATTTAAGTACACTGTTAGACATTTTACTGTATTTTTGCGGTAACTTACTGGCAGCACTGTTGCCAGCAATTAACCACAAAATGTGTTTTACAGTAGCAGGGTCCTACAGCAATTTTATTTTACTGTAAAATAGTCTTACTGCAACTTATTTTTATGGTAAAATGCCCTTTACCACATAATAAATTTACAGTATGACATTTTTTACAGTACTTTTACTGTAATTAATTTAGTTACATTTTACACTAGTAGTACAAAACCTTTATGATAGTATTTACTATTGAATTTAACACATTCCAAACAAGTGACGAGATCATGTAGAACAGTATTTTTATTATTCATTCTTATTATATTCATTTTAAATGGTTTACAAAAGTAATTCCATTTATCAATCTATTTTAAATGCATTTTGTCATACAAAATGTAATTACATTTTTTTAAATTATCTGTCTCATTTTTGTCTTTAACTTCAGTACTTGATTACTTTGATTACAATAGAATACAGCGAGTTCCTAATATTCAGTAAGCTACTGTAAAAGTTTTAAAATGACCCACAATACAGTGCATGTTACAGTAGTGAACTGTAAAGAATGTATGTGGTATTTTACTGGGCCTTTTTGCAGTGAATAACAAAATTGCTGCAAGGTCTAACATTGTAAGATATTTTTGTTCCTCCTCAAAACATCTTTCTTTATGTTCTTACCAGAAAATCGTTATGTGCTAAATATCTGAACCAAAATGAAAACTTATTTCCATCATTAATATACAGTGGGCCAAAACCATCTTTTTCATACTCAAAATCTTAGAGTCGATGTATAAAAAAATACTGAGTCATAACAGCAGAAACATCTAGAAGCATTTCACTGCCTAACATGAAAAGCGATCTTATTTTCTGAGAGCGAGGCTGAGAGAAAGAGCAGAAATATTTCATTAAGAAGCATCTGACTCCAGTCTGAGTGCCGCCTCTCTGCTGCTTATCCCAGAGAAGCCATATTTCCAGCCAGTTATGGGACCATAAATTACCTATTGACTACCGTATTATGCTTATTCGATTTGCTGTGATCAAGAGGGTTATTGAGGTGTCAGGCCCAAGTGCCAGGGTTGATAGAGCCTGTCTGGATGGCAAACTCACCTGAGAGAGACTGGAGGCCATGTGCAGTCGAGGAAGCTGATTGGTTTAACGGAAAAAGTGGAAGGTTGTTGAATGCCAAACCGGCACTCATCTATAGAGAATGTCTTATGGAGATGAATTAGATACAGATGTGTTTAAAGATGGTCTTGTCTAGACTGCATGGGCACGTTGGCTGTGGTTGGCATTACTGTGTTAGTAAAGATACTTCTGCACATTAGACTAAGAATAGCATTAGTGCTTGATGCTGTGTGGCGTAGGGCTGTGCAATTAATCAAAATTTTATTTCGATTTTGGCCTCCAATGATTGTGAAAAAAACATTTATTGACATATTAATGTGAATTTTAATGTAATGATTATTAAGCGACATATCGTGCCCCTTTTTCAGCAATTCAAATTTAATCCTCTCAAAGCTCATTTTCACATTTTAAAATCATGTATCATGTGATGCACTTAATTTATTGCTGTGTATATAATTCATTAATGTTTTTAAAATCACGAAAGAGAATGCATGCTGTTGTGTGCATGCGCTGAGCCGAGCAGCAGAACACACACACACACACCATGTAGTCATCTTAAGCCATGTGAACGTCTAAATGGTCAAATACATGTGAAAATAATGTTTCAAAATGCGGTGCATAGTAATTACTCATGTTAACCTTGTTTGTTATGAAAAAATAACTAAACATAAAGAGTTAAGAATGAAACTGTATGTAATAAGAAACACAAATCCAATTCGGTACACTATAATCCTGTTGCCGACAAAGACAAGGACAAAGTCACTCACTGCTCTTGACTGAAGGACTTTTGTAGCTTTAAAAAGGAACAAAATAATTTTAATTCTTACAGTGAAAATGCTTAAAGAGCCCCTATTATGCATTAACAAAGGTCATACTTTGGTTTTGGCGGTCTCCAACAACAGTTTGATATGCATGCAAGGTCAAAAAAACACTTTCATTGTCTTATAATATGCATTTATTTTTTACCTAATTATCACAACTACTGTCATATGAATCGTTCATCGATTCATTTGTTTCCAAACTCCTCCTTAGCTCGATGCAAATCTGCGCTGATTGGTCTGATGACTCAGTCTATTGTGATTGGTTGACTGCGTTCAGTGTGAGACAGAGAGAAATGGCCACCACGGCTTATCAACATTGTTGAAGTAGGCAGAGTGTATGTGCAAGCACAATCCAGGAGTGCATTAAAGCAATGCAGTTTAACACCAGCATATTGCTCTATTCTTAACCATCACACACATTTAGTATTAATTCACACAGTGGCAAAAGCTGAACTATTTTGAAACTTGACCACCGCACATGTATAATAACAGCTGATGGTGGCCATAGCAACTGCAAACAGCAGTGGATCGCGAGTTCACAATCACATTTAAATCCGTAAACAAAGTGGCAATTGTCAAATTTTCAACGTGGCTTTAGATGCGACATGAGAATATAAAGAGTTAACCAGATGCAGTACAAGCAGTTGCAAGCAACAAAACTCAATTAAATACATAATTTGCAAGCTAGAAAAAACAAGGAGGCAACCATTTTAATCACACTTACACTACACTCTCAGAAATAAAGGTATGGGAGCTGTCGTTGGGGTGGTACCTTTTCAAAAGGTACACATTTGTACTTGAAGGTTCCATATTGGTACCTCAAAAGTATATATGAGTACCTACAAATTTTAAAAGGAACACTTTTGTACTTTTTAGGTCCCAATATGTACCCTTGTGGACCTTTTAGGTACAAATTTGTACCATTTGAAAAGGTACCACCCCAGTGACAGCTCGTGTACCTTTAGTTCTGAGAGTGTATGAAGGCAGAAACTGATCCATGAACTGTGTACTGTAAAGTTTTTGTCAAGCTCTGACAAAGTCCCATACATCAATAGCCTTTTCTGATCCTTTCTGTAACAAATGGCCAACGAATCCCCTGTTATAAGTGTGTACACAGCACATGACTGGGGCTACAATGCTGAAATATTTTTGCAAAAATAAACATCAACCGCTGACTCTTCACAGCCTCATCTTTGGGTAGGGAAAATAACATTAACTTTCCCTCACACTTTAGAACACAGCGTCTTTGCTACATGATTCAACTGGGATCTGCTACAGTGTCCATCTTCCTCTTTCTCTTTCTACAGTGTTTGTGGCTGGGGCTGGGGGTTTCAATTTTCCTCGGTCTGCACGTGCAACAAATAGGCAGGGCTTGAGTTCCATATCTACATCACGCCGGCACGGCTAAAGACTCGTTATCGCTGCGATTCATTCAAACCCCTATGAGTCGACTCTTTTATACATGAATCAATAGTTTCATACACAGTGCACTTTCATATTTAAGCCTTAACTGGATATTTCACTTCACTTAGAGCTGTGTTACACACTGCATGGATGGTCATTTTCAAAAACCCATAATAGGCGCTGTTTAAAGAATAGTTGAATAGTTGCTTCATTAGTACAAACTGAGCATAAGGATGGGGAGGAAAGGTGATTTAAGTGGCTTTGAACGTGGCATGGTGTATATTGGACATATGGCCCCCTGATAATTATTTTAAACAATTATGACCAAAATAATCATGATTTTGATTTTTCCCATAATCAAGCAGCCCTAGTCTGGTGTTGCACATGAAGCTTTAGACTGGCTGCACCGATTATTTTGATAATCAATTAGTTTAATTGATTGGATAAAAAAACTATATGCTTGTGCTTATCAAAACTATACAAAATCGTACATTAGGGTATTTTTTATGTATAAGTAAACAATTTTGTAAAGTAAGCTTTAAAACATGCAAATGCCACATATAGAGTTTAATGATCTTTAATATTGACATTTTAAACCTTAAGTGAAAAACAAAGTTTGTTTTTGAACAGTGAAACTCTCAAAATATCCAAAATATAAAAACAAAAAGCATGTAAAAGTGTTGTACTTTTATTATATTCACAATTTGAAAATCAGAACATACATTTTCTGACAATGGAATATTAAGCAGCAGAATTTATTGAAATATCCAAATTTTTATTGGTAACACTTTACAATAAGGTTCATTAGTTAATGTTAGTTATTGCATTTATTAACATGAACAAACAATGAACAATACATTTACTACAGTATTTGTTCATATTTGTTAACGTTAGTTAATATAAATACAGTTGTTCTTTGTTAGTTAATGTAATTTACAGTGCATTAACTAATGTTAACAAGCATGAACTTGGATGTTAATAATGTATTAGTGAATGTTGAATTACGATTAATAAATGCTGTACAAGTGTTGTTCATGATTAGCTCATGTTAGTAAATGCATTAACCAATTACCCTTATTGTAAAGTCTTACCTTATTATTAATAAATAAACGCCAAATGTTTTTTTTTTTCATTTAATTTGAAGTACTCGGATGAGTTGTATTTATCTGAGAATAACATACCTTAGAATGTTGCAATTGACCAATCAAAATAAAGTATTCCAAACAGCCATGCAATAAATGTTTTTTAAATGCATGATGAGGAGACAGAAGACAACCCAACACAGTGTGGTCATTTACTAAGTTACTGATCAGTGAAAAGTTTTGCTTTTTGCATTAAATATTTGACTAAATATCTGTTAGTTATGATATGTTAGATCTCCTAGTCCCCACTTTGAGTCGGGCCCAGGCTTGTAATGTTTGTAATTGGCTTGTAATATATGTAATTAATTAATGTAAACATACATTTAAATTCGATTAGATCAGAGCATGAGGTTCCTCAATTTTATTATTGCCAGTTGTTGCTCTTGAAATAAGTAATTATAATTAATCATTAGAAATAAATGAGCTATGGATAAAAAAAGTGATGTTAGCCTTGTTCTTTTAAATCTATACTTTCAATAACAAGAAAAAAAACAGCAAGTTACAGTATTCAAGTCTTTAGTGCAGCTTAATGACTAAACAACAAAAAGTCTTGAGTCTGGATGTATTTGTTTCATTTTGCAAAGGTTTAATGAGACCTCTTTATCCCTAATGATGTTTTAAAGTCTCTTAATTAAGTTGACGTAAGAAATCATAAGATGTGCATTTCTCTAAAACAAGATAATTCACGAAACCAGGACTCTCACTGTTTTCGCATTTAGCCATTTGAACGAAGCATGAAGGGGGCTAAATGGGAAAAACAACATGTTCACCTCATTTCATCTCTTCATTTTTAATTTAATGTGGCATCAAGCTTGCTTACGGTGTCTTAAATTCAGGTTTCATTACCCAGGAACCATGTGGCTCCTCTCGCAGCAACCGGCGGCTGCAAAACTTCATTATCAATATGCTCCACAAATATGCTTCCTGCATGCTCGTTTAGAAATGAGCAAGTTCGATCATTTAGCAGGCCGCCGTGTGTTGTAATGGAGTTTGCAAAGAGAGAGGGAGACTGGAGAACAGAAAAAAAAATGCATGTGAGGGACAGACGGGGAGTGTTGAGGAGGGAGCGCTGAAAGTCGTTAGACAGGCCTGTTAATTGAGTCAGTGAGACGGAGCGTGGAGTGTGTTTGTCTGAGGACCAGACGACCTTCAGCACAGACACGGGCATTAATTAGTGCTCTGTGCACAGGTGAACTCCTCCAAGCCCAATGAGGAGAAGATGACCGTCTTTTTCAAGTTTAATGTGCTTTCCGGCGATAATGAAATCCTCAACGCACTTCCTTCATAAAGTCTTCCATGTAAGGAGCAATTGACGATGTGGTTATGAGTTTAAATTATTTTTAAACTATGCACACCCTAGGTGGCGAACAGATGAATTATAGGAAAATAATACACAGCCCAGGTGGTGATCATTTGAATTATTATAAAATGATGCATACCTCAGTAGGGGTGACAAAAGTAATTGTTTCTTCGATGCACCATGATGCATACAAGGATGATTCGGTATCGGTTAGTATAAGAACATATCCGTTTTTTTATGTACTGACGTCATTTATCCAATGCTATCCAAGGTAATTCATAACTTCCTTTTAAAAATTTTACTTTTTTGTACGACTGAACTCGACTGAATTCATACAAATTAGCCCCAAAACACACAAATCATATAATAGTTAAGTTTTTTTTTTTGCGAGATCAGGCAGCATTTATCACATATGTTTTATGTGATGGTAAAATACTATGGCGAAGGAGGCGAGTGTGAGCAATTAAAACTACATAATAAAAGTACTGACGTCATTTATCCAATGCTATTCCAAGGTAATTCTTGTCTTTTTGATTTAGTGGCTAATTCATATTAATTTGTAAAATTGTATTTGTACAATTTAGAATGATTTGCTCATCCCCTAGTGAGGTTTGGGTTTATAAGTGGGGTTTAGTGCCACCTTTTAAAATGTTTTACTTTTTTGTACAACTGAACTGAATTAGCCACTAAACCCACAAAACGTAAAAAAAATAGTTACGTTTCCTCGTGAGATGAGGCTGCATTTAACACATGTATGTTATATCAAAGTAAAACACTATGGAGAAGGAGGCAGAGTAATTAAAACTACATAAAAAACAGAAATCTATTTATTAGAAAATAATTTACACTAGATGTAATGATTCGTTGAATTGTATGAAAGTAATGCACACCTGAGGTGGTGATCTGTTGAATTATCAGAAAATAATGCAGAGCTGAAGTTATGATCTGTTGTTGAATATTAAAATGCACACCATTAATGCACACCAGACATAATGATTCATAGAATTATATGAAAATAATCAAAACCTGAGGTGGTGATCATTTTAATTATTATAAAATGATGCATACCTCGGTGACAAAATTATTATATATTTTTTTTTGATGCACCGTGATGCATACGTGGACGATTCGGTATCAGTTCAATAAAAGATCATATGCAGTTATTACTTCTAATTCGTATATGAATCTCTTTCACATAATTTAGTACGATTTGCTCATCCCTCAATGATGGTTGGGGTTATGGGATTTGGTGCTCTGCCTACTTTTAAAGATTGTACTTTTTTGTACGACAACTCGGCTGAATTCATACGAATTAGCCACTAAACGCACAAGTCATAAAATACTTACATTTTCTTGTGAGATCATTCTGCATTTATCCCATATGTGCTATCTCACGGTAAAATACTATGGCAAAGGAGGTGAGTGTGAGTAATTTAAACTGCATAAAAAAATAACAGAAATCTGTTTTTTTTAATCCAAAATCCTTAATTAAGAACTCGATTGACAACTTTCAAAAAGCAAGCGGGGTTAATATTTACTTTTGTTTAATTGCTATAAATCAGAGATGCCCAAAGTAGGGCCCGCGGGCCAAAGTTGGCCCATTGTAAGCTTTCATTTTGACCCACTGTCCCATCTGAGAAGAGAGTGAGAATGATGCAGAGGGTTGGGGTGAATGCCTTTACAGAGATCATTATTTCTAATTTGACGTAACCTTTTTTCTTTGTTTGTTTGTTTTATTGCTGAGATACAAAAAAGCAAACTGAAATTTATTGTTTCAATTAAATGTTTGTAAATCAGATTTTTTTAACTAAATAATGTCGCTCGACAGATAGAGGACTATGCAGAAGACATCGGGGAGCAAATCAAGGCAAAAACTAGTGTAACTCCATTCTGTTATAAATGAGATTGTTTTTGTTTTAACTCTATAAGTTCATTATAAAATGTTAAAAAAATTACTGTATTAGTTAATATAAAGCAATGTTTAACATTATTATATAAATTAGGATATTACCCATGGCAACTGTATTTACCTTCAGTCCACTAGCCTCAATCAAGTTAAGTTTTTGGCCCTTAGTAAGAACGTTTGGGCACCCCTGCACTTTCAGAAAAAAAGGTATGCGAGCTGTCACTGGGGTGGTACCTTTTCAAAAGGTACACATTTGTACTTGAAGGGTCCATATTTATATTAGTATCTAAACATTTTAAGAAGAACACTTTTGTACTTTTTAGGTACTAATATGTGGCTTTGAGGTGTTAATATGGACCTTTTTAGCTATACATTTGTACCTTTCGAAAAGGTACCACTCCAGTGACAGATCGCATACCTTTATTTCTGAGAGTGTGCTATAAATGCTCATGTTGTCTTCTGTGCCTGGGCTTGAGTTTTATTTGATAAATTCATAGATTGATAGAGTATTTTCTTAGTTATAGTAGCCTATATATATATATATATATATATATATATATTGACTGTATTAAAAGACAAAATTGTCTTGTCTTGTGTTGTGAGATAAAATAAAAAAAAAATGGTGTATGGAAAGCATCATCAATGCACTGTGATGCAGAGAGATATTGAATTGAACCGAATCTCTGACATGATAATCGGAACCGAACCGTGAGATCAGTGTAGTTTCACACCTTTAGTGTGCAATCAAATGAATCAAATGTGGCAATCAAATGAATGATTATAAAATACTGCACACCCCAGGGGTCTCAGTTAAAATGTGGCATACGCACTAAATGGTGGCAGAAATGAGCGTACAACTTCTCATGCAGAAGTTGTGATCTGTAAAAACTTTACAGGAAAATGTGCACAGCTGGAAGTAAATTTTAAATCAACATATTTAACATAAATTTTGACTTTATTGAACCACTTCAAATCATCATATAAGGCATAATCACTAATAAACACATTTGGATTTATTCTTTTGTATGTTCACTTTTAGGAATGTTTCTACCCCAGGTCTAATTATCAGTTGAATTGTTATAAAATGTTGCATAACTGTGTTGGCGATCAGTTGAATTATTAGAAAAAACCTAGGTATAACGATGAGTGCGACAATGGAGTAGTCAGTACAAAAACAATAATCCAAGTGAATTATTCACGAAGACAGGTGGCAAACAAATAAAAATCCAAAAAGACCATCCAAAATACAAAAACAGAGAAACCCACGTGGAAATACACTCTACAGAGATACAAGACTGAGGAATGGTTGAGTGAGAATGTGGTGCTTATATAGTGTGTGTAATCTGTGTGTTTGTGTGAGTGTGTCAGAGTCCAGATTGATATCAGCTGTAACAGGTAATCAGCGCCTGAATGGGCACAAAGCATGGTGGGAAGTATAGTCTGGGTGAATGGTTAAAAGTGTTTACCTACAGCTGGGTTGCCCTCTAGTGAGTCTGCTGGGTACTCCAGCTAATACTCGTGACTTAAAGTATGGATCAGATAAATTATTTTTTAAATAATGCACATCCTGGGTGATGATCAGTTGAATTATTACAAAATGCAGCACACCTGATAGGTGATAAGGTGATATGTGCATTTTTCAGGGTTCATACGGTCATGGAAAACCTGGAAAAGTCATGGAATTTTGACATGGCATTTTCCAGGCCTGGAAAAGTTTTGAAAAAACAGAAAAAACCCACAAAGTTTTGAAAAAGTGATGGAAATTAGTTAACAAATATCTGTATACTTGAAATAAGGCTGAGCGATAGTGGAAAAATCTGACATTGCGATATTTTGTATTTCTATGATATATATTGCGATGTGATTACAATTTCACTAGATGATTTAACAGGTTTATTTGGATTGATTGGGGGGATTTCGTACGGGAGTGAATCTTAAATAATATAAAACAAATAAATTACAAGCATAGATAAATAAAATATAGTAAAGATAAAAGTGAACTAGTTTTCAGGTATTTACTGTTTAGGTACAGATATTGAATAATCAACACTGCATAGTCTTCATTGTATATTATTTAATCGTTATTAAAGTTACAACAAATTTCTTGTGGCTGGATGTTTTAAACTTTTAAAATATTGAAATGTTCACACAGTCACAGGCCTTATAGGGGACAGTTTACTCAAAGATTAAAATGTACTCACTATTTACTCACGCTTAACTTGTTTCAATACTATAGGAGTTATTAAATTATATTATTTTTGTGTTCGTTTAAAAAAAGAAAACATGAATGTTTGAAACAAGTGAAGGGTGTAATGAAAATGGTAAGTAATATTTGGGTGAACTCAATCTCTTTAAAATGCATGCAGATGATAAACTTTTATTTAATTAGGATTAAACTCTATATTAAACTATAATCTCAACATTGCATATCCTGCGATGTGACTCTTGCGGATGCACACATTGCGATATCGATGCTGAAATGATATATTGTGCAGCCCTAACTTGAATATAGGTTAGTTGTCTTTACTTCTTTTCTGTTCTTGGCCTTCTATTTTACAGATTGTTGCGTGTTCTATGATATGCTGTAATAAATTTGAACATCATTGTTTTTCTTATTATTTACCATGTATATGTAGACATTACATAAAACATTACGTCATAAAAATGTACTTGAAAGTTCTGGAAAAGTCTTGGAAAAGTCATAGAATTTTGTAGTAAAAATGTGAATAAACCCTGATTATTAGAAAATAATTCACATCAGTTATGACAATCCGTTGAATTATATAAAAATAATACACACACTTCAGGTGCATTATTTTCATACTGAGTGGTGATTTGTTGAATTTATAAGGAAAAAATGTAGACCTGAAGTTATGAAGTGTTGTTCAATTATTAGAAAACCATGCACACCAGACTTGATGATCCATTGAATTATATAAAATAATGCACTTCTGAGGTGATAATCAGTTGAATTATTATTAAGTGCAGCACATCAGAAATGGTAATAAGTGCACTATAAGTAAATAGTGCCCACCAGATATGATAATTTGTTGAATTATATGGACAATAATCAAAATCAAGCATTCAACAACCCTGTAGTGTAATTGTGTAATAAAGTTGTGAATACAAATACAGACAGGCTGTTAACTTTCTGTTATCTTGTACCTGGTTTTCTCTCTGCATCTCATTAAAGGTGCATGGATTTGCACCTTCTGGGTCTCGGTTTGACTGAGATAACTGCGACGTGTCTGTCTTTCTGCTGCTGTAATACAGATCTTCCCAGATGTAAATGTTGATTTTCAATGATACAGATGCCAGATTTTCAATCACAGGCTGTAACAGTGCTGCAAAATAGAGTGAGCGCTTAGATCTGTGTTTGCATTTTTTATCATCACCTGTCTGATTCACTTTGAGCACCGATGACAAATCCATGGCTCTCTATTCAGCCTCAACTGACTGGTTTATTTATTTATTCCAGGAAAAGCTTCAAAGGCTAGCGATAACAAAAAAGACAAAGCCACTGATCTGACAGCTATCAAAAGAATTAAAGGTTTTTAGCAGCATTATTAAGCAAAATGAGAATAAAAAACTGGAAGACACAAGCGGCAAAGTGAAAAGACTGTAAGTTGAAGAGAATTAGAAATGACAAAGAGAACTTCTTGATGTACGTGACACTATTGCTATTATATGTAAATTCAGCTTTGACTGTCATTTCACAGTTAACTTTCCCCACCAATGTTTATTAAATAATATGTTGCCAGCTAACACCAGCAGTTGCAACAATTTTCCACAAATTTTTCATTGCATTAAGAATATTTTTGTTGAATTACAGCAGTTCCTTTCATTCATTTAGTTATTAATTTATTCATTCATTTTCCTTTATAAATTAATCCTGTAGTCCTTTATTTATCAAGCTTCGCCACAGCAGAATGAACTGCTAACTATTCCAGCATGTTTTACACCAGCCACAACCCAGCACTGGGAAACACTCAGACACTCTCATTTTCAGTGGTGCTTCTAGTTTAAATGCCCCCTGGGCGAACCACCCCACATATTGTTATATTTATTTTTCAATAAATAAAACAATTTCTTTATTATTATTATTATTATTATTATTATTATTATTATTATTATTATTATATACAATTATTATACAATTATTATTATAAGTACATAACAGAATCAATCCTAAATGTTACTGGAAAACAATGTAACAACTGGAGTGATATGCTGCTCACTTAAGAAGTATTTAGCATTAATATTATGACAATAATAAGCATTATAAATGTTGATTTTTATAGTTTATTAATCATTAACTAACTTATTCTGAATGAGCTTAAAAAACAACAACCAACTATGCTTATATAACTGGTTGATAAATAATGCAATAGTTAATTTAGTAATAAAAAATAAATCCTCAACAAAGTATGAAAGTTATTAAGCACATAAAAAATGTGGTCGTAAGTGAAGAATACAGCATTTGTAGCTGCAGTTATAAACTGCTTACTAACGCTTATTAATGTAGAGTTAATGCGTAACCGATATTGAATTCACTATTTGCTTATGTTTAGTAAATTGTTCATAATGTGTATGGTTATTATAGTGTTACCAAATTATCTGTTGTCTTAGACCCGACTTATGGGAGAGAATTAATGTTATGAAGTCTTACCTCCCTGACTCTTTATCCCTCCTTTCTGCTTTATAGCCATGCTTAGTGAAAGTAACATCATTGTCATATTACATCTCTGCACAAAAGGCTGTTACTGAGCGGCATGTATTTTATCAGCGTAGATAAATTCCTCACATATGTATAGCTGAAGTATTTGAAAGAAATGTGATTCTGATTCTGCTATTTTGTCATTATTCTGAACATTGGTTAACCATAATAGGAATTTGTTTTTTGTCATAATAAGTTATTGGGAGCACTTGCTTAAGAATAAAAGTGCCATGTATAAACAAAATAAGGGTCTTTAAATTAATGCGTTCTTTTGGTTATCCAAAGAATATTTCATTAAAAAAGTTTATTTTAAAAAAAGAACATTTCTTATAGTTTGTCCATAATCTAAAAAACTTTAAAGAACCTTTTGTGTGATGAAAAGATTTCATTGATGTAAATGTTTTTTTTTTCATCAATGCCAATGTGTTTTCCTGACAAAAAAAATTATTGTACCCCCCTCCCCCCTCCCTCCCCGCCTGTATATTTTTTTTCTTAATTTCTGTTAGCCGGCGTCAGGACATAGGGCTCTGTTTTTGTTCATTTCAGTGTTTACGAATAGATTACTACAAAAATAACACAAGTAATCTTGACTAACATCAGTCTAAAGCTACAACCCTCAAGCAGCTATTGTAGCTAGTTGTTTTTCAATGGGAAGCTTATAAAGAATGTATTTGCTAAATTTGTGCAAGTTGTACAAAAATCGCTTATTAGATATGGAGTGAATATTATCATAATAGCAAAACATGCTGTACATCATGGTTTATTTTGTTTTGCAAGTTAGGGTAATTAGGCAAAACATTGTATAACAATGGCTTGTTCTGTAGACAATCGAAAAAAATTGCTTAAGGGGGGTAATAATATTGACCTTAAATGGTTTTAAAATGAAAAAAAAAATAATAATAATTAATTTAAAACTGTTTTTATTGTAGTCAAAATGAAACAAATCAGACTTTCCCCAGAAGACAAAAAATATTATATGAAATACTGTAAAAAATTCCTTGCTGTTAAAAATCATTTGGGAAACATAAAAAAAGGAGGGCTAATAATTTTGACTTCAACTGTATATATATATATATATATATATATATATATATATATATATTTTTTTTTTTTTTTTCAGGCTCTATATATGCATCGAAAAAAGAAGTGAAAACAAGCTAATTTTGGTCAAACAAGGTTCTGACCTTTAAACACAATGCAGTGACTGCAGGATTCAGCTGACACTTAACCTGTCGGACAAAAAAAAAGAGGTCAGAAGGCCTTGAGGTTAATCAAATGGCAGAGGTTTAATTTGCTGAATGTGTACCATTCGGATGAGCAGCAATTTAATGGTGGAGAAAAACACACCTAAATGTCATTTGTGTGAACACGGCATGTGGCATGGCAATATTTTCCACAGGGAGCCTTGCTGATAAAGTTCAGTATGCAGGGAGGCTGTTCCGGTCCAGTGTGTTAAATTTGAGGTGTTTCTGATTGCTGTCAGACTGTGTGCTTCGATTGTGCCATTTTATGGACATCCAGAAAGAAAATCATCTGGGAAAATGTATCTGTCATGCATTATATTTCCAGTGAATGTGAGAGAACCATTAGCCCTCACCATGTGACAGCCTACATGGTAATATCTTCATTTTCAACAGACTTTCAATAGTTAAAGTCATGCATGACCTAATTGTCCTCAGAGACAATGATCACATCCCAATCAAAGTACTGAAATCTGAGATTCTCTGCCTTTTGTCTCTCTCCATATCCTATTATGTCTCTCACTCAGTCACTTTTCTGTCTTTTAAAGATCACATGAATATCGAAACATGTTCTTAATTATTAATAAAAATACTTAATAAGTAAATATTTTATATGTGTATTGTGTAGATATATTACATAATATATTTAACACTGTTAAATTTATTTTATACTGAGGAAATCTGAATATATTTTTACATTTTAATTGTTAAATTTCATTTTAATCAAATAAAACTTTATTTACATATGTTAATGTGTAAACACACATACATACAAGCACACACTTGTACAACAATATTTATGGGGACTCCCCATAGACATATAGATTTTTATATGTGTATTTTTGTGCGTATTGTGTACATATATGCTATAATATATTTAACGGTATGTTACAATTATTTAATAATGATGAAATATGAATATTTTGTTACCTTTTAAATATTTATTGATTTTAGTTTAATCAAATAAAAAACTTTTATTTACTTTTTTACACACACACACACACACACACACACACACACACACACACACACACA
>CAIGQZ010000379.1:22585606-22617578 GCA_903798205.1 Danio tinwini
AGTGTCTACATTTTTAACTGTGCAAATTATATACAGTACAATTGCAATTTACAAAATGTAAAATGTATTGCATTATATTACTTCGTAAGATAAGCTTCATGAGCTTCTAAAATATTCAATCTGTATACAATGAGAATAGTAAAAAAAAAACATAATCCACAAATTAATAATACAATTTATAGGTATATCTGATATTATTGTTATCCCATAAGATGTAATCATATAATGCACCTCATGACCAAAACCAATATGGACCAAAGCTCTTATTATGGCAGTGTATGAAAGCCACTGTGTGTATATTGATTTACAAAACCCATTAAGACTGAACGGATCATTCAGGCATGAGCAGTCTTGTTCCCATCTGGGGACAAGTCATAGTTTGAATTTCAGTTTGGCCACATGCAACCTTTCCCGAAGCCCTTGGCTAATTTGGAAAACCCAAGTGCTAAGTTTGCCAGTTTTATTGTTACATACTGTATACAGACCGTCCATTGGTTGAATTATAATTCTGAAGCTGGGCCACTTAAGGCTAATAATAGCCGTTGTCACAGCAGTTATTTCCTGTGTTAGTAGTTGCATGGCTCTGATTGCTGCAAATTGTAATTGGAATGTTAATCGTGAGCCAGATGGTAGCAATGCTAGATGATTATTGGTATTATTATTATTATTTCTGTACATGCAAAGGCAAACAAGCAAATGGGGTCTGGTGCGGATTTGCAAAGCACGCTTGTGCAAGAAATGGGCACAGCGTTTGGATTATTGAGACTGAACTAAAAAAAAGGAAAATCCAGCTGAGAAACTAGTGACAAAAGAGCGAGAATATCCAGCTCTTTCCTTTGATGCTTTGCGTGAACTATAGGAGGAACTTCCATTAAACTGTGAAGTGTTTTTTAACAGTTTATCCATCTTATATGAAAGGCAACTTATTAGAATAAACAAATTACTTTCAGCAGACCATGTATACCCCTCAAAAACTCTGTCTTCATAGCAATTTGATGTACTGTACTGTCATATTTTTGTATTCTTTTTCTTTCATTTATTTATGTTTTGAATTGCAATATGGGATCTTGATCTTTGTTCCAACAACTTTTGACATTGGAATCTTTGAAAAAGGGACTTTTATTGACATTTTGTCATCATTTTAAGGCTGGGCGATACAGCAAAACAAAATTATCATGATATAATGTTTCATATCATTCGGTATCGATAATTATAATTTTTTTTTCTACAATCCATTTAGGAATATTAGAATTTTTTCTTTTATTTAACCACTTAATTTTAATTTACCAACATTACTAAGGCAAATTTTTATTGAGTTTTCTTATAATAATAATAATAATAATAATAATAATAATAAAAATGGGGTGTTATGGTGGTGCAGTGGGTAGCACAATCACCTCACAGCAAAAAGGATGCTGGTTCGAGCCTCGGGCTGGTCAGTTGGCATTTTTG
This sequence comes from Danio tinwini, assembly GCA_903798205.1. Lineage (NCBI taxonomy): Eukaryota > Metazoa > Chordata > Actinopteri > Cypriniformes > Danionidae > Danio > Danio tinwini. Next base: position 22,587,059 of record CAIGQZ010000379.1, read on the forward strand.
TGTGTTTGCACGTTCTCCTCTTGTTGGCGTGGGTTTCCTCCTCATGCTCCATTTTCCCCCACAGTCTAAAGACATGTGCTTAAGGTGAGTTGAATAACCTAAATTGGCCTTAGTGTATGTCATGTGAATGCAAGAGTGTGTGGGTGTTTCCCAGTGTTGGGTTGTGGCTGGAAGAGCATCCGCTGCGTAAAACAGATGCTCTAAGTTGGCGGTTCATTCCGCTGTGGCGACCCCTGATTAATAAAGGGACTAAGCCGAAAAGAAAATGAACGTGACGCCAGCCATATTGCACCAGACTGCACACCACACACCAGCTGATTGGAGTGGAGACAGAGTGATGAAGCCAATTATGATATGAGGATGGTTAGGGGGCCGGGATGGACAGAGGCCAGTGGGCAAATTTGGCCAGGATGCCAGGGTTAAACCCCTACTCTTTTTCGAAGGACATCTTGGGATTTTTAACAACCTTAGAGAGTCAGGACCTCGGTTTAACGTCTCATCCGAAAGACGGCGCTCACTGAGCAGTATAGTCTCCATCATCATACCAGGGCTTTAGGACCCACACAGACTGTAGGTTGAGTGCCCCCTGCTGGCCTCATTAATACCACATCTGGCAGCAATCTAGCTTTCCCATGTGGTCTCCTATATTGGTACTGACTCAGTGCAGCCTTGCTTACTGTATAGCTTCAGTGGGTGACCATGTGAGAGTTGCAGAGAGCTAGCTGCCGGCTTATGTTTATAATAAACATAAGTGTTAAAGAGACTCATAAAGTTGATCAAATATTACAAAGTGTGTGCAGTGGTAAAGTGTTAATGCTGAACAATCAAAGCAAACTTTATATCTGTAAGATGTCAATAATAATGATACAGTAAAGCTTAAACTGTCAACAAAACAAATGATGATGATCAAATCTGAGCTTTCAAGTAAAGAAACCAACCATTATTATTTAAGTACATATTGCAACCTTATCAATTGTGAAGTTGAATGACTACATTACCCCTATGCTAGATGGGGCTGGGATGCACAAGAAAAGAAAGCAAAAGACCACTCTTTATATTTATAATCTCCTCACTGGTAAAATAATTTAGATGAATAAACTGATAAAATAAACTAATAAAATTAACCAATAAAACAAAAAAGGGAGCGACGCAGAGGGTAGCGATGCTGCCTCACAGCAAGAAGGTTGCTGATTTGAGCCTCGGCTGGGTCAGTTGGCATTTCTCTGTGGAGTTTGCTTGTTCTCCCCATGTTGGCGTGGGTTTCCTTCGGGTGCTCCGGTTTCCCCCACAAGTCCAAAGACATGTGCTGTAGGTAAATTAGGTAAGATAAATTTTCCGTAGTGTATGTGTGTTAATGAAAGTGTATGGGTGTTTCCCAGTGATGGGTTGCAGCTGGAAGGGCATCCGCTGCGTAAAACTTATGCTATCATAGCCTATGTTGATGGTTCATTCTGCTGTGGTGACCCCTGATTAGTAAAAGGACTAAGCCAAAATGAATGAATGAATGAATAAAGTGAAACTCAAAAGAGCTTTGTCCGCAGATTTGCTTGTGATGCTAATGTCACATTAAAACACATTAAAACATCAATGTTGTTTAGCACAAAGCTAAATCCACCTCTCACCTGTTTCCCATCATGAATACAGATTATTTGTATCGCAACCTTATTATTTTGAATGGGAGTTTTCGAAACCGGAAGTGATCCTATAATATGAAACGCAGTAGACACGTGTGGAAAAAGCTGGATATTGTGTCTGTTCTCTGTGCCTGAAGCAGATTTCAAGACTAGACCTTGCTGTGATGAGACTCTCGCTCTCCCTTTAGTCAATAGTCTGTCTTTCATGTTTCAGCATTTTGCACTAACGAACCCCGCCGCTACACACATGCTCTTTTGATAACCTACATTGGCTGCTCTTTGCAGAATGTCTGTGTGTAAATTTTTTAAGAGGTTTAGCCGTGCAGCGCTGGTGAGGCATTTCTGGCATCGCTGCCACCGTTGGCACTCTCCGCACTCCATTTCCCTGTATCTTTCCCTCTCCCTGTCCGTGTTTTGCCTTACCAAACTTCCTGTGCTTATCACAGCACTGCACCCTGCTCCTGTTCGGACCACGTTTATCCGTGGGGTTCTTGTCTGGGGGTGATAAGACGTCAGGCTCACCCTTACATGGATCCAATGGCTCCTTCTCTGTGTGTTTTTCCCTTGACGTTCTCACACCACTCTTCCCACTTCTCCTCAGTCTATCTATCATCCTCCACATGGCTCATCTTCTTCTCTTTTGTTCTCGAATGCTGAAATAAAGTGGTAAAATGAGTTTGCGTAACACCTATCTACAAACTGTTTAGACAAATAGGCTCCTCAGGAGGTTTGACATTGATGACAAGAGCACTAAGAGGCATATCGATTGCTTTGCTGTTCTTTAAGTTCATGGTTAATGCCCATTACAGTCAAAACTAGTCCTCCAGCTCTTTGTTAACAAACACAGCAACTTTAGAGTACCTAAAATCCTCCTGGGAGAAAGACTAAAAGGTGTTGAAATTACTGATGAACAATAAGAGATAGCCCTTGAACAGATCCACAGATCGTCGTTAAAGTAATGCATCGTTTACATTGGTACAAACTAAATAACCTAGAAAGATATTTCCGGAAGTGGACCCTGCATATGATCGATGTGGGCATCACTGGCTCATGTTTTGGAGCTGCCCAAAATTATCACCTTACTAGGGAAATATTTTTCTAACATTCTCAAGCATATGTCATAAGCCAATATATAGACATTACAAATTTTTTATAGATTTATTATTTTTTTTTTTTTATGAAAACAGTACTGAACAAAATTTAGTTCATTTGTCTACTAGCACGGAGGTTAACATTATTAAACTGGAAGCAGAAAGCTACTCCTACATATATACATCTAATGAGGAATGTAATGAAATAGTTGGAACTGGAGAAAATCAGATTATCCCTAGTAAAGAAAGAACAGAAATCTGTAGATTGTTTTAAAGACTTAAAAATTTGAAGAGGATCAGACTAATTTAGATTAAAACTGAAAGTCAGTATTTTGTTTCTATTTAATTTTTATTTAATTTAATTTAATTTTTTTATTATTGACTTATTGTATTTATCTATTATTATTTTCTTATGTATTGTTTGTATTTGGTATTTTTTGTTGTTGATTGTTGTGTAAATGTTTGTAGGTGGGAATTTGTAAGTCATTGTGTTTGATTGTTTAAAAATCGATAAAGAAAGGTACTAAAAAATGTATTAGCCCTCCTGTGATTTAGTTTTTTCAAACATTTCCTAAATTAGCAAGGAATTTGTCACAGTATTTTCTGTAATAATTTTTTCTTCTGAAGAAAGTCTTTATTTCTGCTAGACCAAAGGCAGTTTAAAAAATATATATATATTAAAAATGGTCAATATTATTTAAGGTCAATATAATTAGCCCCTAGGGCTGGGCAATTTGGCCTTTTAAAAAAAAAAAATCAGAAATTTTTTCCCCGCCAAAAAAAAAAATTGAGTTGAAGGTTTATAATCTTATCATAATTATAATAAATTATAGGATCAAAAATGCTAAAGAAAAAAAGCCTGTATTTAAAGATTTAACAACCTCTAATTATAATTGCATACGTTTATAATAATAATATAAAATAAGCCATTTTATACAATTAAGAGTGAAAGTAAACTCATAATGATTGTTAAAAAGGGACATTTTTTAAAGAAGATTTATGTTAATTGTTTTTTTATATACGCATTCAGAGGTTTATTCATTTTTTATTTTGTGTAATATCAATTCATATTAATTACTCACATTAGGCTAGTGTGTTGCATTTTATTTATTTGTTTTTATGTAAAAAAAAATCAAAAATCAACTTTACGTTAAACAGAAATTGGGGGAAAAATATACAAGGGGTTAATAATTTAGAATGGCTAATAATTCTGACTTCAACTGTATTTTAGCATCACATGAGTTTTTAAAAAGACAGTTCACCTCAAAAATGAAAATAATTTAGGTTAGCTTACTCATCTTCAGACAGTTAATACTATGGCTGTCAAAAGTATCAAATTTGGTACCAAGCGATACTGGAAAAAGGTCTAAATTTTTCTACAAACATTAATGCATTTTGTTGAGCATGTCCTTAAACACTGCTGTTGGGCCATTGTCTTCATGCGCTCAAATGAAATGACTGTGATTGGCTCTGAAGGTCATCGCTTCACTGATGTTTACCAAGTGCAAACGCAGACACATTGATGCTGGAGCGTTTGAAAGCCTATTCAAAATCTTGAAACTGAAATCATCGGCCAAAAATTCAGTGCATCCCTAATTATTACCTCCAATAACACTCTGTATTGAGTGCATTCACAACAGTCTAAAGTTTGAGCTTACTGCTGCACGTACTGTAAGTCAAATATTTTCAATCTGTGATTAAAGAATGTGATTATTATTGCACATGTACATGTTTTCTTTTTATACAGGCAATAGAAATTTGCATGTACTGTAAGTGCAAGCAATTAAAGGCTGTTTACACAAAGTGAAATTAGTGTTTTTATAGAATTTTGCTTTTAATATATTTATATCTACAAAGATGTTTTGAATAAATTAACAGTATTTTTCATTTTTTTTTACTGGGGGGCGGATGACACAGTATCTTGAAGTTTTCTAGCACTATGAAACTGCATGAAATTTAGTGGTTATTGAAAACATTTATTTTTTCCTCATCCCAAGATTGCAATTTTCCATCTTATGCTTTTAGTTAGACAATGATTATCAGCTTATGCAAATAAACCTTCATTTATTAGACAATTGCTGTTATTTTAAATCACAGAGCACAGTGAGAGAGACTTTCTTTTCGTAGGCTGTGGCATTGAGTTTGTCCTCACGTCACAAGGCCTTGGCTTTTTACAGCTTTGGCTTTGTCACCCTTCATGTTACGCTTTTTGTGAATACAATAGATTGAGATTTGATTGTGGAAAATGACATAAAATCATTCATGGTGTGCTCAGGCTGTCCTGAGGTGAGGAGTAAAGTGTGATGATGAACAAATGCACCTTATGTAATCTTTCCAGTGTTGCCAAGGGCTTGCGCTGCTGTAGTTTTCTGAGAAAACCTTTTGAAGAGTCTGTACAGCTGTTCGGTGGCCTTCAGCTTTGCAGTTAAAGCCACACATGCACCAAACCTTATAGTTTTAAATCCAATTATGCTCAGTTGATGAGTGGAGGATGCTGGAACTTCTGTCAGGTTTTACTGCTGCCAAAAAAGTTGGTCTTGGTTAAGGTGTTTCCTTTCATGTGTCTCTCTCAGGATCAAATGTATCTGTCTTCATTCAGTTTTACAGCATATTTACATTAGGAACAGATGCTCTTTCTCAGTCAATGAGGCTGTAATTATACCACCATGCTTCTTCTGATTTTTCAAGAGAGGTGATGAACCGAAGGGAAAATGCATGCTTTTCTGTGAATTGTAGTATGTGTGTGTGTTTGAAGATTTGAAGATGGTTGCACATTTTTGCGATCCCACCCCTGTTTAAGACTGTGTATCAATTAGCCTTGTCCAATTAAAATGAATGGACAAATCAGGACGTAGACATTATGGTGTGTATTAGAAATAAGATTAAGGAGTTTATTGGTTCTGGTTATGAGTCCTCTTAACGATTATGCTTCCTTAATGTTGCAATTAATTATAATTTTAGCACCTTCGAGTAACCAACTCAATTTACTATTGCCTGCAAAAATGCAGTAACCTTTTACAATTATATGAATATTGATTAATACCAATATAAAAATAGCAATAATCTTATATTTACATTTAAGTGATTAGCTTCAGTTGGTGAATCCATTAAGCATATTCAGTGTTGATTCATGTTTTCATATTGATTTTTGCATTGCACTGTTGCTTTGGAGAAATGGCTGTGCTCAACTGAGCCTGGTTTCACTCGAGTTTTTTTTTTTTTTTCCATCACTCAAAGTTTGTTCCTTGCTAGCACGTTCACCACACAGCAAGAAGGTCACTAGTTTGAGTCCCAGCTGGGTCAGTTGGCATTTCTGTGTGGAGTTTGCATGTTCTCCCCGTGTTCACGAGGGTTTTCTCCGGGTGCTCCGGTTTCCCCCACAGTCCAAAGATATGTGGTACAGGTGAATTGGGTATGTTAAAATTGACCGTAGTGTATGAGTGTGTGTGTGTGAATGAGTGTGGATGTTTCCCAGTGATGGGTTGCGGCTGGAAGGGCATCTGCTGCGTAAAACTTGCTGGATAAGTTGGCGGTTCATTCCGCTGTGGCGACCCCAAATTAATAAAGGGACTAATCCAAAAAGAAAATGATAAATGAATGAATGTTCCTCGCCGCTGGCTTGCTTGGTTTGTGACTTGTGGAGCTGCACATCGATGGATTTGCTCTTTATTGTTTTTACTTTTTCTCAACTCTACTAAACTTCAACTGAACAAACTGGACTCACACAGTTTTAATTTACTAGAACTTCTATGTTAAGCTGCTTTGACACAATCTACATTGTAAAAGTGCTGTAGAAATAAAGATGAATTATATTGATAAAGAAAATATTCTTAAGCGTAAAGCATAATGTCATGACAGATCATATTTGTAGTATCTCTAAAAGTATTTTAGACACATGACATTAACCAGGCAACATGATGAGCAGAATCACTCTTAAATTTATTTTATATAATATAAAGAAATCCGTCTCCTTTGGTATATTGCATAAGATATTGGTTAGTCTCGCACTGTGTATATAATATATGAGGCTGGAAAGTACATGTGTGACATTAATCAACCAGTATCCAATATTGGTTGCCAGATTATTAATGCAAATAGAGATTATGCAGTATATTTGATTTATGTCAGATTGTGTGTCCACAATAGGAAAAGCAATTGTAAACTAAATATGGAGTCACATTTGAATTTTGGTTGCAATATTCACATCCCAGGCTCATTATTGGTACATAGCGCAAAATACATCAGAGGAGATATGTTTTTTTGCAGTTTTTGTTTTTGCGAATCTGCCAGAGGCTGCTGTGTATGCTTTTTCAGATCTCAAATTTATCTTGCGAGTGACATTTGCACCTGAGGCAACTGTTGACTGACTGACTGACCGAATGACTGACCCACCCTCCTTCTTCCCTAAAGCCAATCGATGGTGTTTTCAAAAGCACCGATTGACATACCTACTGCCTCCCTAAACCCAACCAACAGTATTTTCAAAAGCAATCCACAAAAAGAAAAGCCCTCACGGGTGCCTGATTTTTACCACACTTTCTGATCTTACCACATTCTCACCCTGTTAATTACTAGTTAATTTGGTTTTATTATTTTTTTGCCTGCTTTCTGGAACTGTTCTTTGCAGAACTCGATCTCCATCTTCGCAGTCACCTCCTCTTCGCGAACTGGTAACAGCAGAAAAGCTGTCCACATGGAGGTAAGTGGTCAGCTGTTAGCGCAGAAGCCATCAGCAGCGGCATCATACCGCCCTGTAGCATTCATTTTAAAGACAAAATGCAGCCATACATAGCTCTGGCTACATAATTTGCACCGTCCAGAAATGTATATGGGGGTATGTTTTCACAATGAGCCTGTGTTGAATATTTATTAGTATTTATGGTGATTTTGAAAATGGATAGAAAAAATGGTAAAAAAGAAAACAACATGCATGTTAGTCATTTGTTCCTGAATCAAACTGCACAGATTTTGTGGTTTGCTTTGCCTTCAACCAGCATAAATGATCCAATAACACTGCTTTGCTTGCTTAATGTCTTTATAGTATTTTATGTAGCTCAGGCTTTCTGTCTCTCATCACATTCAATTGAGATAGCAAATTTGCAACTCAGCTAAAGCAATTTCTTTTGCCGTGGTACTGTAGATTCGGTGGAAGCACAGCAACTGAACTGAAGTGTAGAGAACACTGTCAATTTTTATCAATCTTGTCTCTGCATCTGCATCTGCAAAATAATGATAGACAATCCAAATCCTTTAACCGAGCAAAATGTCTTATAAATCATTTAGTTCCAGTACTTTTTTTTTGTAAATATAAAATGGTTTTTGAATAAGAACTGTTTCCCAAAGCTGTATATTTGTAGCTTTTAGAGGAAGCAGTAAATGTTCCTGTCTATTTGTGCAATATTACAGTTGTGTCCCTCAAGCACTGGGATCTGAAATGCTTAGTCGCTGACATTTAAAAGAAGCAGCCAAAGAGAAACTTCCTTTGCCTCTCAGGGAATCATTTAGGCATCAAGTTTCTTCATACTCGAACAGGCATGATGAGAAATGTTCTTCAGGATGTGCAAAGCGGTAAGATTGAGTGCCATGTTTATTCTTAATCTAAGGTTTGACTGTGATGGAAGGGCGCCATCGGAATATGCATATTTCTGTTCATATTGCAAAGAGCCTATACTTCGAGGCATTTTGAATGACACAAATGCAGCCAATCATATGATTTATAGATGCGCCGCAGCGGTTGAAAGAAGGAGGTCATCTAGCGCTCATCATAAATCGAGACTTATTCGTGTAGATAACAGGAAATGTTTTCATATGTCATTGTTTGCTGTAACTGTCAGCCGAGCCGTCACTAATAGCTCTGCTGCCGCTACAGACGTTATTTATGTGCTCTATATGAATCCAAATGATGATAAATCTAATCCATGTCTTGCACACCCTAAAACCCAGTGAGTGTTCACCCTGTGACAGCAGCTTGGAAAAAATAACAGTCTTTAGCGCAAGCGTTTTGCATGCGTGTGTGTGTTGGAGAGTTTCAGGCAGGGTTCATTTGCATGAGCCCCCTGAGGACGTTTAATGCTACTAACTTTCCCCATGCCGAGAACCAGCGTGTTTAGGCAAACCTGCTGACTATTGCAATGTCCAACATCACTCCTTCTCTTATCTTTCAGAGTCTCTCTCTTGCTCTACCTCGCTCACTCTCTCGCTCTCTCACGCTTAGAGTTGAAGCAGAGAGTGTTAATAGTCTTTAAAGAGCTTCTGCTGCTGTTATGATCAGAGCTCCAGGATTAGCGCTGCTGTCACCACATTGCATCTCTCTGCTGTCCTGCCCTCGCTCTCCCTCTCTTCTGGCGCATCCCTTGTGACCCACGGTGCATGTTACGCTGTTACTTCCTCCCCACCTCCTTCCCTTCACTGGAAACTCCTGCACGCAGACGAACAAACGTGTTCTGCTAAAACAAGCAGAAGATTCTCACCGTGGACTGGGACAGATCCACTACTGCGGGGAACTGTTTTGGACAGCGGTGGCAGCAGCGAGAGGGAGTACGCGTGTGTGTGTGTGTGTGTGCATGCATCCGTGTGCATGTTTGGAGGGTAGACGGAGCTGCTCTGTGCTTCTCTCTCGCTCATTCTCTCTCTCTCGGATGATGAAGGATCTGGATCGCTTATGATGGAGCTTGACTGAAAAGCGGCTCTCACTCTCACACGTGTGCTCTAAGACGGGCAGAGCTCGGGAGCTCTCAGCAGCGTGGCAGAGGCAGACACACACTCCTCACTTGCATCTGGACGTTGACCGATGACAGGACGTACAAGCCAGATTTCGCGTGCCCCTTGTGCTCCGGCGAGCATACACACGGGCAGGTGAAGGACCTTCACCTTTCGACTCCGAGACCTCTGGAGATGTTCCTCCTCTCTCCTGTGAGACTCACTTTGTTTCTGTTGGTCTTCCTGGACGTTCCTCATCCGTCCCTTCAGGGCAGGAATAAGGGTAGATGGAACAAGGGGGGTAAGTTTCTGGAAGACTTTTCCACCTTGTTGTGCTCTGAAGTCTTTACTGTTGTCCGGCTGGATTGATCGGAGTGTGATCTGAGGTTTATTTCTCATGAACGACCCTTGTGGAAAACTTTTGTTACTCTTCCGAGTTCTATTATTGTCATATGTCAGATCATGAGTTTATATGTATTTGCCTTCCTTGAAGTGTGTAGATTAGAGAGTTGTCCAACTTCATTGATGACATTGCTGTCATGCATCGTGATAAAGTCCCCTCAGCACTATGTTTCCCCATTACGTGTGCAGATGCTACTCAGCTAAAAGCTTGCCCACCGCACTGATAGAATTTCACTTCCTCTGCGCTCTTCTGTCAGAGGTTATTGGGCTTTGAGAAAGCTGTCCAAGTAGACAGCGAGGGAAGACAACCCCCTTGAGAATTTGTAGTCCTTTTGACCATGTGTGGGGAAACGCTGATTCTGTTTGCAGAGATATCTATGCCAGTGTGCTAAACCGTAACCCTTGTTCCCAGTGCTGTGATTGTGGTATGAAGTCCTGTTTTACCAGGTTGTGGAGGAGTGTTAATAATTCAAAGCAGACCCCCATACCATGGGAGAACTGCTCTCCCCCTTCTCAGGCAGAATCTAATCCCCTTTGTGGGATTAACGGGAGAGCCGTAATCTTAGCGAATGCTCCTGGCGAAGACTCACTGTTGCTCATTCGAAGCCCATGGGTGTCACAAGCGCTACAGACTCTTGTCTTCAAAGATCTGCCAGTCCTGCCATCCTTTGGTGAATGAATCTCCCCTGTAACGGCTCTGCAGTGGCTGTTCACCCCTGTTGTATCGGCACGTTCGACTCCAGACTGCGTTCCTACACATGCCTGCCTTTTTTCCCCCCTTTCAGATTGTTTCATGCAGAGATGGAGCTGGTGGGTGTATTCTTCTGGTTTAGCAGGTGTCAGATGGACTTCAAAGCTGACTCACATCTTGAGTGCTAGCTGGTTGAAAGGTCATAAATCTGACTCAAGGGTTAGTCAGACAGATTTATACTTGTGTTCATATTATGTGTTAGTTAGACAAGGTTTTAAAGAGAGAGTTTACTCAGAATTGCACATTTTGGCATCGTTAGCATCCTCATCGGCATCTCCTACATCAACATCGACATCAACATATTTGATTTTCTATGTGGAATATAGAAATGACATGAGGATGAGTATGATAAAAGACCCTGCTTTTTGAGGTTGACTATGCCTTAAAGGGATAGTTCACCCAAAACTGAAAATTGTCACCATGTGCTCATTCATTTGTCATGAGTTTCTTTCTTCTGTTGAACACAAAAGATTCCATTTTACAAAATGTCAAAAATCTGTAGTCATCCATTGCAGACTTCCATAGTATTTGTTTTCCCTACTGTGGAAGTCGATGGTTTCAGGTTTCTAACATTTTTAAAGTAACTTCTTTCGTGTTCAACAGTAAAATCTGAGGAACTCGTAAAGGTTTATAATACTTGAGGCAGAGTAGGTAGTGAGTAAATTGTCATTTTTTTTAGGAGAACTATCCCTTTAAATTCAAAACTAAATATGTTTATTACAAGCTGTGCCATTTAATTCCATTTTAATTAGTGATAATACATTAAGAGGCTGATCTCAGTCTGTGTTTTGTAAATATCAGTGATGTTGTCCTTGAACAGCTTCCGTTGAGTGGAAAGTGTATTGCCATCTCTAATCCGAACGCCCTCCCCCTAGTTTTAGCCCATTTCTGCTTGAAATGGAAAATGGTATTAGCCTATACTTTCTAAATGGTATAATCTGCATCTCCCAGAGAGGTAAATAAATGTGATATCTGTATAATCTTTGGCCTGTGGTGGGAGAGAGGGCATTGGCATCCCACAGAGCAATTAGGGCACGCTCAGAACAGCTGTGTGATTTCGGCTTCAGCATTTCTCTTTGTAAAGATGACACCACATGGCCAATTACCTCTTCATGACACACTTGAAAAGGTGTAATTTTACCTGTGGATACGATAAGATCAGCCTAGCATGAGCAAGTGTTTGTTGCTGTACTGTTATTACCCACGTTTATAACTCCATGTGTGAGAGCGTTTGCCTGGTAACAGTGGTCGGTGTCTTTTTTTAATGATGCAATGTTTCATTTTAGTTCAACGTTTGGATTAAAGTAATTTAACATCAGCATTATTGTTCTGTTAAAATTGTAGCCCTGTGCTTGGGTTGGTTTATTTATGTTTTTCATTTCACCCGTGCTCTGCGTTTCTGGTTTAAGTGTCATGTATTTCAAAAATACACCACAGGCAATGCAAATTCAGCTAATTTCTGCTCACAGTTTTTACCTCAGTCATTTTCTCCTGAGATTTGTTATTTGTGTTTTGGGTTCTCAGAACCCTCAGTGATGTGTTTAAAATTAACCAATTTTTCCTCTTATGTGTTCCTCAGACCTAAACCGAGCAGGTAGTTTTAAGCTGTTTCTCATTTCCAAGTAAATTTTTCAAACTCTTGAAGTGGCCTTGGGGCTTCTTAGACACCAAACAGTCCAGAGTTAGGATCAATGCAAAGTTAATTATTTTTAAGACTAACAAGGCAGTATGAGAGAATTTTTTTTGTGCCGCAATGGCACTTTTTATATTAGCATGTGTAATTATGCATCACGTTGTGCATGTGAATACAGCACATGAAATATTTTATTTTGTCAGTGCTTCTTTTCAAAGGGCTGAATGGAGAGAATCTTGCAGCCCTGGCCCCAGTTAGCACTCTTGCACTTAAAATCTGTGCTTTTCACTTCTGGTTCCACCGTCTTCCCAGGTTATCTGAAATTAAATTCAAGCATGTTGTCTCCCCCTGTATTTAAATATGACTGTCACCATGGACTTCCTGATAGTGGGGGAATTCTCAGGGGCCGAGTCAGACCTCAAATGCTATCTCTCATTCTCTCCCTGACATAAACACACACTCTTGCGCAGCTATGCCCTCGCAAAATTTGAATGTGCCAGTCAATCTCGCCATCCTAATAGAGGTTTATTCTCCTGGGCCACCTGAGGGGCATGGCATTTAGAGGGCACTCAATGTCACCCTCCATCTGTTTCAGACCATAACCCAGCATTCCCTTCAAACTCAGCCTGGAAATATCCACCGCTGCCTTCTTCACCAGATATTATTACCCTGTTCCTGTTGTTCAGGTCACTGAACCTCTGAAATGCAGTACCTCAATATGGCAAACACTAGGCTGCATGAGGACCTGTAGGCCGCCCACTGTGAGAAGACATTGAGACACACCCTCAGAACTCTAGCTGAATTCTAATGCGCTTGCTATACGCATGGCTGTCTGGCTTCATCGTGCCAGTTTAGTCCATGAAAATGAACATAAACCCAATGCTCAGAAGTGTAATTCTCCCTTCAGGTCTCCGTCTGCACAGAGGAGCACCTTCACGCAAGTCACTGCTGCTGCCGGGAGACTAATGAGGAAAAGCAATGTCTCGCTTATGGATCCCAATCCGCAGTCCTTTCCGACTTGGGAGTCTTGGGGTCCTGGGTGGGCAGATTTTCAGAGCGGCTAGAATCGGAGAAGCAATTAACAATTCTCACAACTTGCTGCTCCTGCGGAAATGGATTTCAGACTCTCTCCCGGGCCTGTGCTCCACTGATGTCTCCACGCTCGCCATTATGTGCCTGCGAGACAAGTGATACCAACTGTGCACGGGAGAATAATAATTTCTCTGTTCCTCTGAACAGTCTGCCGCACAGGGTGCTTGCAGAGTGCCGTGCAACAATGGCACATTCAATTATTCTCTCCCCTCGCTGTCAGTGTCGCAACATCTCGACAGAGCGGCCCCCAACCAGACCGCCGCTTTCATAACTGGTAATAATGTCTCTCCGAGGAGCTGAAGTACAGTGGTCGATGAGGGGCTGATACACTAGTACGAGCATGCACATTTTAGACACACCTTAAATAAAGGAACATTTATTACTATTTCGAACCATTTTCCTTTTGGAATCTTTTGGTGGCAGATTTGGGTGCAGTTTTAAACTGATCACAGATAATAAATCGTTTATATGTACAGTGAGTTAGAGTTAGACATTAGCTTTTTTTAATGTGGTGATAGAATTGGGATATGTTGCTACACTCTCAAAAATAATGGTACAAGAGCTGTCACTGGGGTGGTACCTTTTTAAAAGTTACACATTTGTACTTGAAGGGTCCATATTTTTACCTCAAAAGTATATATTAGTACCTACAAATTTTACGAGGAACACATTTGTACTTTTTAGGTACCAATATGGACCCTTGAGGTATTAATATGGACTTTTTAGGTACAAATTTGTACCTTTTGAAAAGGTACCACCCCAGTGACAACTCACGTACCTTTATTTCTGAGAGTGTAGGCAGTGTCACCTTGCCAACCTTGTGAACACCTGCGACACAGTCAGTGTTAAAATTATACATTAAAATCAGGCTGCTGTTTTGAAGCTTGTTCATAGCAAAATGTAACTTACTAAATCAACACTTTAAGGATTTTTTATTTCAACTTTTGTTGTTGAACTATGGTCAAGTTACTCTTTTGAAGCTAGTTGTTACTCTTAATTTTAACTGTGCCTTATTTATCTTATTTCTGTAAACTATTCTGTAATCTGGAATCCAACTTTTAAATGAAAATATAGATTATTTTGATTAAAAAATATCAATGGCACATTACCTGATCAGGTAATGCACTTTCTGCTTCTACATCTAGAAGTTACAAGAGGTGTATATTTGTTAACGGTCCCATGAAGTGCTTTGAAATGTGCATTTTTATTTGATGATTGACGTAATCTCAAGCAAAACATAAAGAGAGGGTGGAACACAGCTTTACCCCTTTAAAAAGTCAATAAGAAAAAAAAAAGCAACCAATGGCGTTTTGTTTCATCACCGTTCTGCCAGTAAGAGTAGTTGATCTCAGTCGCAACAAATGTGAAGTGTTTTGAAGGGGGAGTGGCATGTCAGATATTAGAGAGCATTTGATTGCTCACATTTGCTGAGTAACTGAAGTATGAGATGACATGAATATTACCATTAATCCATTTAGCTGGAAGTGGCAAACTACAAACTTTGCACAAAATTTGTCAATGTTTCGGTGCACACTAGCTTATAGATATCCTAAAAACTAAAAACAATACTGACACTAACATCTAAAAAAACTCTATTTAATTTCATGGGGCCTTTAATAGTCACAGTTGCCTCAGTTGAAAATTGCTATGCATGTTAGACTATGCAGAGTATAAAACCTAATGTAACCAACATAATATCAAAGTAAGCGTAATGTTTGTGTGTTAGGAAGTTTGACGGCGTAAAATGTTCTCAAATTGCATGAAAAAATTATAAATGGGACAAATGTTCTTTGAGATTGAGTGTAGTTTGTGCCACTAAAACATACAATTCAAAGAGGTTTTTGTTTGATTATTGACTGTAAAAATAATTGAGTGCTATTAGAAATAGCTACATAGCGTTTTGTCATGTTACAATACTAATTGCTTAAATATAACTTGCTACTCAAGTAGCTGCGGCAACGTTTGTCATACTGCTGATGATAAATGTTGTAAAGTTAGCCATGGCACTCCTTTTAAATCATTATTCTCCAACATTGACTACAGTTATGATGCCAAGTGTTCAGTTTAACATGAGGGATATTTCTATGGCGTGTGTTTGTGTAAGATCTCATCTGGTGACTGAAGTTTCACTGGCACATATAGCTATTATTCATTTTGGATGCATTTCATCGTTGAAAACGCTGCGCTATATTCTATTTTGGGTCTTGATGGACAGAAGGGAAGAAGTATTTGTCCAGATTGGACTCTGTGATCAGAGCACATCTGCCCCGTCCTGCCCCTTCCTCTGAACGCTGCCATTTCCGTCACACTTTCTTTAATGAAGCTGCTGTCTAATTGCAGCGGAGAGCGTTCCCAACAGTAACAGTGTTTTATGAGGGATTTTATGCTGCATAGATGACAGCAGAGGCTGATGGATGGGAGGACGTAGATTTTACGGCCTAAGACCCTCTCACCCCTGTCTTATTCCTTACCATTCTCCTCCTTTCTCTCACTCCTGCTATTTCATGAGCCAAAGACACTAACTGTAGTTCAGAATGGTTTATATCTGCTGAAAGTTTGGACATGGATGCTTGTTTTTAATAAGTTATGTATTAAACTTTATTGTGAAACTTGTTATGCAACATTATGAATGTGCTATACTAAATTGTGTGGTTTGTTGAACAGAAGTGGGACATTCATTTTCGAAGTGATCAGACTTGCAGTTTACATATTGCAGGTGAAGAATAGCATTGAAGGAGTCATACTTGGAGACCAGAATATCATAGAGAATAGATGCTTGTTTCTTAGTAGACACTGGCTTAGAAATGACCCAGACTAGCAGCACACTGACTAATACATAGAGTGCCTGAAGACTCGTTCACACTACCATCAACTTTATCACTGTATGTTACTAGTCTCTGTGTTGTGGAGTTGCTCAGCGCTGTTCCTGATCCTGTTGTTTTAATTGTATTGGTAGGCAAATCTTCTGACAATATAATCAGTGGTTACTGTATATGTATTGACGCAATAACTAGAAAATATTTAATCAGATATATTCTAACTTGACAAAGACATATTAAAAAGTCGCATTCTGTTGTTGGAGAGTGTTGTTTTGTTGAATCACTGATAATCAATGCACTTTGCTGCTGTACTATGGCTGCAGCAAGCAAAGTGATATGCAATACTTTTATCTAGTTACTTGTTACGTGCTAGGGATTATTTTTGCTGGTGCTGCATAATGTCATTGCACCTGCTGCAGTCACGGTATAGCAACAAAGTTCTTTAATTACTATAATGGAATGAGAGTGTAGTTCCTAGCCATATTTTCCTAGAAAATAGCCACTTTTCAGTTATCGTTGGTCATAGTACACAATATATCTACAGAAGAGTCAAACCTTAAATAAGAAAATTATCAAAACTGTTTTTTCTTTGTTGTTTTTTGAGGTAGATGCTAATGGTCTAATCCAATTTAATGATTTATGCTAAGCTAAGCTAAAAGTGCTCCTGTCAGACTCTAGGATCAGCTGAATGGTTAAACAAAATGGTAAAACTCAACTATATAGGTCTCTAGATAACTTGTTTATGTCTCTCTAGGTCACTTGTAAAATGAGCCTATTTCCCCCTAAAAATGTGGAGTGTTTTTTTTATTGGCATCGACTAGTCAAAACAAGTAAAACAATTGTTAATCTAAAACCGGTTCCAAACTGGTTTTAAGTTTTGGAGAATGGAGTTGTGGAGTGTTCCTTTAAAACTTAGGCCCAATCCCAATTCTACAGTACCCCTACCCCTTCCCCTTCCCCTTGGCCCTTACAACCGAGGGTTAAGGGAAGGGCTTCAAAACGTACCCCTAAGAATTGGGACAGCACTTCAACACCTGCACACGTCATCATATGTCATTGCGATCTCATGCTTCATATGAGATCAGACGATGGCAACTGCCGCAGTTATTCTAGTTGTGTTATTTTTTTGGTATTTATCTTCAGGAAATCACTGAAGGCATACATTATGTTATCATACGATCTAATGTGGCAATAATATTGTAACTGTACTGTGTATTTGCACAGTGGCCATATTTATCTATGTAAACACACGAAAACAACATTAACATTATAGCAGACACTGTAAAAAGCTCATTCTCAGCCACTAGACTTTTCTGACAGGGTGTTCGAGTGTCATCGAGTGTCAGAATGTTGTGGGACTGCTGTACAGCAGTTCTGATTATGGATTATAGATCGCAACATTTTGCGTTTTTTTGCTGGGTTTTTTTAAAGCATGACAGTAAAACACGAACCCGGTTATGATATAAATGTTTGTTTGTCGTAAAAATTCATAATAATGACAAAAAATACTAATTTGTGGATCTTCTTACTTTCGGGTTCAGCTATCCTGCCGTTGTGGCAGGTGTATTCTGGGAAATTTTCTTACCCCTTCATTTTAAGTGTGGTGCTGGAAAATCTTTGTTCGAAGGGGTGTATACCCCTTGCCCTTAGCCCTACGCCTTCAAGCTAAAGAGAATTGGGACAGCCCTACCCCTTGTCGTGAACGCGCAAAATGAGGGGTAGGGGTAAGGGGAAGGGCTAAGGGGTAGAATTGGTATTGGGCCTTAGTCCTTGGTTTCAACATGTGCAGGTTTGATCATTTTTATTAGTGATCCCACCTCCCATGCCAGAAACACTGGTCCCATGACCTGGGTAGAGTGATATTAAGTGGAGTGAGTGAAACTTAGCTGTGTAAGTAAATTTATTTTACCTGGATTTAGTAGGCACATTGTTGCTGACAGTAGTGGCTGTGCACTTGTAACTCCTTGTTCACCTCCCATGCTGGAAGCGTTGGTTCGAATTTCACTTAAAGAGTGGAGTGAGCAGAACTGGAAGGATTATATATTTATATATCTACAGATGGTCAGACTGGTAATCTAACGGAGTGTGATTTCACTCAGTGTAGTATTGGTGAACTGTTTTTGGCCTCAAGTGCTTTAGTTTCATTTTTTTGGAGCTAAAATGATTATAGGATGCATGCCAGCTGGGTTTAGATTTATCTACACCCTTCTCACGACCTCTTTAAATCTGTTTTTTTTTTTCGCTGTTAGTTATTTTTAACTGTCTCATGTCATTATAGTTAAGAGCAGTTGAAGCTTGGTAGACTTATCATTATTTTGATGCGTCCAAGACTTGGCTTCGGAACTTCATCACTGCTTCCCAATCCTGTTTTAAAAGCCCCCTACAGGGTAAACAATGTCCAACGACCCTCCTCCTTGTTCCTCAAATGATGTCACAACCCAAATCATGTCATTAGACTTAAACATCACCAGCGCTGCTTGGACTGAGACCAGCGAGAAGATCCCTTAAGGAATTATCTCACTTTTTCCATCCAATGGGATTCTTCCGCTGGAGGCTGACCGTCTCTAGGCCAAAAGCATCCTTCAGTTTGCATTAGAGCAAACATGTCACTTGCTCGGTTCCTCATGCTCCGTCTTTGCATCGCGCGCCTGCCTCCCACTCTCTAAGCGCTCCACGCTATAAAACTTTCAAGAGATAAGAAGCTGTTTTTCTATTTCAGGGTCACCATTAGCTTGAATAATGCAGAGACTGAAGGAGGAGTGGCTGAAGGTCTACAGAGGGTCGGAACACAGTCTTGGATTAAATTATACATTGTTATCGCAGCTGGTGAGGCCTGTTCTTTTTCCAAATGCATCGTGTCTCTGTCTCATCCAATAACATTTGGGAAGCAATTGTGGGATGCTGAACCCAGAATAAAGGCAGAAATTGGACTAGGAGAGATCAGTACGCATCAAGCCGGGAGAGTAGTGCGGACAGGACAGCTAAAGAATGATTCCCAGTGGTTTGTGGGTGTACAGCTCTCTCTCTCTGCTGAGCTTTCAGAAGTGAAAGCGACACTGAATTTGTACATTCTTCAGGACGGGAAGGTTTAAGTGACTGAACACACGAGACTGTCACTGAAATGCATTCTGGAAAGTTCTTCAAGAACCCAATCTTGGGTTGCTGTCTAGAAAGTTTCATTTGTTACATTGTGCATTTCAAACCACCAAGTTTTACTCATTTTCCAGCTAGAAGTTAATGCTTTAAATGTAAGTTTAAAATGTATTTATTTGTTGATTGATTGATTGATTGATTGATTGATTGATTTGATTGATGTAAAGTTGAGAACCCAAGCAGAATTCTTTATTGAGACTGGTTGGTTGTTCAGTCAAACAGTCATCTTCAAGAAGTTCACATATGTCTGCAAGAGTTCCTGAAGCCGAAGTCACACTAGACTTTGAGCTTGCGAAATTCTGTCGTATGGCGCTGCGAAAAGGGGCGGGATTAAACAAGATGAATAGACATTAAAAAAAGCGAGCGATTGCTCCATGTTTTAAATTACTGTTCAGAGAGGTCATGTTTTGATCCTGGATTGGTCTCACGCAGTCAAGTGATGCGATTTCGCAGGTCAGAGTTCACCAAGCTTGAACTTTGCGTCACAGCAACCTGCAAAACTCCAACGCATGACCCTGCATTTCTGATCTGACGTATTCGCGTGCGTATGAATGGAAGTCTATGGGGAGAAAAGCCCAGTGTGACCGCGGCTTTACAGTCTAACACAAGCCTAATTTAGTAGTTTGAGCAGAAATGTTCTGTCTAAGGCATCATGGTGGCGGAGTGAGTAGCATGATCGCCTCACAGCAAGAAGGTCACTGGTTCGAGCCTCGGTTAGGTCAGTTGGCGTTTCTGTGTGGAGTTTGCATGTTCTCCTTGTGTTTTTGTGGGTTTCCTTCGGGTGCTCTGGTTTCCCCCACAAGTCCAAAGACATGTGCTATAGGTGAATTGGGAAGGCTAAATTGGCTGTAGTGTATGAGTGTGAATGAGTGTGCATAGATGTTTCCCAGTGATGGGTTGCAGCTGGAAGGGCATCCGCAGCGTAGAACTTATGCTGGATAAGTTGGCGGTTCATTCCTCTGTGGCGACCCCAGATTAATGAAGGGACTAAGCCGAAAAGAAAATGAATGAATGAATAAATGTCCTGTGTATATACTTTTTTATGGGAATGAGGCAGTGGCTAAACAAGTCACGAAAATGTGGGGTGGATGGTTCCAGATCCTTGAATGAAATGACAATTCCAAAAAACCAAGTGATATACCTTTTCAGTTACATGCATCACTGTTAATTTATAACTAGATTATATACATTTCCACATTATGATCACATATTCTTTTAGATATTTTAATAAGTAGGTCAGCATACATTTTATTCGCTAATTAGCATTAAGTTTTATCTGCTATATATAGTCACTGGCCACAATAGGCAGTTTGCATGTCTTTTTGATTTCATTCTAGCCCATTGTTTAAATCAGTGACACTGCCAACATAATTTCATATATTCTGCATGATATTACAACTGAGCAAAATTTTTATTTTTGACTTTCATTGTTAATTTAAGGTCTTACGTTGTATAAAGATCCAATTTTTGAAGAATTTACGGAGATAAATCCTGTTTTATCTCAATGCCACAACCCTGGGATCGTCCTATCGACCCTATGATATTTCTGCATTATTAACGAAACGCATTCACTCTTCATTAACCCTTAAGACCTTAATTTATGCGCTAATAGACTGTAATGATAAAATAACTTCGGGCTATCAGTGGTCACATTGATAGATGAAGATTACTTATTAGCATTAATCTTTAATAGCTTATATCATCTCACACTGCTTTTAAGTAGATTTATCATTACCAGTTAGGACTGAATTAATGCAAAGCTGCTGCCTTGAATTAACTGAAATGAAGAAGAAGAAAAAATACATACTGTATCTTTGCTGTTTGGGCATTCGCATCGGCATTTTTCATAATTTATTGTTCTGGAATAAAGAACGACAGAGTTGAAGGGCATAAAACTTTTTTGCAGGCTAAAAGCAAGACAGTGAAAACTCGCTTCTGGTTGTAAAGAGATTATTTTTGGGCATTGTGTAATCAAAATGTATTTTGTTGAAAGCTCCCAAGTGCTTCGGGGAGCTGCTGCACCAGGCTAATGAATTTCATGTAAAAAAAGAAGAAGAAAAAAAATGCCCTAAGAAAATGTATAACCGGGATGTTGAATATTAAATAACACCCACATGATACTCAAATTCCAGGAAACTGTTTTTAAAGTCAATGCACAACTTGACGAACCTAAAAAAAAGGTAATTCTCAGAAGTTTATGAATATATATTTTTTTAAGCTAGCACTTTGTGTTTGAAATACCTGCGCAACAACAGCCGTCAGGCGTTAGGGACATAAATGGCATTGATGTGGCACAATAAAGTCTAAATCTAAGAAAAAAAACTACACTTTTATTTATTTTTTTCTTGTATTTGACAACTCTGTCTTCATGCTTGGTCCTTGTTTTCAATTTTCTGCTTGTAAAAATACTCCAAAGCAGTGTCTAAATATAGCTGTTAGATCTCAGTGTTGCTCATCCCATGATTTGACTGTTCAATACTGTCTGCAAATCAGTTCCTGTTACCAATTTCCTGTTCATTTTACGCCCACTTACAAAACTAAACTCAGGACAAAAGACACCAATTCTGTTGAATAAATGCCTGGGCGTAATGGCGCTAACTGTGAGCTGTGCTAATCCTTTGCTGGCCCGCTTCAGGAAGCGTCCCTGCGTACACCAAGCTCATATTCACCAGCCCATTAGCCTCCTGCGCACGTCTGCCATATTAGATTAGACTGTTTATTGTCCAATTTATCATGGCCGCTTTGTCTGGCCTGAAAAAAAAAGTCTTCCAATTGCTGAATATGTAAGGCCCGGTGCTTGGGATATTGAACACGAGGAATATTAAGTAAGCGACATCAACACACACCTTTAACCATGTCACCAGCTGCCAGCGAGGACAGGCTAAATGCAGAAAAAAGTGGACAATGAAGACGCTGAACTTGAAATGTCAATTTCATCAAGTCGATTTGAATAAATGCTAATTCCAAGTGCTTGTTTTGAGACGTGGAGCCCTAATCTGTTTGGCAGAGAGTACAGTCTTGAGTACACAATGTTATTATGTCAAACACAGTTTAGCTTAGCCGCAAAGATGCCCGAATTTCTCTCGTGTGGCTGGAGATGCTGCACTGCTAATGTGACGGCCTTGTCAGTTTTGAGCGATGATGAGGAAGGTGTGCGTGGAGACTGGATTTGCTGTTTAATGACTGGTAAAATTGTAAGGCTGCGTTCAAGGTGACCCCCGCTGAGGTGACTAGAGGCTGGGTGACTGTAATCCCTCCTGCCTCCTCATGCTCCTGGTGCCTGTCACCCACGCCACAGCCAAAGGCATATAATTATACTTTTGCTGGCTTTACCAAAGCTTCTGAATCCATCCATCTACTCTAAAGACTGGGTTGTTTAGCTGAATGCTGAGAGATGATGATTTGTATGATGGATTTATTTACTGGCTTGTTGAACTTAAGCAACTGTTAAGGGCTTTGTACTTCAAGTGAAATCCAAGATGTTGAATTCGAATTGATGTGGCATCATTTCGAACGAAATAAAGCCAGGAGTTTGAAACAACAGGACCAAAAATTATAATAAAAAAATCAATTACAAAGTTTTCATATCTGTTGATCTTGTTAGTTATCATGACAAATGTGAACATTTATAGGTAGATATTTGCTCTTAAGTGAAAGTTGTTTAAGCAGGGCCTGTGGTATCTTACGACTAATTTTTATCCATTCATCCATCCATCCATCCATCCATCCATCCATCCATCCATCCATCCAGCCACCCACCCATCCACCCCTCCATCCATCCACATATTTGTGTTTGCAGAAAATATGTTTGCTTTCTTTGGTCGTTGGTCGTTTGGTCGAGGGGGGGGGGGGTTCCTTAGCATAAAGGATGGAAACATGACGGTGATAACCTTTTAACATCTTGTAGTAAAATGTATTTAAAGTGATTTATTTCCTACACAGATTGCCAGCAACAACCGTTTTAGGATAGTTTTTGGTTTGGTCTTAGTGGAACTGGTGTCCTGTTTAACTACTCCTTTTAACTAGTTTAACTAATTTAATAACTAGTTTTAGCACTAAAACGCATTGTGTAATACAAAAGTTTAGAGTCATTTAGGACTGGCACCCATTATTTTTACTATTTTCTACTTAGCCTTAAGATGATTATGAGTCCAGACAATTAGGTGAGGTTTTATTTACATTTTTACATCATTGGAATATGTCAAGCTAACCGGTGGACAGTTTACAAATGAGTGTTCTATCTATACCAGAAATTTGTATTTAACTTGAGATATATATGAAATATATACACTGTAAAACCCAACAGTTAACTTTATACAATGAAATCAGTGTGGTTAATTCAAAATTTACTGAAAGTTAATTCTACTCATTTGAAAAGACTTTTGAACTCAGTTTTGAAGGTTATTTAAATACCTCATTACTTTAACTAAAATGGAGTAAGTTCACAGTACTCATAAAGATAATTTTTTTTACTCATGGTTTGTGGCAATCGGTTTGAGTTGCCTTAACTTATTGGGTTTTACAGTACTCAGTTGGTTTGAGTTCTCTTTATTTATTGGATTTTACTCAGTTCAAATTGCTCAATTTAGTCAAATGGATTAGGTTCACAGTACTCATTAGGATTTGAACTTAAATGGTTTGTTGCAATCGTTCCTTAAATGGTTTGAGTTACCTTAACTTATTGGGTTTTACAGTGTATGTTTGTGTTATTTAACAACAATGCTAATATTTGTAAACAATTTAACACTCTAATTTTTAAAGGGTGACATGTAAATAATATGAATGTTTGAGTTAGGACTGAAAATGTATGATAGATTATTTCTATTGACCTTATTCTTCAATGCTGAAGTGGAAATCTCGAGCCAAAAAGATTCAAATGGCTGCGGCCGCACGTGCGCAATAAATAAGGTCAGTAAGTGTATTTATACAATCATATTTTGTTCAATATTTCATTTTTAGAGTGCGTTTGAATAAAAGCAATGCTGCTTCTGTTAAAGAGCAGGTTTTGTGGCAAATAAAGTATCTTAATATGGTGTCGAAGTGGCCTAAAACTGCTTTAAATGCATCTAAAGTCAAAAAACATGGCAATTTTCTCAGAATATGCACTTAATACTGAAATCATTTTGCAATGATATTAATATGGTTCTTTTGAATCACTTTGGCCATTTCAAAGTGTTACTATTTTGTGGATTATACAAATATTTGATCATGTTGATCGGTACCAGGCAAAAAATTTGAAAATAAAATAACCCATCACAGTATTTCAGGACCAACTTTTTTTGTTTGAGACATTTTCTTTTGTTTTTCATAATGCAGTTGTTTTGCCTGCTTTTAAAAAAATAGTTTGGAATATTAAAGTAAGTTTTTACGACTGTCATAGTTTTTTTATTTTTACTTTTGTTTTTATTCAGTCATGGAAAAGCTGAAAAAGTCATGGAATTTTGACATGGCATTCTCCAGGCCTGAAAAAGTAAAAAAAACCCAGAAAAATCTGCGAAGTTTTGAAAAAGTCAAGGAAATTATTAATTAATTTATTTTTCTTTTCGGCTAAGTCTCTTTATTAATCTGGGGTTGCCACAGCGGAATGAACCACCAACTTATCCAGTATATGTTTTACACAGCGGATGCCCTTCCAGCTGCAACTCAGTACTGGGAGGCATCCATACACACACACACACACACACACACACACACACACACACACACACACACACACACACACACACACACACACACACACACACCCACACGGGGAGAACATGCAAACTCCACACAGAAATGCCAACTGACCCAGCCAGGGCTCGAACCAGCAACCTTCTTGCTGTGAGGCGAAAGTGCTACCCACTGCTCCACCATGCTGCCCTGAAGGAAATTAGTTTAACATTTATCTGTATACTTGAATATGGAATAGTTGTCTTAGCTTTTTTTCTGTCCTTATCCAATCCCATACTTACATTATTAGTGTCGTGTAAGCGTCGTCTAAATCATTTTTACATAGATATGAAAATAGTTAAACTAATTGGACTGTTGTATGTTTTACAATATGGTGCTATAATTTGAATGTGCATTGTTTTTCTTATTAGAGATTAAAATGTACTTAAGTCTTGGAAAAGTCATGGAATTTTAGTAGCAAAAATGTGTATGAACCCTGTATTTTATGTAAAATCTGCATAGAAATTCATTTATTCTTTAACATGTCAGGGTTATATATTCATTGCATAACAATTTAGAGTAGAACCAAAAGAACCATTTTTGGGTCAGCTGCTGAAAATGATGGATCAGGTCACACGTTCCATGAAGTTCAGCGACTGTCATCATCAAACGTTTGAGCACAGGGAAAATGATGAAATACAGTGCATCACTTTAGCATTATTTCACTTTGAAGATGTGAAGAAATGGCTGAACTCTGAATATGTAACTTCAAAAAAAAAAAAAAACAAATCATGTAGATGTAACGCCAATGTTTTTGAAGTGCTTTCTCTTGCTCTTAGCCATGTCCTCTGGTTTGCCTCACGTCTGAAAGCAGCCCGAGCGGATGAACGGATGTCGGGGAAAAAGCGCAGGTTCGCAGACAGCCGGCCTTGACACTATTAGCCTGTGTGACACATTAAAGTTCTGTACGGTGTGTAATTTGTTTTGTCTGTCGAGGTGATGGATGTCTTGTTTGTTGGCACTTCCTTTTGTGCTTTGGACACATACAAATGACCAACATAGAAAACAACAACAAACAAACAAACAGCAAAAAATGGCCCCAGGATCTGTTTAAACGCACTTCAGAAGGTGAATGAGAGTGCATTTTGTTTTATGGTACTTGAAAACTTTAATTGACTAAAAAATATAGTAAAAAACTATTAAATGGTGAATTCAAAATAACTTTATTCTTAGTGTATGCATTTAAAGATTAAGGATGGATTTTTAGCATCATTTCTCCAGTCTTCAGTGTCACACGATCCTTTAGAAAACAATGAGTACTTTAACATGGACATCAGTAATCCAATTTTAATACGATTAAGACAATACTCTGATTAAGAGTCAACCATGTAAACAGCAATTTTTGATTACCTTAATCTGACTAAAGTTACAATCGAACTAAAAAGAAATGGAATTATAACATGTGGAGTATACTGATTTTAGTCACATTGTTGAAGTGCAGCACAGACATGTAAACACGGCAATCAAATGATCACAGTCTTGTAGGATTTTCGCCGCATTTTGTGACTAGATATAGTTTGACACTATTCTATGCACCTACCGAGTCAGTGAAGGAGTCAGTGAACAGGAAATGCAGAGGTTTTTTTCTTTTTTCCCATACGATGTGCGGTATTAAATTCCATTAAAACTACACCCTTCCAGCAGTTCATACTTGCATCCAATATCTCGTTTGTTATGGAGACATGCATGAAATGTTCCTGAATGAAAGTGAAAGTGCCAAACTGCAGTTCAAGTCGACAGATAAAAAAAAATAAGCAAATAATCAAATATATGTGCTATAACATGTAAAACAGGATCATGAAAGGAACATTTAAAAAGCAACTCATGTAAACACCTTAATCATATTTTTGTCTTATTCAGATTAAGGCAAATAATTCCCTTGCTCACTTTAAATAACCAGAGTTTTCATATATATCGTGGGTTTCCCGCGAGCTCCCTGATTTCCTCCCACCGTCTAAAGACATGAGCTCTTAGTCAGTGGTATTTCTCATCATAGCAATCCCTAATTTGTCAATAGCCATGAATAAGCAGGGGAGTTATCGAGATCTACCTGAGCTCAAACTACCTCTTGCCTGCAAATGGGAGAGAGCCCCGGGCTTGAGGATCTTTTGAGCTCAGGGCTCTCTCTCGGGACAGCATACCAAACAAGCTTTATAATCAAACATTAGCTAAGTGTACTCTTGAAATCATTACAAGCAATGACCGAGAGATTGTTTAGATGATGATAAAGATGAAAATGTCTTTTGTATGAGAACTGAAATCACCCAAATGGCCTTAAACGATCACTAAATTTCCTACAGAATGTTATGTTTTCACACAAATAGCATGTACACACATAAAACGTTTACATTGTAAAACTCACTACTCTTAAGGCAAAATTTTAATCAGGTTTTGAGTAATATTAACAAAAGATACTCTGCTTGCACTAAATTTTTGGGCAAGAAATTGTACTTTTACTTGAGTATGATTTTTTTTGTATTCTTTCCACCACTGCTAATCTCAAAGTTTTAACTGGTTTGCGTTCCTTTACACTCAGTTTTTTGGGCTAGTTTAATGGTGAAGGTGTTTTTGTGATCAGAGCATGCCAGGGGTGTTCAGGCTGGTTTTTGGTGCCAGGTTTGAGCCGCAGTGAAATGTTTTTGTGATGTGTGTGGCTGTATTTCTGATCCGTCAGTCACAGCGGGCGCCACCGCAGCTCACCTTCACACTACCTTAAATGTCACAGATCAGACCCCGCTCACGCTCCTCGGGCACTTTCACCCACAATGAGTTTCATGTTCACAGCTGTCAGGGGCTTTTCACCTGTTGTGTGTCACCTCAAGCATTTAGATTTCAAAAAAAAAAAAAAAGTGAGAGAGAGAAAGACAGAGAGGGAAAGGACAAAGCGCGTTTGGATGTATTTGTGTTTAGTTTTGCTTTGTTAGTAATCAGTGTCATTGACTGCCATAAATTGTTATTAGTTCACTGTAAAAAATGCTGGGTTCCACACAATTTCTTTATGTTGTCCCAACACAAATCAATTAAGTTAACTTGGTCATTTTTACAAATTCAAGTGGATTGAACATAAAACAGTTAAGTTATCCCGCAAAAAAACGTAAAAATTCTGTTGTTTCAACTAATTTTAAATAAGTAGGTTGAACAAGCAGCAAAATATTTAGTTTTGAGTGCATTTCTGGATTTCCTTTATTTTATTTTTTTTTTTTGTAAATCATGGTTTTGCTTGAATGGTTAGTAATTGTATGTTATTTTTGTTATTTTCAGTATTTTTCAGTATCTAAACTTCCTTTCCAAGGCAACATTTCTGCTTATTTTTTTGTTTTTATTTCAATTTCATTATTCGTTTTTTATTTAACAATTTATTTCTTAAACACTTTTTAAATATAATTTTGGTAACAGTAATTGTAAACTGTGTGAAGCCACAGTCTTTTTAGAAGCAACAGTCTATAGGGAAGTAATAAAAAAAGATACAATAATAATATTGGGTGACACTTTGTTTTGATGGTCCCTATTATACATTTTGTTGATTAAAAGTTGCATTGCAACTACATGCCAAATACCTCTCATTTGAGTATTAGTAGACTGTCTGCTTAATATCTGCTGATACTGCTCCTTCAACAGAGATTTAACTGACTATAAGAAACTTTGCAGGTGCATGTCAACTTGCACTAACCCCAAGCCTAACTCCAATCTAACAGAATGAGAATTAGTTAGCATGTAGATGCAATGTAACTTAAATTCAACAAAATGCATTACCAGGACCATCAAAGTAAAGCAATACCAAATATTGCTTCTTGATTTGAAGAAAATATTATTTATCAAACACTAAATAGATAACTTACGATAATGGTCCAAAAATTAGTGTTCCCAAATTTGTGTTACAGAAAAACATTAAATAAAAAATTTAAAATAAGGAAAAATCAATAGAAACAAAACATAGTTACAATTTTGTTGAAATTGTATACAGTAGTTTGCATTATCTTTGCAATATTTGACATTAATTGTAGTATCTTCCTATTTTTAAAGATGATCAGTAACTAAGATAATAGTTTAATAAATATAGTTGAAGTCAGAATTATTAGCCCCCTATATATTTTTTTTTCCATTTTCTGTTTAACGGAAATATATATTTTTTAACACATTTCTAAACATAATAGTTTTAATATCTCTAATAACTGATTTATTTTATCTTTGTCATAATGACAGTAAATAATATTTTACAAGACACCTCTATACAGCTTAAAGTGTCATTTAAAGGTTTAACTAGGTTAAGTAGGTTAATTAAGCAAATTAAGGTAATTAGGCAAATTATTGTATAATGATGGTTTGTTCTGTAGACTTTCAAAAAAAAAAAGAAACTAGCTTAAAGGGGCTAATAATTTTGGCCTTAAAATTGTTCTTAAAAAATTGAAAACTGCTTTTATTTTAGCCGAAATAAAACAAATAAGACTTATTCAGAAAGAAAAAAATATTGACATACTCTAAAAATGTCCTTGCTCTGTTAAACATCATTTGGGAAATATTTAAAAAAGAGAATTTTTTTTTAAGAGGGGCTAATGATGCTGACTTCAACTATATGTTTGATAAAACTACAACCAAAATATATTACCTATATTCTAGAATTCAATATGAAAATATTCACTATAAAAATATTCATTTTGAAAATGTGGTGTGCTCATTTATGCTGAGCACTATATTTAATAGAAACAAACAAATGAATCAGAAAATGAATAAGTAAGTGAATAAATGAATGAATAAACAAACAAGCAAATTAATAAATAAATAAATACTTTGTCTTCAACTTTATATAAATAGTTACACATTAAATTTTTATTTACAACCACTGGTAAGACCTGTGTTTTGCCTGTACTGTATGTATTTTTGAACACTGAAAGTGTCCATGATTGTTTTGTGATAATGAAGAGCTTGACTGCACATGATCACTTGTGTATTCCTGAGCATCATATACAGTACTGTAGCTCACTTTATTCAGGAGAGGCATATGGCAGTGTTTACAGCATTGTTGTCAGCAGAATGAAGAAAGTGTGATTTTTTTTTTCTCTGTGATATTGCAGATTCATTATAGCAAGATGTCATGTCAAGCATTTCACATGCTTGTCACAACACTGCCATAGTCTTGTAAATTTTGCTCTGACATGTATAACTTTGAAAAAAGGAAGTGTTCGCACAATAATTAAGAAAAGATGCTGCAGGTAAATAGAGTAAGCGAGTAAGTAAGCAAGAGTAAATAAATAAGTTAAGCAGTAAATAAATGAAAAAAGTAAATAAGTAAATGAATGAATGAATAAATAAATAAGATAATACATGAGTAAATAAATAAATAAATGAATGAATAAATACATAAATAAGATAATATATGAGTAAATAAATGAGTTAATAATAAGTAAATATATAAATAAATAAATAAATAAATAAATAAATAAATAAATAAGATAATATATGAGTAAATAAATAAGTTAATGAATGAGTAAATACATAAATAAATAAATAAATAAATAAATAAATAAATAAATAAA
>CAIGQZ010000379.1:22623453-22640133 GCA_903798205.1 Danio tinwini
TATTTGTTTGCCACATCATCATTGTTGTCTGGTTGCACTTCCATTTATTTATGTATTTGTTTATTTATTTATTTATGTATTTATTTATTTATTTTTAAGTCTTTTATTTCAATGTTTGACTTTTGATCTATGAACCAGAATATTGAAATTTAGTTAAACTACCAAAAAATATTGTCACTCCACCATCATATTTTTTTACTGGTAACACTTGCACATCCATATTTAATTCGATTTTATTATTTAGCTTTTTTTTCCCAATTCTTGTGATTTATGAACTGTTATAACAGATTATTAAAATAAAGTTAAGCTACCAAAAAATAGTGTCGCTCCACCACCATCATAGTTGCATGTACTTGCACTCCTATACTTAATTAATTTAATTTAATTTTAAAATTTATTTTATTTTAATTTAAGCCTTTTTTCAATGTTTGATTAATGATTTATGAAATGTTTCAACAGAATATTAAAATTAAGTGTCCTTATACCAAGAAAATATTGTCGCTCCACCACGTTGCATATAAATATTTAGGTTGGGCCAGTAGCTTTAAATCAACAGACTTCATTATTTAAATTAGTTAAGACTAATGTACTGCAGTGTAGAAATCTTAACCCCTACAAAATACAGCATATAAATATACAGAGCTTACTTGACATTTGTAAAAGAGTTGAATAATGCAAACTAGACTCTTGCCTGTGACATTCACAGTAAAATGCTTAGCATAATTTAAGGAAACGAAAATGCTAGATGACTAAGCCTTTGACTATTTTATTATTTATAATATTTATATGTACAACATTAAACCTATTTGTCACATTCATGTAATATAATGTTTATTAGTATAGTGTAAGGAAGATCAAAAAAGTACTACTGTTTGTTTTCTTGGAGCATTTCTCATGCCCCTGTTGCTATTTATATACTGTACATATTTATTTATTTATTTTACCTGTGGCAGTGATGTGAGATTACCACGTCAAACTTTTAAGGGCTTTGCTTCCATCTCTTCTTCAGCTTCATAACTAAGCTACAAAGATAAAAAGTGACAGCAGGAACCTTTCAGTTTTCCTAATCCATGAGCTGAGGATGAAATCTTATTCAAAGATCTAGTACGGTGGCATCCTTTGCTTTGATAAGAACGCACGACTCTGCAAGTTCCTCACAATGTTGCAGCTGTGCAGGAAAAAGAAATAAAAACTGCTCTCGACAGGTTGACCCCAGAGGAATGACGCATCTCGCGTTTCAATTAAAGTGTCACCTCAGAATCTGATGGTCGCTGTGATGGTTGGTGTCATAATCTTCTGTCATTCACTAGTGTAGCAAAACAAGAAATAATGGCTTGAAAAGAGAAACGTTTGAAGTCAAGTTTGTTTTAATGAACAAACAGTTTGATATGCAGTTGAAGTCAGAATTATTAGCCCTCCTGAATTATTAGACCCCTGTATATTTTCCCCAATTTCTGTTTAACAGAAAATTATTTTCAACACATTTCTAAACATAATGGTATTATTAACTCATTTCTAATAACATATTTATTTTGTCTTTGCCATAATGACAGTACATAATATTTGACTTGATATTTTTCAAGATACTAGTATTCAGCGTAAAGTGAAATTTAAAGGCTTAACTAGGTTAATTAGGTAAGTTAGTGTAAAAAAAATATATCAGTGTTTCCTCTAGGATTTTTTCCAGCTGTGGCAGCAGGACTTTTACACAGATGTACCACCTACCTATGGTGTTATTTCAATGACATGTTGTGAGCGCAGTATTACAAGTCGAGATTGCATTTATGTAATATGAGCATGCGAGTCTCTGCTTGCGCGCTAATTTCCTCTGTTCGTGCACAAAACTTTAAACCCTCAAATATACGCTGCTCAAGTGCAGATTTTCGTGTGCCTTAAATAAACGCTGCTGAAGTGCGATTTAGTGTGTTTATGTGACAAGTACATCTCCAACATTTATTAGATTTGCTAGGAATATTTATGAATGTCTCCAGTAGACCTACAGAGCGGCATTAATGTGTCCTGAAGTAAAGTGAAACAGCTGAAGTAGCTGAACAGTTGTAAAGTAAAGTGAAACAGCTATAAACTCCAGCCAGATAAAGTCATTGAATGCAGAACCATAGACCTTTATCTATACAGTATAATTATGGAAATTGTGTTCATCTTAACTGAAAGCTACGTCGTGTTTGCTGGCGCATCACGCAGTCCTGTCAGTCAGTCAGCATGTCACTGTAAAGGATTAAACAAACAACGCACAGCTCTACTACGGTTAAAGAAAAGTTTGCGCTGTTATAATTCACTTACCTTTTAATACGTTTTGGTGCGATTATAACCTACTGTTAAAAAAACAACGACTTAATGTTTTGAATGGGAAGCTGTAATATAGCTGTGGCGGGATGAATTTTGGTGTGGCGCCCCGCCATGGAAGAATTAATGAAACCATTCATATATTGCTTAAGGGGGCTAATAATATTGACCTTAAAACAGTTTTTAAAAAACTGATTTCATTGTAGCCAAAATAAAAACAAATAAGACTTTCTCTAGAATAAAAAATATATTATAGGGAATACTGTGAAAC
Source organism: Danio tinwini (assembly GCA_903798205.1). Taxonomy (NCBI): domain Eukaryota; kingdom Metazoa; phylum Chordata; class Actinopteri; order Cypriniformes; family Danionidae; genus Danio; species Danio tinwini. Next base: position 22,626,029 of record CAIGQZ010000379.1, read on the forward strand.
ACTACTTGCTCTGTTTTAACATCATTTGTGAAATATTTGAACAAGAAAAAAAAATCCCAGAGGGCGAATAACTTTGACTTGAGCCAAGAACCCCCTAAATCACCCCCCAACAAATGGACTTTAATGGACCACTCCACTATACACTTATTTCACGCAGCTGCCATTTTAAATCATGAAAACGAGGCTGCGGTGGAAAGAAACCCGGAAGTATATCATCAGCACTGTAAACATTGCAACAACATGCTGTGTACTACAAACCTCCAGCTGTTGCCGTGATTTCAAAATGCTGAAATGGTGTAAACATCACTTTACTATCATTCAGTTCAGTTTAATTGAAACAAATAAAAGCATATTAGGCATCAAACAACGTCACAATCTCTTACTACCCTTAAGTGTACTCCTAGACTTCAGTTCATGGCACCAGGTAAACACTTTGGGGGCTTCCCTGCTTCAGCCTACAGTATGTAACCCGGTGAGCGATAAAACACTGCAGTCCTAAGTAAATTTCCCGCTTACATTTAAGCGCCGCTGAGTGTGTTGTTAAACAGCTGATTTGCCGTAGTATTCATGAAGGCCATCAGTTCACTGCTCTTCACAGATTGCAAACACAGATACACGAACACTGGAGCGTTTTAAAGCAGTGAAGACCAGCCGATTCACCAACCGGATCGCTCGTCTGTGTTTGCGCTCGGTAAACATCAGTGAAGTGCGGTAAACCGATGACCTACACAATGGCAAATCAGCGGTGTTTAAGAACGCCATCAACAGCGATTCAATGTGAAGTGAAAATAGACATTTTTTTTTCAATTTCAGTACCGAAATTTTGTATCGTGACAAGTCTAATATAGCGAAAGGATCAATTCATTAACTGGAGTTTGATAAATGGCATCTAAAACGTGTGTTTGGAAAAGGAAACCTTAGCTAACTAGTGCCATTTCCCTTAACTTAGCTGAAAATGAGGTTCGATATCCCTTCTTATTTTCACTATTCATTCAGAATGGCTCTTCAGGTCACTCGGAAGCTGGTGAAAGTATAAATTTGTGTCACTTTCTCTTCGCTGATAAGATATACAGCCAGGAACACAACATTCCTGTGTGACTCAGGCGATGCTTCTGGGTTTCTTTGCACAGCAGCCTTGATTTCAGCCTGTTTAAAATGGTGGCCGCTTGAAATCAGTCTATACAGCTTGTAAACCCATTCATTCAATCTCCAGGGTTTGCAGTAGGACTTTTAGCTTAGCTTAGCTTAGCATAGATCATTGAATTGGATTAGACCATTAGCATCTTGCTCAAAAGTGACCAGAGAGTTTCCTCTTTAAAGATTAACTCTTCTGTAGTTACATTGTGTACGAAGACCAACAGACAATGAAAAGCTGCTATTATAGGCATAGAGAGAAAATAGAACTTTACATTTTTTGTTCTTATTACACAATGTAACTACAGAAGAGTCAAGCTTTAAATAGTGAAATGACAAAAAATAATTGGTAGTTGCTAAATGATGATATGGGCGGTGTCCGAAATCACATACTTCCATACTATAAAGTAAGCTAAAAACAGTATGTGAGCCGAGTAGTATGTCCGAAGTCATAGAATTCGAAAAACAGTATGCGAGAAGTACCCGGTTAACTGAATTCCAGCGAAATTCAGAAGTGCGCATCCTATGCACACTACGCTATCCCATGATGCACCACGAGAGAATGATGGGGCGTGAAGTGACGCAACTGATGTGGGTAGGTCAAATGATAGTGACAAATGACGGATAAAGAACGTCCGAGTTCCATTCATACTACTGACATCCATACTGTATACAACATACTTTTCTAAAGATCGAGTTGTTCATTTAAATTCAAATGCTGTACCTACTGAGTAATAGGCAATTTCGAACGCTGCCATGCTAATGGTCTAATCTGATTCAATGATTAATGCTAAGCTAAGCTAAAGGTGACCTTAATAGATTACAAAAAGGTAAAACTCAACTGTTTTACTGTAGGAGAGGTGTAAAATGTGCCTTTTATTTAAAGTGGAGTGTTCCTTTAAACATCCTGCAGTGCATTTTTATTGTATTTGACTTTTTTTCCTTTGTATTTTCATTCACGTTAGTGCGCATTGGTAGACTCTGTTTCCCTCTGCTGCATATTTGCATGAAGTTGAGCTCTGTTGCATCACCAATAGTCTCCATCACTCGTGTCACATGGGAAAAAAAAAAGTCTTTAGATCATTTTGTCAATGCAAATCACTGTCTTTGTGGATACCCGTTTAGTATTACTCAAAGAACTGCAGAAAAAAAAATGTTGATTCCGCAGGTAAAAGTGTTTTAATTATCTACTTTCACAGGTGTAATGATGCAATGAGATGCAACATCATTGTCAGATCCAAGTGGTCAGGGTCAGTCAGAAACCGTTTACACCATTATTTAGGACTGTGCACTTGTAATCAGATCACCTGAGACTTATGTTCTGTCTGTGCTTCATGTTGCTCCTGTGCAAACTAAACATAACGTTTACGAGTTCTTCAATTAGAGCTGAATGACTGGGCAGCATTGTCTGTTGATTTACAGTAGGCTGAGATTATTGCACACTTTTAGAGCTAACAAGCAAAGCTAATACTGTATCATATGTTATGAATAATCAGCAAACTATTTTAAGCATAGAAAGCAACCCATCAAGAAAATGTTTTTTCCCTTTTTTAATCAGGAAAACTGGCTACTAATGCATTATACAATTGATTTGAAGATATTGGTGTTCGCGTTCAAATGTTTAAATAACCTGGCACCCTGCAACTTGTCAATAAAAATCTATAAAATGTAGAGATAATCAACACACTACTGTTAGACTCAGATCATGGCTAAATACAATAGATGATTATGCTTTTGCTACAGTTTGACTGATACATTGGAATAACCTTCAGTTAAAGTGAATGATTCAAAAACTGTTGATGAGTTTTACATTAAGTTTAAGTTTGTTTTCTTACTTTGGCCTTCATTCTTGTAGGTAAAATATTTTTGTTGTGTATTTTATTGATGTTACCTTTTACTTTTTGGCTTTTTTCACCTGTACACCACCCCATCTAGCTGTAGTGATATTTATTGGAGCTTAGTAAATGCATTGAAAATTATAAGTATGCAACCTTTTCCAAATTGACAACTTGCATCCTGTGGTATTGACGGTAAGCTTAAAAATGTGTGATACAGTGGGGGAAATAAGTATTGAAGGTATATTCCTGGGAATAATATTTCTGAAGGAGCTATTAACATGACACAAGGAGAAAGTACTGAACCACTGGAACGTATTTATTACTTTATATTAAAGGCTTTTTTTTTGGTGATGACAGCTTAAAGACGCCTCTCATATGGAGAATAAAGTCACATGAATAGCTCAGGTGTGATTTTTATTTTATTTTTATTTATTTATTTATTTATTTATTTTTACAGACTTTATCAGAGTATAAAAATCTTGATGGTTCTGTGGGTCTATTAAATCTGATTTTTATTTTGTTTTCTATGGATTTAAGTGAGGGGATTGACTGGACCATTCTACAGCTTGATTTTCTTTTTCTGAAAGAATTTGAGAGTTTCCTTGGCTGTGCTTTGGATCATTGTCTTGCTGAAATGTCCACCCTGGTTTCATCTCCATCATCCTGCTAATGTAGATGTTGGATGGAAGCAGCTAATATTAATTCATAACGATGAAGAGCAGAGGGTTGCTGAAGAACTACAGAGAGATTTCAGCTGCTGCCTGGGCTTTCACTGCCTTTCTACACCTCACTTGTTCCATGTGTTTACATCTTTTTCCCTTTGTCATTTCATTTTATTACACAACTTTATTTGTATACAAATTAGATTTGTTTTCTTTGCATATATGTATTTCTTTGGTTTTTGCCAACATCCGGGGAAAATTTCAAATCAACAGCACCTTTAGAAATATGTTTTTTAAGAAAAATGGTGACGTGTTTAATATTTATTTCCCTTGCTTTATATAATATGTGTAGTACATTTAGCTAATTTTAGGCCAGTTTTTGTTAAAAAAGTGTCCCAGTATATCAACCAGTAAATACTGCATAAATTTAGTTGCTGCATAAAGTGAAACAGCCTCACATTGGACAGTTGTTCATAAATCCAAATGTTTTGTTTTTTTTAGAATTTTTATAGAAGCACCATGAATAAGTCTGGTTTTGTTGAAAGTTTGTCCTCAGCTGGCTGATGGATTTCCTGGATAGAAATGAGTTTTGCTTGGCTAAAACAAAAATAACAGAGACATGCTAATACAGTAGGTGTAAACAGGGCCGGCTAATGAACACATTTGTCCTGCATTTTATTTTTGCAGCTGTAGCAATCTTTAGAAGTCAGACTCAAGTGAAAGTTGGCTCAAAGTAAATACCTGCTGATGAGCGGGAAATAAAGAAGGGGTGCTTTCGCGCCACGGTTTGTGCAAAATCACTGAACCTGCTGGCTGCGCACACTTACACAGAAAATCAGGGTCTCCGAGGTGCCGTGAAAAGCCGGAGGAGTCTGTCAGTTCTTATAAAGCCCAGCTTCGAAGAGGTGTAACTCCACTCAGGAGCTCCTTCGCCACATTTTGATGGGCAGCACGAGTCTCGATTGTGCACGACTAGCTGCTGACTGGCATTGTGCAAAGCAAAATGCTCTGATGTGCCCATTTGCACGGCAATTACTAAGCTGGGTGTTTTGATAGGGGGCCAAGTTTCATCGCAGGGATATGTACGATCTGAATAATGCACTGAACAACACTTCATTAATAGAGACAAAATCTTTCCGTTATCAAAGCGAATTTGTAATGAGGCAACAAGCAATTAGCGCGTTTGCATAGCGTCCTGGGTAATGAATCTCATGAAATATGGACCGATCACAAGTGATGTCTTTGTCTAGTCTTGCCTCATTGACGGCGCCTTGTTATTGATGGTACACGTCAAGTAACTTGGAATCGGGTGGAACTTGGCGGTCGGAGCATCCACTGATGAAAATGTACGGCTTGCGGCCAGACCTCGTGCACTCGGCGAAGTGTGAAAGCAAATTGGTCAGCGCAATCTCATGTAATAGTTTGCGAGGCACCTTCTGTAATAAAAATCCATCTTCGTAATGTTCTAGCAGGCTAACCGATAAACCAAATAATCTCCTGCCAACTCGCCATCTAATACCTCCAGATATATAGCTTTTAATATGCCCATCTCTGCATGACTTTGTAGGATAGTTGCAGCCTGCGAATGAGCGTTATACGTTTGGATATTTGTATCTAGGCAATTTCATTACCGTACCGCCAGACATTTGCATTTGATTGCGATGTAAAACCAGCCCTCGGTACCTGAGACACAGATTTAGCAAAACAATGCAAGAGTCACATGTCAAAGGTTGAAGCGAGATGATTTTATCAAACAGCATGCGGCGTTACGCCTATGATTAAAGTCACTGTGTACATAGTGGGAGACGTGCACTGAGTTCAATGCTAACAAGAAGAAGAGTGGCATGTTTCTTTCTCTTGCCTACCCCCCATTTCCTGAAAAAGTGCATCATAAAAGCCCTGGCAGCAGCTCCGAGCTGTAGGAAAGGATACCTGGTGGTAAATAATTCAAAGCTACGCTGTGCATGTTTAAGTGCGCCAGAAAAGGAAGCAGCATGTGTGTTAGTCTGCACTGGGGAGCTCTATGGGACTGCTTCAATCAGAAAGAAAATGCGCCTTTTTCCTCTCTCACTTTCTTTGGAGTTTCCATTCACATGCACCCTTCCTGCCGCCTTCTTTCGTGACAGCCTGCCAGCACCCTCGGGGCAGAGGGTGAGGGGAGACGGCTGGGTTTGGTAAGGATTGTGTCCCTGTCCCTTCTGTTATCAAATCATGGGTATCACGGCTCTTGATCTCACAGTGAGGGTTATCTATCAAGTCCTTGAAAGTGCACGCTTCCTTCGCGTCACCTACGGTACATACCAAGCTAAAACACAGAGACTGCAGATTAGCGCAGGTTGCCCGTTAGCTTTATCTCCCTAGCCTCCTGGTACAGTGAAATTGGCTCAAGAGAAGAAAACGAACCACATTGGGCAGGTGCAGCACTGAGAGTGCACGGTTTATCTCAAGTCGGCCTTTGGTTCACGAAGTAAAAGAAAAAAAAATCAGAATTCTCCTTGGTCTCAGGGGTCAGCCTGGATTGGTTCCAATCGAGCGCTTGTTGTATTGAAGAACAAAACCGTTTTCTGAAGATCTCTTTTTGTGTGTGTGTGTTTTGAAGGTATCATCGTTCACAGACTGTTGTGGTTAAGAGGGGTGAGCTGGGGAAGGATTTAGACAGATCAATGCACCCCTGTTTAAATCGCCTGCCATAGGCAGTGCATCCTTACTTTTATTGAATTGTAAGGACAGTAGCAGATATGTCCAGGATCCATCAGTGACTTATGGGTCATGTATTGTAATATGACTTAAAGTGGCACTGGGAAATTAATCGAAGGTGAATCTCATGCGCATTTTGTCAGATTTAGTAAACCTCCAGCATACACGTTCATATGGAACAACATCGATTATGTTGATAATGACAGTGAGATGACATTGTTTACGTAGCTTCTCAGTAAACTAAAGCTCTGCATGTGAAATTACCACATGTAATAACATGGTTTTACTCTAAATTAGGATATACTTCATATTGATGGTCCATTTGTTGAATTTAAAGGGCACCTATGGTGAATAATCTACTTTTCAAGCTGTTTGGACAGACATATGTGTAGGTATAGTGTATAGACTGTCATATTGGGGTGATCTAAACACACTCAGTCCTTTTTTTTCAATTTAACAACATAAAAACAGTGGACCAATTGGAGCGGTTTTGAGATCGATGCAACTTGATGTAGGAGTGCGGTCCCCCCGCCCACCAATATTGATTGACAGGTGTGCATTACCATATCCTAAGTATGTTGTTTCACGTTCGCCATTTTCAGTGTGTCAAAGCGTCGTCACCAAAGAAACACCCTTGCTCTATTTTTAGATGTTAGGCTCATTGGGCTCAACATTCACTACGTTTCGCTCTCCTCCACGCCAGTGTTTGTGAGTTTTGGTGGGTTTGCATACAGGTGTACTTTTCATTGTGTCTTTCTTAAACTTCAGCGGTTTGTATTTTCCGCGGTCACAGAAGCTTTCTGTCATCCTAACTAGGTGCAGCTGGAAAGTGCGAGCGCGTTGCTTCACGTGCGCGTCCCTCCATTGGAAATAACTAACTAATGACGCGCAGCGCCATGCATTTAGCGTTGTCGCAGATGAAAGTAAAGACCGGGAGGGTGTCGCGGATGAAAGTGAGGACCGGGGGGGTTCGCTCACTATTCTGCCGCCTAGGTCGCCTCTATGGACGCGCTGGCCCTGCTCAGGACACTGTTCATATTTCTGCCGCGCCACAGAGTGTAATCTGAATAGTTTCATTTTAAATAACATGTGAATGTGCACGTCTGGTATGCCGTGTCGTGGCTCTGAGCGGCGCAACCAGTGTATGACGCCCTTTAGTTATAGCCTCAAGCAGGTCGTACGCCAGAAGCACCGCTCAGCGACAAGCAGGGTCGTGCCACACAGCGCCATGCATTTCTGAATTCTAGACATAAGTTTCTATCAGGTGCGCCGCAAGTGTGCGATACTTTCAACTGTCATATGTGCACCGTGTTGCGGTACATTGTGTGTGATGCCCTTCAGTCAAAGTTAATTCAGTGTGCTTGGTTATTAGTCTCGGTGTAGGCTACAAGCTCGGAGCTTTAAACTAGCACACAGTTGGCTGTAAAACTACAAAGACACAAATGATTCTGTACTCTCTGCTTGGTCTGTGTCTGAGTCGTACATGTACGGCTGAATGCTGGTCCTCTCACTCATGTTGCTTCTCTCTGTCTGCCTGTCTATTGCCATACACAAAGCGGGGGAGCTCTTGGCTCCGCCCCCTTGTTAAGTTGGGCGGGAAGTCAAAACTAATTTTCATGTGAAGCAACACGCCCCTAAAACAACAAACTGTGTACACGCCCCGAAAATGACACTTTTTAACACATCATAATAAAAAATCTGAATTGTGTTTTGAACTGAACCTAAACTGGCACACTCAAAAGAACCATAATATTAATATTACATCTTAAAAAAGGGGTAAAATAGGTGCCCTTTAAGTTACATTGCATCTACATGCCAGCTAATTCTCATTAGAATAGACTGTTAGGCTGGGGTTAGGGTTTGGGTTAGGGTTAGTGTAAGTTGACAGGTATTGCAAAGTTTATTATAGTCAGTTCAATGTCTGTTTATCAGCAGTATCAACAGATATTAGGGAGAGAGTCTACTAATACTCAAATGGACCATCAAAATAAATCGTTACCCAAAAGTAAATCATAACTTTAGTCGAGTGTTTGAAAAAAATTCCTCTGTAAGATGCTTAGTTAGTCGTGTGTTTATTAGTCACATTTAATCAATGAAAGCAGTTAAATCTTCTGTTTATTCAGCAACCGCTATGGGGATATCCTGAGTTTCTTCATGGTTTTTGCGCAAGAGTGCCCCTGGACTTTGGAGATTACCTGCTGACAACACCATGCTTTCCTGATAAGATGTGCATGACAATCATAGCTTTGCTTAATCGTACTTGCGATTTGTTTTTGATTAATTGCCCAGTCCTAACTTAAGGGATTGACAGGTATTTAATTAGTTATTACTGGTGCTAAATACCTCGCATTGGCTATTCTGGATACCCTGTCAGAAGACTTATAATTGTCAAGTACTACATATAAGCTACTCTAAATATACTATAAAAGTAAAGAATATACTGAACTATACTGTTAACGATTTTTTTTTAAATAGCACAGTATTTAACTGTAATATGAACTGTAGGGCATTTATGCAGTATGTTACTGTATTTTAAAATTGCTTTGTGAAAATTACTATGTTTTACAGTAAGATATACATACAGTTCTGTAAGAACATATACAGCAAGGTAAATTGTGATGTAAATACAGTATTGTTGCTGTAATTGATTTACGGTAAGTTACTGGCAAACTGCTGCCAGTAAGTTACTGTAGATTTTACAGGATATTGTTAACAGCCTCCGAGTCTAGCCAACTTAAAAACCTGATTTATTTATTTTTATTCTCCTTGTCTGCCTTAGCTTTACCTGACACTTTATGTCTGTCTAGCCTTGTCTCTAACCCCGCACACGGTGTCCCCCTCGTGGTTTTTGTTTCTGAAGATTTCCACATCTTCATCCTGCCTCGCCGTGTGATTGGCAGCTTGTATTATCTGTGGATCTTCTCCATGCGCTTTCTCTAGCTTTGCTCGGGGAAACTTTGAGAGCTTTTGCTATCTTCTGAAGCCTGCAGCCAACATCAGGGCAGAAGAGCTAAAGCTGACACTGGGGCTTGGGTCTCTTATCTCCCTCATTTTCAACAAGAAATCAGAATCCTCCCCCCATCTCTAAGTTAATTGCTGGAGGACAGTAAAATTGCAGAGACCCAATCTCCATTTAGCCCTTCACACCAAGAAAAAAAGCTGCTTTTGCATCTTATTATTATTAACATTTTTGCCACGAGCGCCATATGTTGTCATGCCCATTGGAATGTATATGCAACCTGCATCCTGCAACATTCATGTTGACCCACTTTCAGACGAGTCTGGTTTGTGCATGCAGCAGTGTTTGTGTGCACCTGCAGCAGGCAGAGAGGCCGTACGGGACATCATCTTTGGAGGCTAACCACATATGGATGATCTAGACAAGCTGCTTACAATTTTGTAATGTGTACTGTAATTAGAAATGGTGTAACTTATGGCTGAGCGATACAGTCATAATTTCATGATTTTATACAACTTCTGTAAATTTAATCAATTATTACTTTTACAGAGCAAGGAATTTTTTTACAGTAATAAACACCAACTACAGGGAGAGTGGAGAGACAGTGATAGAGCCAATTCAGTGGATGGGGATGATCGGGAGGCCATGATGGGTAAGGGCCGATGGAGGTAATTTGGCTAGGACACCGGGGTTACACCCCTACTCTTTCTACGAGAAGTGCCAAGGAATTTTTGATGACCATAGAGAGTCACGACCTTATCCGAAAGACGGCGCTCACTGGCAGAATAGTGTCTCCTTCACTTTACTTCAGCCCTACTTAGCTTCAGTGAGTAACTGCTCTTGGACTGCAGGGGGATATGGCTGTGGCCACTGTTTATTAGATTAGATTAGATTAGATTAGATTAGATTAGATTAGATTAAACTTTATTGTCATTACACATGTACAAGTACAAGGAAACGAAATGCAGTTTAGGTCTAACCAAGAGTGCAATAGCAGCAAGTGCAGGATACAGGTATAAGTTATAAAGTGCAGTTATAGAAAAACTATGGTGATATTTACAAATGGATGTACTATGAATATTATATACAGGTTGTGTTAGCTATGAACAGAGATTTACAATAGATGGATAAATGTACAGGTTGCTATTAATAATCAGAAGTGTGCAGATAGATAAACAATTACAAATGTATATGTACAGTGGGTGTGTACATAATTACAAATGTGCAGTGGGTATGTACAGGTCAAATAAGTGAATCAATCAGTGCAATGAATATGTGCAATTTTTAAATGTGCAAATGTTAAGTAGTGCAGTGATTATGAGGAGTCTGAGTTATGAGGAGAGTGGGGGGTGTATTAGGGGGGCAAAAAGTCAGTGAGGGGCAGAGTTCAAAAGGGAGACAGCTCTGGGGAAACTGTTATCATATTGCTTATTACTGTTTATATGTGATTGTTTCCCATTTTATTTAGAACTATAATATAGTATAAACTACATATAAACACTTTTTAAAAACGACTAATTGCAGGTCCAACTAATTAAATAACATGTCCAAGTAAAATCCAAAATATAAACATTGTACTTTCTGCAACATTCTCACAATGCTGTTATTTATATTTTTTTCTGCATCCACATAATGTCATGTAATATTGCACTCATATCAATTATGAAAAAGCTTTACCTTAAACAGTGTATTTTATGACACCACAATATTAATGATCGAGTATAACATGCATATGTTGACTTTTATTGCATGCATATGATCTATATCATCATATTGCTCAGCCCCAGTGCAACTCTATGATTGCAGGTTTGTGTCTCCTCTTTGCATACTGATTTGTTTTTAAGTATTAAAAAAACACACATAGTTTAAATTGGTAGGACGTCAAGGCATGTTAGCTGACGGGATTAATAGTGTAGCGTGAGATTTTCATGGATGTGGGTGTACACGAGAGAGCCTGTGACATCCAATGGTGATAATTAGTAGAGAAACTCTGTCTCAGTGTGCATAATGCTGACCTTAATTACATGTTAGCAATGTTGCCTTAAGGAAAGCCTAATTTGAATCAAGCAGGTCCTTACATAGAATGCTGGTGTGTGGTATGATTGACTATGCTAACAGGAAGTAGGCCAAAGGAGTGTTCATGAGCTTATATCTGCGGCTAATAATCACGTTTAAAATGCATTTGATTCTTCTGATGTTGGTGTGACAGTCATTTCCACTTTGATAGCGTGGATTATTGTTATTAATGGCATTAGGAGATCCATCTGATTGAATTTATCTTCTGGGCTGATTGAAGATTTGCATACTGGAAAACATAATAATCTTTAAGATTTCCGCGATCCTCATTAAAGATCTATTGTGCGTTTAAACTTATTTACTTTCCAGAGGAGCTTCCTTGTGCTTTTATTCTCTCGGCATCTCAGTTTCTTGTTTCCCTCCTTTGGGTTCTAATTACTGTTGGACAAAAACCTTTTGCTTATGCCACAGTGGCATCACTAAGTCGGTGTTTGTTCTCCCAGCAGGGTAGAGGAATCGCAAGATACATTGGTTCCTGATCCAGGCATAGTGTCTATGTCCCATAGTATTGCAGATCTTAGGAGTTCAGTGTTTGCTTGTTGTTGTTTTTTTGCCAGGTGAAGTATTAAACTGCATAAATGCCAGAGTTTTGAAAAGAATCAAAAACACCCACATGGTTGCTGTGCAGCTTGATGGCATCTCCAACAATGCTTTTTGTTGTTGCGTTGGTCTTTTGTGCAGTTTTGTTCAATGCCACTAATACTGGTGCTTGTTTTTTAAAACTTTTAACTTAAATCATACCTGCCAACACTCCCATTTTTCCCGGGAGTCTCCCATATTTCAGACCCATCTCCCACCTCACGTTTTGTTATTTCTTCCCTAGGGTCGCCAACTGCGATTGGTATAGTATCCGATTGGTTCTCAACTGTGTTATTCTGACATCTCACCTTCAAAAAACCCCCATCTCCCCGCTTTTCAGAGATAAATGTCAGCAGGTATGAACCTGTAAGAGGTATTAAACTTCAACATAGGGCTGTGCGATCAATTGATTTTATCGATTAACCCAAGTTTGTTGTTTACATGGATTTGTTTGAATTAAAATCGGTTTTCACCCTAACATGTGGTGTCTTCCTCTGGGATCCTGTAGTTTCCTGCATTTGCCATAGAAACACACAAACAACATGCAGCAAGCAGGAAAAAGTTTGGAGAAATTTTGCGCTTTGAAATTAAAATGAACATAGTCGCATGAACACACCCACCAAAATAAATAGATAGATAGATAGATAGATAGATAGATAGATAGATAGATAAACAAAACAGTCACAAATTCATTGTCAGACACACACATAAACCTGCATGCCACACCTTGTATTTCTTACAGTAAGAAGTAGCCTAATGGATAAGACAATAATGGACTAGGGGTGCATATAAAAGGAACTGTTGCCGATCTAATGTTGGAATTCAACGTTGCTGTTTCCAGATAAATTATGTGACCCAGTCACAAAAAAAGCCGTTTATTATTAGGTATTGTAAATATCAACCATATTAACACTGTGACAACTCGCTTCGTGCACTTACTGTATAGTCTACTAGATTCCACGGCCCGATGCAAATAAAAGCAATAAAATGTAACCCATTAGGCTAGCGTGAGTCATTTATAAGAAATGAATAAAGCTCTGAATGTATGTTGATGTTGAATCAATACATTATTTGGTGAATTAATTTTTTTGTAAATGCCATCGCCCGGCCCTTCTTCAGCATGTAACCATTAAATCATACTACTTAGGTATTTCTAACTGATGTGGTTATTTTTCACCTGGCCGGAATTAAAAATACATGCCCTTCCAGCCCCAACCCAGCACTGGGAAACACCCATACACTCTTGCATTCACACCCATACATAGAATACAGCCACTTTTGTTTATTTAATTCACCTATAGTGCATGTCTTTGCACTATGGGGGAAACCGGAGCACCCGGAGGAAACACACGCGAACACGGGGAGAACATACAAACTCCACACAGAAATGCCAACTGATCCAGCTGAGGCTCGAACCAGCGACCTTCTTGCTGTGAGGCGGCATCGCTCCTCATTGCACCACCGTGTTGCCACATTTTAAAGCATAATCATTTTCAACAATCAACTACGTATTTGCTAATTACAACGTTTTGTCTTTGCCATGATGACAGTACATAATAGTTTACTAGTTATTTTGTGAGACTATATTCAGCTTAATGTGCAATTTAAAGTCTTAACTAGGTTAACTAGACAAGTTAAAGTAGGCAAATCATTGGACAACAGTAGTTTGTTCTGTAGCCAGTCCAATAAACTTGAATCATATTGATTCTATAGAATCTATCCACAGCTTTAATTTGGTCTGATATGTCTGTCATTTTTTTTATTTGATTGTGTCATTTGCAATGCTTAATGGGATTGTAGTTCTATTCCTCATTAAAGTCATTAGGTATACCGTCGTACCTTTATCTTTTGGTCAGTTTTTAACAGGCTGCTTTGCTTCAAAAGTTTTGTAACATGATTCTCCCCCACAAAGCTATGATTTATAGCTTTAACAGTGAGAAGTGGGCTGGCACTAATGTCCTCTCTTCCTGTCATTTCAAAAGGATAATTCACCTAAAAAATGAAAATCCTGCCATCATTTGCTCACCCTCCTCATGTTCTAATCCTATTTCAGCTTTTTTGTTCTGTTGTGCTCAATTAAAGAAATTAACTCTCATTATATATATATATATATATATACACACACACACACACACACACACACACACACACACACACACA
>CAIGQZ010000379.1:22640233-22651095 GCA_903798205.1 Danio tinwini
AATAACTCATTTCTAATAACTGATTTATTTTATCTTTGTCATGATGACAGTAAATAATATTTGACTATATATTTTTCAAGACACTTGTATACAGCTTAAAGTGACATTTAAAGGCTTAACTAGGTAAATTAGGTTAACTAGGCAGGTTAGGGTAATTAGGCAAGTTATTGTTAAACGATGGTTTGTTCTGTAGGCTATCGAAAAAATATATAGCTTAAAGGGGCTCATAATTTTGACCTCAAAATGGTTCTTAAAAAATTTAAAACTGCTTTTGTTCTAGCCAACATAAAACAAATAAGACATACTGTAAAAAAAATGTACTTGCTCCGTTAAACATCATTTGGGAAATATTTTGAAAAAGAAAAAAAAAATCAAATGGGGGCTCATAATTCTGACTTTAACTGTATATATGTATATGTGTGTGCATGTCTAGAGCAACCAATCTCCAAATCTCCAACATTCTTCAAAATATCACATGTGGATTATTAAATACTGCATAAGCTTTTGGCAAACTTATCCATTTAATACTATTTTCTGTACCTGCTGTGTGTACAACTCAAACTAATAATTAATCTTTGAAGGGAGACAATGTTCCCAAGGTCCCATGGAAGTAAAATAAAGTTTTTTAGATGTTAATATCAGTATTGTTAGTTTTTTATCTATAAGCTAGTGCACACCAAACAGTGTTTATGTAATATAAAAGTGATATAAGCATGTAAAGCTTGTAGTTTGACACTTCAGCCTAAATGGATCAACAGTTTTATTCACGTCACCTCATACTTTTTCTCATCAAATTTTCTGACCAATAATATGCTCTCTAGTATCTGACATGTCCCGCCTTTTTCAAGACGCTTCACATTTGATGTGCTTGAGCTGGCAGAGTAGGGATAAGACAAATTGCTATTGTTTTTTTGTTTAGTTTTTTATGGGGAGGAGCTACACTGTATCTCACCCTTTCTTCTTGTTTTGGTTGAGATTGTTAAACATAGAATAAAAATGCACATTTCAAAGCACATCACTGGACATTTAAAATGGTCACTATTGTCCACTGCAACCAACCAACACACCAGCAACTACCTTAGCAACAAATATACCCATAGCAACCTCATATCAAAGCCTTATAGCATCATCAAAACCACTCAAATTCCCTTAACAAAATGTAAAAAATCTAGTTTATGATTATTATAATGTCTGCAACCAGAGTAGAAGCACTGCTGTGTGGATGTCGACAGGAGGGTTATTGCCTAACAAATGTTCTCTCTCTACACGCTGTTGTTAAACTTCTGAAAACGTCTCAAACTAAACTCTGAGATATTTTATAGCTGTTTTTTACAACCACACATCACATATTTCTACTTATCTTTGCTTTCCGCGGTTAAACTTACCTGGCAGTGTCTTATCTCCTATTCACACATATGTATTAATTTGCAGTCGCTTCAAAGTATCTTCAGGAAAAGCACTTTCAACATATATTACTCTCGCTGGTATCATGCTTAGCCGCAGGAATGCTAATCTTGCTAATGTGCACTCGTACCTCGACTGTAGGGTTTTACACTTTCTGAACAGTCCTACATTTTGGTCGTCGTGAAACACTTTACCAAAATCGTCTGTGGCGGATCTGTTTAATCAGATTATGAAAACATGGATCTAAATGGTAACTGCTGTTATATAAAGCTACTTAGCAATTCCGTCCCCGTGAGAGAGAGTGTGTGTAAGAGAGAGAGAGTGTGTGTAAGAGAGAGAGAGTGCACTAGGGAGTGTGACCGAGCTCCAGGCTCCTGAATTAACATTAGAATTTTTCCAACCTGCACCCTACAGACAAATGTAATGTCATTTGTCCTTTGTAAGATATTCTGCGTTTAGGCTTTTTTTTTTTTTGGAAAGGCTGGCTGTTTACAAATAATAGCGTCAATGAATTATGCCACATTAATATGGAGCTATAAACTCTGTAACCCCTAGAAATGTTTTTTTTTGCTTATGGACTGTAATGCGGCGTTCTTTGTTATGTGTCTGAATTATTCATGGTAATATGTTTATTTTTATAGGCGAGGTGTTTTGCTTGTCACATTTTGTATTATAGCTTTAGAATTAGAGCTGCACGATATTCAGACCCCCTAGTTTGTCATGGTTATTATAATTATTATTTTTTTCAGATGAAATTCTCAGAAATGTGCAGACAATTTTGTGATTAAAAATGTATATACATATAAAAAAAAAATCACATTTATTTATGTATTATTTATTATATACCTGCAATTATTTGCCTTAATCTGAATAAGACAATAATATGATTAAGGTGTTTACATGAGTTGTTTTTTGAATGTTCCTTTCATGATCTCGTTTTACATGTTATAGCACAATTTAATTACGTCATTACGTCACTGTCCACATTTTCTTCGGAGTTTCATGGAATTTTGGGTGTTTCATTTTTAATATGTCGACTTTAACTGCAGTTCAGCACTTTTACTTTCATTCAAGAACATTTCATGTATGTCCCCATAACAAACGAGATATTAGATGACATGAGTATGAACTGCTGGAAGAGTGTTGCTTTAATGGAATTTGATACCACACACCGTATGGTAAAACAAACCTCTGCATTTCGTGATGCAGGTGTCTGCGGTCCTTCACTGACTCGGTAGGTGCAGATAATAGTGTCAAACTGCTGTGTGTGTGTATAGACTATCCTGTCGCAAAATGTGGTGAAAATCTTAGACGACAGGAAAAGTTTGATTGCAGTGTTTACATGTCTGTACTGCACTTCAATAATGTGACTTTAGTTCGATTATGACTTAATAATCAGATTAATCAAAATTTGCTGTTTACATGGTAGACTCCTAATTAAAGTATAGTCTTAATCGATCATATAAAAAAATCTGATTATTGGTGTCCATGTAAACAAACTCGCTGACAATGACTCAAATCATAAAAAAAAATAAAGCTTCTTTATTTTGGTCTTTTGTCAAGACTAGATCTAAAACTGATCTAAAACTATAGGGATTAAGCTGAAGGAAAGTTGTATAACTCTTATTTTTACCCACAATCTTGCTTTCTCTTTCTCAGATTTCATACCTGAAGCATCTGACATCATGTACCTCACTCAGGACATGCGTTAGGGCTTCCCCTACCGTAATACACCTAAAACACAGATTGCTATAAAACTCATCAATGGCAGGGTTTTTTCTTTGCAGGGAAAGAGTTAAACAATTATTACTATTTTTTTCGTGATATATATTGCGATATAAATACAATTTCACCAGATGACTTATTATCTCTATTTAGAAAGAGTTTATAATGTTAGATTGATTGGGATGATTTTGCAGTGGGAGTGCATCTCCATAAAATCTAATAAATGTTCTATAACATTTTTGGGGTCTCATGACACATTTTCGTTGTTGTCTGTGCCACTTGCAGTGCATTTCTGTATTCGCATGTGTTGTTTGTATTTTCATGCACATGTTTAGTCAGAGATTGATTAATGTTAACTATTTGCATCTCCATAAAATCTAATAAACAATCTATAAACTTTTTGTGGTCCTCCAACACGTTTTTATTGTGATCTGTGCTATTTGCAGTGCATTTCTGTATTTGCATGTGTTGTATTTTCATGCATAATGATCTATAAATACAATCAAGAAAAAGATGCAATTAAAATAGTGTTTTAACATTTCCAGAGTCTTACAGTATTCAAGTACAGTAACTGAATGATAAAAATAATTCAATAAAATAATCCAAAGTTATGGTACAAATGGTACAATTTCTTATACCTGAACGCAAGATAAAATCATTATACAATCACAGGCTTCAAAAACACATGTGAATGATAAATTATAATACAAACTCAACATTGCATATCCTGCGATGTGACTGTTGTAAATGATCACGTTGTGATAACAATATATTGTGCAGCCCTATTTAGAATTATGTACTAGGCCTATTTTTTTTTGCATTCAGATCTGAAGAGCAGTTCAAGGAGGCAAAATGCTGAGTGTAGTTGAAGTTTGCTTTGCTGAGACAACTGTTAAAAATGTTTCACTAACTTTAGCTTTTTGAGTAAGCATGTGAAACTGCTTTCAGTGCAAAGATGTGCAGAGAATTATTCATGCAGGGGTTTTGTCTGGAATTGTTTTAGAGAGTGATGGTGTGCTAGATGTTTTCATTCATCAGACGTCTTTTTTTTAGGTTTACGTGAAATAAAAATGGACAATTCTATTTTGTTTTTAAGGGTTCTTGGACTTAGCATGTATTATTAATTAGTTCACATTTTTTTCCAATGAACAGACTATTTGTCTTTCTGGTCTTTCATCACACAAAACATGTAGCTGAAAAATGTGTGATTTGTTTTGGTCACATCTATTCAACTGAAAATCGTGTTAACCAGTAGACAGAAAGCTATTTATTCTTAAATATGACTCTATGACTCTAAACTTTCCTTTGACACTAAATTTTGAAGCAGTGTGTAAAAATGGGACCAGTAACTATTCTGTTTGAGGAAGTCAAACCATTTCCATATTGATAAACACATGATTAATTGTTTTTACCATGCTTTTTCTAAATATGTCGTGTCTTTTACTTTGGCTTCATTGTTTGGGAACCTTTATTTTAAGAATAAAAACATACTAAATCAGATAGTTAAATGTTCCAGTAAGCTGACTGGGGTGTCACTTGCCAATCTGGTGGCTGTGTACACCAAAATGTCAATTTTAAATGACACTACTCATCCCCTACAATCTATTTTTCTGCTCCTTCCTTCTAGTCACAGGTTTTTAGTTTCAAGCTGTAGAACTAAATGATACAAAAATAGTTTCATACCAACTGCCTTTAGACAACTAAATAAGACATGGACTAAAGAGGTGTTTCTGTGACTTTATATTCCGTATATTCTACATTTTATAGGGGGCTGGACACTTGAAGAGATTATTTATTTATTTCATTTTATTTTATTTCATTTTATTTATTTTTATTTTTTGAAAAGAGTAGTTTGTATGTCTTTGTTTTATGTCTTTATGTCCAGTTGTTGTTGTCACTATGTACTTTTGTGTGTGTGTGTGTGTGTGTGTGTGTGTGTGTGTGTGTGTGGCACTGTTATGGAATGAGGACTCTTGAATGCAAGCTAAATCTACCTTTGGGTATAAATAAAGTAATCTAGCCTATTTAGTCATTGTTTCAGGACATTTACATTTAAGGCTCTGTCTATATAAGTATGGAAAATCTAATTCTCCCAATTCAGTTATCATAAATGAATAAAATCAAGTCAGTTTTGTGTCTTATTTATCATATGTCACTGTCTCATATCACATAACGGAAATACAATGGATTGTGAATAATGGTTCATGTTGACTTTATGTATTTAATAAACTCTTTTTTTCTTAGCATACTTGCGATTTTTCCAAAACAAGCATCTATAAAATTGTAAGTCAAGACATATTTGCTTTTGTAGCAAATAACCTAATAAAATTATATTGCTTTGTTTACATTTATTTTAAAAAATTCCATCCAAAATAAATTTAAATAAATGTTATAAGTTTTTCAGAAACCAAAACTGATTTTGCTGCTTGTTCAAAAAACTTTTTAAAAATGAGCTGAAACATTACGATTCTTGATTTTTCTGGGGGTGACAAATCAATTGCTTAATGTTCAGTCCACTCAAATTCGTACAAAAAAAACAAACTAACAATTAAATTATCTTAGTTGGTTTGTGTTGAAACAACATTGTGTGGAACCCAGCATTTTGTTACAGTACTTATACTGGAAAATTACACATACACACTTTATACTAAAAGAAAAAATAAATAAATAAAAAACAAAGGCATTACTACCCCAAACCTGCTGTTGAGCTAGTTTTGTTTTAAAATGATTTAAACAGTGTTATGAGCGGGTCCTGTTATGCTATTAACACAGCTGTTTGAGTTAGTTGTGCATAATCGCCATGCCCATAATATGTTGTTTCACAGATCCAATATACTGCAGCACATGAAGGTTTGCGTTTATAAATATAACCAAAATAATGTAAACTTGCATATTTTTGTAAATTTTAAACGCTTGATGCACAAGAGAACAACTCATGTAATGCGTTGTCAGACAGAAAAGACAGTTAGAAAACTATATATCAAGCATTTAAACTACATATCAAGCTTTTAAACTTACAAGGCACAAAGCACCAGCAAATGTTTGGTTTGTTGTTGTAGGAATATTCAGGGTTGCTAGGTCCAAGAAAATTTTCCATCCAAACGAAAGCTCAACACCTGCCCCAAAGGAATGAAAAACCCAATTGATTTCCTTCAAGCAATCAAATCCAATTGCTAGATTTCAACAAAGGATCTATATCTATATATTTAGTTTGAGGTTTTGTATTATACATACTTGTGGACACAGTATAGTTGATAAAGTACTGACTGAAATTTCACACACCAAAAAAAACACTTGAGAGGTTGCTTTACACACTTATTTCTAGTGTTTTTTTTGGATCACCAGGTATGCATTCCAGGATTAATGTTCATTAATAAACATTTTTCATTTTGTTTTTGCGAGAAGGAAACATTTTGGTGGCTGTGGCACATTATGAATGTAATGCAATCATCATTTTTTTCCACCACAACTGCATTTCAAAAAGCCCAACAATCTGAGCAGCAGCTCATTTGCATTTAAAGAGACGCACAAAAACAATATTTTGCCTTTACCCGTAAAGAGCAATAATAAACAACCTGTGATGTACTTTGGTCTGAAATTTCATTCTAGAGACAGCTGAGACTTGCATTACATCTTGTAAAAATCACATAATAAAATCCCTTTATTAGGCTACACTGACTGTTAAAACTTACTAGAGTAGTCAACCTAAGAACGGCCTGCATTTATGCCTGTTATACTGGATAAAAAGTATTTTTACATCAAACACTACACTCTAGTTTACTCCATCACTATCTTTGACTGCTTCTGAAACCACACTGTTAGGTTTAGCAGGCTGTTACTACAATCCACACAGTGCTGCAATCTTAGATTTTCAAGCTTTGTTTACTTTTCTCATTACGTTCATGCACTTTAATGCTCGCACATACAATCCTCCTTCTCAAATACACTGGAGATGATTTGTTTTAGCCCACTAGACAACTCCCTCCTCAGATCATCCCATTGCTCAGATGAAAGGCCTCTGTCTTCTCTGATTATCTTCAAGCCAGCAAAAAATGGGGAGTGGGGCTAAAAAGAGGAGAAGGATAGAGAGAGAAAGAGAATGAAAGTGAAAAGAATAAGTAATGCTTCAGAAAAGCCTGGAATTAAACTTCTTAATTATGCATCCTTCATACATTAATCTTTTATGATTTGGGAACTAACATTGTCAATTATACAACCCTTCCAAACATTGGAAAACTGGAATATTAGAGATGCCAGAGAAGGGGAGGGGGGGGATGGAAAAAGATATAAAAGGCAAAGAGACAGAAAACACATCCTGAGGAAGATGATAAGCTGGAGGAATCTCATATTCTTCGCTATTGACATTGTTAGTGCACTTATTGTTGTCAAACGACTTCCTCTGGCTTTCTCGCTCTCTCTCTCTCTCTCTCTCTCTCTCTCTCTCTCTCTCTGCATTGTCATTTACAGTGTAATGGCACGTGATGTTTTGGGCTGTTTGCTGGCTATAATTACCTGATGAAATGTTAATGTGCAGTGGCAGAATGCGTAGCAGGGAACGGAGTGAACTAAATAGGCTAAAGGGATCTCTGACCGCGATCCGCTGAAGTGCAGCAGTGGGGAAACAGGTGAATCTAGGTGTGATTGTGTGTTGCTCATTGACTTTGATTGCCTTGATCTTTACATTAACCACCCTGCTAGGCAGGCTATGTGATTTGCTGTACACACTGCTGAGCTCAACTCATGAGCACACATGATGACATCAGAGTTGACTGGATATAATGTCACAAAAGTCACTGAATGGATTGTATGTGTTGTGTGTGTTGGAGGTGCACAGTCACAAATCTGGCCATTATATGGAAAACAGTCAAACAAACAGCAAAAGCACACGAACACTGTAAAGTTTGATAAACCAATTTCAAGAGGAGCATGTGATATGATTGATCACGGCTAGTCTCTCATCAGCTATTATAGGGAATCCATTCAGATTAATCCAAACTTACAATAGCCTTCACATTACTTCCCTTATCTTCGTTTTTGGAAGAATCCCCCTTTCACTCCATATTCCTGCTTTTCCTTACTTTACCAGGGGGAGCTCTTAAGAACTACCTGATCTCGGACCCCATTACATGCTAATTGACCAGGCAAGAGCGCTGGGCTCTTCGAGCTTAGGGTTCTCTTTTGGGACAGCATGCCAAACCTGCTATTAATAACAAGCAATAAGAGTCAACTCTTGAAACTGTTAAATTTTTACTAGGTTTGACATAGCTGTCAATAAAAAAGTACAGTTCAGAATAAACATGTTGTTCTTTTATAGACACAGTTATTACATAGAGCTGTGGAAAAAAAAGTTGATTAGGTTCTGAGATTTTCAAAATACATCGTTATTCTCTCTTGAATCAATTCCGAGCTTAGTTTTTAACAGCAGATGGTGCTGTATGCTTTATATGCATCTGCACTCTGTTTGCATCCAATTGCTTACAAACAGCACTTAACACTAAAATAATCTTTATCAAGGTTTAAGCAAATTACAAGAATGATCCCATTGTTTACAATCATACCATCATATAAAAAAGCCAACTTACACGACTTGCCGAACACATACAGTAAGTATGTGAAGTATGTGTATGGTTCATTATGAGCATTTGAGTGTATGGTTAAAAAACGCAGAGAAATAATAAGCTCAAAATAGATTTGAGAGAATAGCGGCACATTAGCGGCAAAAAATGCTTAAGGGGGCTAATAATATTGACCTTAAAATGGTATTTAAAAAAAGACAAAAAACTGCTTTTATTCTAGCCAAATTAATAAATAAGACTTTCTCCAGAAGAAAAAAAATATCTGAAATACTGTGAAAAATGTATTGCTCTATTAAACATAATTTAGGAAATATATAAAAATAATAATAATGATTTTAACTTCGACTGTATATTGTGATGCCAAGGACTGCATTTTTTTGTATTTTTTTTTTTGTAAGAGACACTCTAGAAGTGCTCATTCTGAACTTTCATAGGTGATTTTTATATTCTTGCACATTTCAGCAGTTCACCGTGTCATCTGCAGATCGAGTCTCACGAAGCGTGCAATCAGTAAGACTCCACAAATGGCAGGGTATAAACAGAAGCCTGGCATCGGTGTACGGCCTTCATCAGTGGCAGCTTCCTCCCTAGACACGCTCAATGCCTCTTGGAGATGGGCTGTGTGTTGACCCGATGTCAAGTCCCTGCTTGCAGGAGGTCATTCTACCCGCCCGGCCAGGACAGTGTGGTTTCTCACAGCACGCCTGCTTCCGGACCCCTCCAGAACAAAGACTCAGACTGGGGCCAAGACCTGCTGCCGCTTCTCTGAGCTCGTGCCACAAGCAAACACACACACAATCAGACAAGCGCACACTATTGAACTCCCCCTCAGACATATACACAGGACGACGGTGGTTCTCTTGGGGCCCTTTTGGCCCAGCATTTAACGCTACCCAACAATAGCCTTCAGCAGATGCCCGCAGTCCAGAGCCAAACAGATGGGAGGACCGGAGTGGATTTGGACCGGTGAGGCGGTTGCCCGCAGCGCCAGCTTAAGACCCGAGGCTGTCAGAGGAGTGTATGGAGATAAATGAACATGGTGGGGGGCAAAACAGAGGGCAGTGCCAGGGTCCAGGAACAGCTTGCAGAAGGACAGGTTTGAAAAAAGGCTACGCACATGCAGAGGATACCAGGGGCGAACTGGATGCCCACCAATGCTAATCCTCCACCTGAGGGCAGGGAGATGGTTGAGTGGGTGAGCCTGAGGCGATGGAAAACATGAGTGGACAGCATGCTGGAAAATTAGACTCTTATGGATGCATGAGGAACTACTGAAAAAGAAGCAAATACTTACAATGCATGAGCTGGAGAACTAGCCTTGATCTTTATGTTGTCCGTCCCACTGTGCAGGTTACGTGACTTGGCGCACAACCACCTGCCAGACTACACACAGTGGCATCCAATGAAGACATATAACGATGTCACAGAGGTCAATGAAATTCATTGAATATATGCAGGATGGGTTGTGAAGGAGCTCATGAATGGTTTGAGAGGCATGCAATGGAGCACAACTTTCTGCTCTTAGAAGTAAAAAGTTGTGTTTATTTTCAAATGTATTTTTAATGACGCTCTATAAACCTTTCAAGATCGATCTGCTACCAGCTTTGAGGTTGGTTGTTAAGATGATGCATGCTTTTGTTGAAGCTATCTTTCATCTGTATATCTGCTGGGCTTGGAATAACTAAGTTAAGAACTACACAGGAGCAAATCAAACTCTTTACTTTCTCAAATATGTTGTATATTATTTTGCAGTTAATAAACCTTTATAAAATGAATGATTAGCTTTATATAGAGCTAAAGAGTTTCATATTTTTGTTTTTATTCAGTTTTTTAAATGGGTTCATTCAGATGAATTCTGTAAAAAGTGGCATTGGCAAAAGCTGGCTTGAAAGCATAATACAGTGTTGTTGTTTTTCTAAAAAAATATTTTGGGCAGATTTTGCTAGTTTTGTTTGTAAATGATTGTAGTCTTTCATATTCGACAGGTTTAATATGGTTTAATATTCATTCATGCATTCATTCATTCATTCATTCATTCATTCATTCATTCATTCATTCATATTTTCAATGGTAATTAAAACCACTACCCTTACCAGTGACATGTTGCCAGATTTATTTATTTATTTATTTATTTATTTATTTATTTATTTATTTATT
>CAIGQZ010000379.1:22698620-22728604 GCA_903798205.1 Danio tinwini
GGATGGATGGATGGATGGATGGAAAAAAGGAAAAGCAAAAGGATGGATGGGAAAAAGGTAAACGAAGGACGGATGGATAGACGTATAGATGGATGGAAGCATGTTTGGATGGATGGATGGGTGGGTGGGTGGAAAAAAAAGGTAAAGATGGACCGAGAAATAAAAGACAGAAATATGGATGGATGGAGAGTCGTTGAAAGAATGGGTGGATGGGAAAATGTAAAGATGGATGGAGAAAGAAAGAAATAAGAATGATTGAGAGCCGATATATAGATAGATAGTAAGATGGATAGATGGAAAAAGGTAAAGACAGAATAATGGACAGATGGATGAGTGGATGGGAAAGGTAAAGGTGGATAAAGAAAAAAACAGACACGTCTAGAACACACACACACACACACACACACACACACACTCACTGCAGTAATCATTTACAGAAATGTGCTGTACAAATGACGTCAAACACCGTTTGCTCTCTAACTGTACTGAATACATTCAGTGCTGCAAGAACAGACCTTCAGTGTTTCACGATCTCCTCTATAACATTTTACATTTCCTTCACTACTGTCTGTCTTCAGTGGCGCTGATTGTTCATTCCCACACAAACAAGCACACACAATTACATAAGAGTAAAAGTACCATCTGTCTGCAGTACACCACACACTCTCGTACATGCCTGAATGTTTAAACACCACAAATTTTACCACCTGTCCACCACAACACGCCATCTAGAGCCGTGCCAAATCACACACACAAACATTGAAAGTGTCACAGTATGTATTAGCCAAGAAAAGTCCAACACACTCCAGCCTGTATGTGTGTGTCTGTGTGTGTGCTCTTGGTATTCATCACATTATATGTATGTATGTATAGTATAGCAGTCATTTTTTTACCATGTGGGGACATTTGTTTGGTCCCAGTGAAGAAAACTGCTCATATAACACACATAATGAAGTATTTTAATGATGTAAAACTGCTGAATGTTTGCTGTGAAGGTTGGATTTAGGGATGAGGTGATGGAATATACAGTCTGTACAGTAAAAATTATTAAGTCTATGGGAACATGAAGCATTAAAACCCAACATATGCATGTTTGTGTGTACGTGTCTCTCTGTGTTAGTGTGTGTGTGTGCGCGTGTGAGAGAGAGAGTGTGTGTGAGACTGACTCATGCTGTATGCTGATGTGTTAACAGCTCTGTTGACCCTCTCAGGCATGTTATCATCTCTCTGTCTGATCCGTTTCTGGTCTCGGTGTTAAACTGCAATCCTACTTGCTGTTAAAGTTTCTGTCAGTTGTTTTAACGAATATTTAATTGAATACACTAAAACTTTCAAGATGTTAGGACATTATTATGATATTATAAGTAGGAAAACAGTACGTTTTATAGAAATGTTCATTAGAAATTTATTTTATTAGTGGTATTAGTAAGGTTGTTGTTTATATGCAGGGCTTGACATTAACTTTTTTGATCACCAGCCACTGTGGCTAGTAGTTTTCCAACATTACTAGCCACTCGCCATTTTCACTAGCCACAATTTTGTCGTTGGGAAAATATATTTTATATGCATTAATATGCATTTTTTTTTCAAGACCATTCTCTGTAAAGCCTACAGATGGTTGTGCATAAAAATCTCAGTAGATCAGCAGTTTCTGAAATACTCAGACCAGCTCATCTGGCACTAACAAACATGCCACGTTCAAAGTCACTTAAATCAGCTTTCTTCCCCATTCTAATGCTCGGTTTAAACTGCAGCAGATCGTCTTGACCATGTTTACATGCCTAAAGGCATAGAGTTGCTGCCATGTGATTGGCTGATTAGAAATTTACGTTAACAAGCAGTTGGACTAGGGTACCTAATAAAGTGGCCAGTGAGTGTATTAAAACTTATTTTTTGTTAATGTAAAAAAAACATTTAGGCTTGGTTGAATATTTTGATATTTTACCAATTAAATATATTTTCATAGTGTTTACCATTCATGTTTGTCATATTAAGTTATCATATCTTGTTCTTTAGAATGATCTAATTCCCAATTCTATCTACAGCTTTTATCATCAAAGTCTTGGCAAATCCAGAAAGTAGGGATCATGATCAGCAATCAATCAAAACTTGAGCTAAAGACTGATGCGCCTTTGCTTGTTGTTCACAGTTCCCGGTCCAGCTGAACTCATTTGCAGTCAGTGTTGTTGAGGTCAGTGTGAGGGACTTTAATAAATCCTTGTTTCAGCGCTGCAGTGTCTGTGGCCAAATAGACTGTTTGTATATATTATTGATGATTTGTCCCCTGCCCTCTGCTTTAGTGAAGGAGGAAAGCAGGTCAGCACCCTCAGGGGCGGCTGACTCATATTTCTGTTTCTTATTACATTCATATTGCCATTCTTTCATTACTTTTTATTGCTTCTTTCTCGACTACAGAGGAGTCGCAGTACTCAGAGACCTCATGCACGACCAATTTTCTTTGTAGCTTTTTTTTCCCCCCGACTCCTAATGTATCATGTAATTGTATTAGTGTATTATTTTCCCCCCGCAACTCCTAAATGAAGCTTGTGTGTTTGTTGCTTTGATGAATAATCTCAAATTGTGATTCATTACATAAATAGGACATGGATTTAGTTGATCCCTGTGCCAAATCAGGTGAAGTGCATTCAAACGCCCGTGGCTTTCCCTGCTGTGTTTATTCATTCTTGTTTGTAAAAACTGATCCTACCCTGCGGTTCCGGCTATATAACGTTACACTTAACACAACACCTTTTGTTTTGTGATGCTTATACCATGTTTTGAAGAGAAACAGCAGGACGTTGGGAACATGAGTGAGGCTGTCTGTCCGCTACTGTTTTGACCCTGTGGTTTTGTAAAGTCTTGGCTGGATTTCAGCACGGTGGAGTGGGTGTTACGAAAACAGGATTAAAACTGCTTGTTCTACGCCGCCGTTTAAGTGGGTGTTTAATCCATGGCTTTATGGACTCTCTTCATCGACGGGCCACTTTTCTAGGGCTCGTTTGCTGAAGTGTCTGCTTTGCATCTGTGTTTAGTATGGCAAAACTACCATGAGGAATATTCACTGGACACAAAAAAATGTGTAAAAACTTTATGCGTTTTTAATGTGATATCTCATTGGGATTTGTTTTGGATGGATATTGTGAGTTGGTTTGCAGGAGAATTAAGGTGCTCTCAATATATTGGTTGGTAAGCTTGTCACTCAAAGGAGACAGTCATGCCTTTGCTCTTGGATAAAGTATAAATACTCAACTTTTTATTTATGTATGGTTTATTGGGCTGGGCTATATGACAACAATCTCATATCACGATAGAAGTCATCTCATATCCTGATGATGATATTCATTTCAAGCTCATTTGAATAGCGCTTTTCACAATGAGCAGCTTTACGAAAGATGCACATATTATTGCATTACAATCAAATTTGGAAAGGTTAAGATTATTAGTCACCATAAGTTTACTAATAACTTTAATTAACTAGTAACTAATAGCTTTTAACAGAAAATGTCAGGGCTCGACAATAAGGACTGCCCAATGGCCCGGGGCCAGCGTGCAAGACGCTCGAGACAATAGACAGTGCTGCCTTGTCACTAGGCATGGGACGATAACCGTTTTCAAGGTATACCGCGGTTTGAAAATGTCAAGGTTTTCATACTGCCAAAATTTTCTCTAATACCGTTCCTAAGGTATGTGTATGATTTTTTTTTTTATTTACATTTTTTGTACAACAGCATCTCCAGCAGAAAATATATCCAATTTTAAATTGTAAATAAATCGGTGTTTTTTAAACTAATAAAGACAGCAGACGTCAATGATTCATTTTCATTATTTAGCCTGGCACATTTACTGCTCCAAAATATTATAAATGTTACTCAAAATAAAATATATTGTGTTCAAAGGGGAAAAAAAATTTTAGTTTTTTACACAGACATTTAAAAAGAATATATTTTAGAGCAGTAATCACAATACCGTGATACCGTGATGGTTATCATACCGTCAGAATCTTATACCGGCCCATGCCTACTTGTCACTAAAGTTTAAATTGGCTGCGACTGTTTGTCAACTGTGTGCAAATAGGGTGCTTTAACACCTAGATGTTTGTTTCTTGTTTGGCCAGAAAGCACGGTTCGTTTGGCATATGTGAATAACGCAATCACGCTCAGATCTGCGCTAAATCAATCGGTCCAAGATGGTCCCAATGAGATGGTCTTGGCTTGATTGAAATGAACTCTGGGGTAAATTGATTGTGGTGAGAAAGCAAAACCATCCAACAAACTAACGGACCAGGCTATATCATAGTGTGTTGTGGTTGTGTAATAGCCATATATACGACTATATGAGGAGAGATTTATGAGTAAGTCGGGATCTCTTTCCTACCAGCAAATGTGCAATTTATGTCGAATACTGAAGTGAAAGCGTGCTGAAATATCACAGAGTGCTGTTAATCTGTTTTATCTGTTTATCTGTCTAAATGTACAGAATTACCATCTGATCATGTTTCCATATTTTATTCTTATAATATTTAGTATTTGGCCTATTGTTTTGTTCATTTCTGCACTGGCACCTCGAAAAAAGATAACATTGATCTGCTTCATGATCTGACTGCAGTCTTGGATCATCTGTTATTTCTCTTTGTAATTTAAGCCTATAATGCATAATTCTAGCCAACATGTTTTTTAATAGATTGATAGATTCAATACATAGATTCTTACAAAACTTGACAACTGAAATGAGGTTGTATATTAGAAAGTCTTACCTGTCTGATTTATAATTGGTGACAATACCTGTGGGCGTCAAAATTATATATATTGTAAGCATGTTAAATGATGTGTGTTTGTGTATTGAGTGTTAGTGATTCTATTTTGATCAGTCGTTGAGTCCTAGATTTAATACACATGAATGGTCAAAAGAAGAGGCAGATTTACAAATGGCATAAAATCTATTGAAGAGCGTTTTTTTTCTTGGTGCTTTGTCTGCCTAAAAAGTCAATGAGCCAAAAATGTTCTCCTGAAAATGATCCCTCCCTTTCATGCCAGTGTGAATGTTATGCTTTTCTGAATTATTCAGTGTTAGATCAATATTAAACTGTTTTCAGGAAATATGTCAGAGTACAGTCTTACTGTTGGATATAATTGATATACTGTTCTTCAAAGTAGAGCAAATATTGATTATGAAAAACAAACCTGACAAAGGCAGATTTATCAGAGTGTCTTTTGACACACTCTAAAAAATGAGAGTTTTAACCCAGTGTTGGGTCAAATATGCAGAAACCCATGTCTGTACCCTTTAAGACCATGTGTAAACTAAAACATTTTAGGAAGCTCCAAACTACAGCCCTTTCCTAAACACACAGCTTGACACATATTGTAACTTAACAATACTTTTTTTGTATTTGTGTTTCATAGAGTAGACTTAAGTTCTCCTTTACCTTTCTGTTGCTTGAGGTAGTGATATTTGGATTTCTTGGTCAAAAGTTATACCAATGAGTGCTGCATTTTCCTCAAAGTCAAACATTTGTCAACTCTACTCCCAAGATACTCCCAATGACAACAGCTAAAAAATAAGCTTGCCTCTAGGAAAAAAAAAGATCTATAAAAACTTAACTGGACACTCAGCCAAACAATAGCTCCTAATGTGCCAACTGAGGTTACTCATACTGCTCTTACTATCTGGCCTTCTTTAAACTCACCCACTGAACTTTGTAGGACCCTCACATTTTTCTTGCCTTCCTCTGAGTTGGATTTTTGGCATCAGAGGTAGTCACACATCAAGGATGCTTTGTAGTCCCAATTGACAGTCACCATTGTGTTGGTGAAATGTAGTTTACTAGCACAGCTCTAACTAATGTACCATGCTTGCACTCATTCCCATCCGGGTCACGGCACCAATTTAGGTTTCCTTGCCATCCCAAGGAGGTTTCAAAACCAATATTTCAAGCATGGGAGACATTTGCAATAGTGCTCCAGACCTAAAAATTACTCGCTTTCACTTTATGCAATCTTGCTTCAGAGTTCACTTACAAACTATGCAAAATATTGCAGGCGATAATATTGAGAATTATTGCAATGCAATATGTTTATTAGTCATGTTGAATCAGTCAATGCGGTTAAATCCTCTGTTTTATTTCATAGATTTCTTCTTTGTGGCATGTTTGTAGTGTTCTCTAAAGAGCGCCCTGTGTTTCAATGACAAGATGTGTATGAGAATCACAGCTTTTGCATAATCGTGATCTGGGTTTCATTTCAAATTACCCTGCAGTCCTATATCTTACTTACTATTTTTGCAAACTACAGTATATAGCAGTGAAGTATGCAAATTTAAATACAGCCATTTATTGCGTCTTGAGAGCATGTTTTCATTTGAAATTGCAAGGTAATGTGTACATAGTCACTGGCGTACCTGTCTGTAGAGAGTGGTATCTAAATTTATCCAGGGTTTGCATGATTGGTTTTAATGGAGAAAAGGGGAGGGAAAGGGGGTCCAAAGGTGAGCAGAACTCCCCCTATACTCTAGGTCACTCATAATTAGCTGGGCTGCAGCCCGAGGGCCACATAAAAACCAAGCCAGGTTACATCAGCCCTTTTCTATCCGGGCTAATCTTCTCCCAGTGGTGATTTTTAAACGTGTTTGGTGACCCCTGACAAAACACCCCCATAAACTACAAAGCAATATTCCAATGCACTCAAGCATTAAGTCCGATGTTAATATTTTTTCCTATTTGACTGAAGGTTTTTTTTTTCCCTTTTCCCCAGTGTTCCACTCCAGCCCATTTCAAGCCTTCCAGTCGTCACATTTTCATCAGCCGCCGGTGCTAGAGGCAATAACGGCTATCAGATGAATGTATTAAGTTGGAATTTCGTAACATTACATGGTCTATAAAAGGAAAAAAAGACAAGACGACATAATGGGGAAAGCTGAAAATGCCTTTTAAGCAATTTTACTGGCAGTTAGACTCTCAGAGTGTGAATTTAAACATTCCTCATTGACGTGTTTGAAGTACTGTTCTTTTCATTGCACGCCAGCAATGCACTTGATCATTATTAGCACGCTGTTTACTCAGCTAATAATAATTGATAGTGTCAAAGCCTCGGAGGGAAATGGCTAATGAGGGTCTTTAAAGGAACATTGTGTCTGTGACATCTTTCATGGATCACGGCGCCTAACGCTGATGCATTAAGTGCTAAGGAGATGTCTTGTTTTGCATTTGCAATCATTTGCTGCCCGGGAGATTGAGGGACGCTGAAAAGAGAGATCAAGAGAGCGAGAGTAGAGGAAGACATTTATTTGACACCTTATAGGAACACATGAGATGGATTGAGTTCTGTGGTTGTGAAAACATGGGCGGATTTCACAAACGGTCACCAATTCAGAGGTGAGACTGTAAGCTTTTACATAGGAGGCGCTGTACACCTTCACAGTGGATTAATTGACTCATCAATGTTATTAACTTCACAGATTTGGGCCCTTGAACTAAACAGGCGAGATGAAGCAGCGCATGTCTGACTCCGGCATACACAAAACGCTCAGGTTGTTTAAATAACAGAGTTAATTAGTTCAGCTCCTGTTGTCTGGTCACCTTTGGGTGAATGGCTTTCTGTGCAAAAAGGGAAGAATCATATTATTGTTGTTCTGGTATATTTTAGTTTTGCAGGAGCGTTTCTAAACGCTATGTTTTGATACGTGTCTGTAAGGGGTAAATACTATGACATTGTTCATTCATTCATTCATTTTCTTTTCAGCTTAGTTCCTTGTTTATCAGGGGTCACCACAGTGGAATGAACCGCCAACTTTTCCAGCATATGTTTTATGCAGTGGATGTCTTTTCTTCTGCAACCCAGTTATGGGAAACACCAATACAGACTCACATTCACACTCATACACTACGGCCACTTTAGTTTACCCAATTCACTTATACTGCATATCTTTGGACTTATGGGTGAAACACGGAGGAAACCCGTGCAAACATGGAGAGAACATGCAAACTCCACACAAAAAATGCCAACTGGTCCAGCCATGACTCGAACCAGCAACCTTCTTGCTGTGAGGCGACAATGCTAACCACTGAGCCACCATGGCTCCCACTATGACATAATAAGAAATATTATTATACAGTGCTTAGGATCAATAAGAACACCCCTCACAGATCGATATATAATAAAATGATTATACATTGTATTACTCAGTACCAAAGCCAAAACTCAAACTCAAAGAAATCTGAAAAAAAAAAAAAAAAAAAAAAAAACTCTCAGATCACAGACCGAAAATTTGTACACCCAAATTAATATGTTGGGGAAAATATTAAATATAATTTTAATAAACAGGACAAATCACAACCCAGGCTCATTCTGGGTATGTACCCCTATATACATTTCTGGAGAGAGCAAAAAACATCCCAAGAGCTATGTTTTTTTTTTGCAGTTTTTGCAGTTTTTGTTTTCGCAAATCCACCAGAGGTCACAGTGCATGCTTTTTCAGATCTCAAACTTCTCTCGCGAGTTCTCTGGTGCCCACACTTCCCCTTCCCTAAACCCAACTGCAGTGTTTTAAAAAGCAATCCAGAAAAAGAAAAGCCCTTGTCTGATTTTAAACACGGATTTTACTACATTCTCACTCTGTTTTTTTCTTGTCTATTTTTATTTTTTGGCTTCTGTTTTTGTCTTACCCGCTATCTGGAACTGTTCTTCACCAGACTCGAACCCAGTCATTGTGGTAAACTCCTCTCTGTCTGAATAAATAAAATAACAAATTTTGAATTTTTTTTGCAATTTACAGTCCTATTATTCATTCATTCATTTTAGGCTTAGTCCCCTTATTAATCAGGGGTTGCCACAGCTGAATAAACCACCAACTTATCCAACATATGTTTTTTTTTACACAGCGGATGCCCTCCTAGCTCCAACCCATCACTGGGAAACATCCATACACATTCACACACATACACTACGGACAATACTAGCTTACCCAATTCACCTATAGCACATGTCTTTGGACTTATGGGGGAAACCGGAGCACCCAGAGGAAACATAGGAAAATATATATATATATGATATCCTAATATTGAAACTAGTAATAATAACTTTAAGAAGTAAAATCTGTATTTTTTACATTTTGCATGTGAATCACAGAAGAAATGTCTTCATTGAGACTTTTGCAATTTACAGACCTTTTGTCTCTCA
Organism: Danio tinwini; assembly: GCA_903798205.1. NCBI lineage: Eukaryota > Metazoa > Chordata > Actinopteri > Cypriniformes > Danionidae > Danio > Danio tinwini. Next base: position 22,707,794 of record CAIGQZ010000379.1, read on the forward strand.
AGTCGCTCAAATGATTTAAGTGATTAAGTGACCGATTTTATATAAGTTTTATGTGCAGTACGGCAGAAAAATCACTCACAGCAGCAGCTTTAATGCCATTATATGTGTGATGTGTGGTTTCAGCACCTTGGACAGCCGCCCTTATCTGCATACATATGATCTTATAGCCTTTTCTGTAATGTTCTGATCTTTTCTTAAGTGCTGCGACTTCTAAGTGTCTCTCTCCCCCTCTCCTTCATTCATTCACTGGCCTTTCTCCCTCGAACATTCTGCGAGTGATGTCTTTTATGGTTATTATTGGAAGAGCTTGCCTTCAGAAGCTGACACAATGGCGTGAGTAGTCCCCTGGGAACGTTTTCATATCAAGGTTAACTTCAAGTGATTAGGATAAGCAGCTGAAGTTGTTGCCATGGGGATGATGATGGGATGCTGAGCAGTAAAGCATGATAAGTAGACTGAGAGAGAGGTGTGAGGACTGGCAAAAATAGAGGTATATGTGAATAGCCCCGAACTCTATGTGCCCATCAAACTGTGATTGTCTGCCATCTATTTTTACATGACACGCGTATGATAATTAATTTATGCATATGGTTGTCATGTATCCAGGAATAGAGATCACTCACTTTTATATATTTTTGAACTTTTAAACTAAACTTGGGGTTATCTTGTCTATTAAGTAAGAGCTTTTGCATGTTATTAACCTTTGAAGTTAATTTAAGCGGCAGATATTTTGGTAATGCTTTACTTGAAGGGGGTTGTTCTTAAGACTGCGATGAAACATTTATAATCATGACATGACACATGGGTGTCACGGTGGTGCAGTGGGTAGCACAATCGCCTCACAGCAAGAAGGTCGCTGGTTCGAGCCTCGGCGGGGTCAGTTGGCATTTCTGTGTGGAGTTTGCATGTTCTGTCTGTGTTCGCATGGGTTTCTTCTGGGTGCTCCGGTTTCTCTTACAGTCCAAAGACATACGCTATAGGTGAATTGGGTAAGCTAAATTGGCCGTAGTGTGTGTATGGATGTTTCCCAGTGATAGGTTGCAGCTGAAAGGGCATCCGCTGCGTAAAACATATGCTGGATAAGTTGGCGGTTCATTTGGCTGTGACGACCTCAGATTAATAAACAGACTAACCCGAAAATAAAATGAATGAATGACATGACACATGAATATGAATGAATTTTCATGCATGCTTATGACAACTCCGTTGTCATTTTATTTTTTTATTTGTATTTTATGTTTATTGTTAATGCTCATTTGAGTACAATCATACAATATTTTGAGTTACATTTGAAGCTCAATATGTGACCTTAAGTGACATACAATTGACATACATTATTGTCAAATGTACTAACTATACATTCATTCATTCAATCAATCATTTACTTTCCTTCGGCTTAGTCCCTTATTTATCAGCGGTCGCCACAGTGGAATGAACCACCAACGATTCTAGCATATGTTTTATGCAGTGAATTCCTTCCTGCTGCAACCCAGTACTGGAAAACACCCATACATTCACACACACTATGGGCAATTTTGCTTACCCAATCCACTTATATCGCATGTGTTTGGACTGTGGGGAAGACCGGAGCACCCGGAGGAAACTCACACCAACATGGTGAGAAACAAACTCCACACAGAAATGGCAACTGGCCCGGTCGGGACTCGAAACAGCAACCTTCTTTTTGTGAGGCGACAGTGCTAACCACTAAGCGACTAACTATGCATAGTACTCAAATTCAGATTTTGTTAAATTTTTTAAAGAAAAATAGCATAAAAATTAAGTAAATAAATAAATAATTAACTAATTACAAAAAAAAGAAGGAAGGGAGGATGGGTTGAAGAAAGAAAGGAACAAAAAGAAAGGAGCCAGTTATGTCAATTGAAATGCGAAGCTGATGTTGTTTGAGTTGTCTTCATGTCAACTTGACATAAATACATCACAAGCTGTCTTTGTATTTTTTATGATAACTTGACATTACTAAGAAATAAACTTGATTGTCATGAGGCTATTATAATTGCAGTTACCTGATGAAGACCATGTAGGTCGAAACGTTGTGTGAGTAATAGCCTATTAAAGATTTTTGAGAGCTAAAGTGGCAGTGTTGCCGATTTTTTTGATCTTTTGCTACTATGTTTATTTTTGATCAAGCACCTGCCTCCGAAATTTTTTAGATGTGCGCACGATTCTGTATTTGCCATTATAATTGTGTCATGGATTTTATTATAGTGTCATAATTTTTTTTTTCTTGACCTCAACTACAGTGGTACAAATTGAATTGATCATAATGTCATTACATGTGATTACATATTAAAACAATACAATTATTTGTGAGTAATAACACTTTTTTGACAACTTGTCACTTACATTTTAATGACAAATTAACTTTGTTTTTCTTTAAAAAATCCATGCACAATTGTTGTGGCCTCGTGACAATCATGGTTATGACAGATTTATGACAAGTTATGTTCTCTTGATGATGTCAAGGACAAAAAAAAGACAGACTATTGTGTATTTGTTTATGTCAAGTTGTCAAATAGATACCTCAAACAATGTCATCTTGCATTTAAAATGACACTGAGTGAATGACACTTAATGACAGTTGTCATAAATATGCATCAAATCTCCTCAATATTTGTGAAGTTTATCATTTCATGATTTTAAAGGTGTGATAACAGTCTTATGAACAGCCCTTTAAGTAAAGTGTGAGCAATATTTACAACATAGGCTCATTCTGAAAACACAGCCCCTATGTACATTTCTGGAGATTGCGAATTATGTAGCCAGAGGACCATATGGACCAATACTACAGGGTGGTATGACACCGTTTATTTTTGCGCTACCAGCTGATCGCTTACCTCCGTATGGACGGCTTTTTACTGCTGTTACCAGTTTGCCCAGTGGCTCGCCGCGTCAGAGGATTTGAGAAACAGAGCGTAGTTGACCGTGACAATGAGGTTCGAGTCTGGTGAAGAATGGATCCAGAAAGCATGTAAGACAAAAAACAAAGGGCAAAAAATAAAACAAACAAGTAAATAACAGGGTGAGATTGTGGTAAAATCAAAAAATGTGGTTAAAAATCATGCTTGCCGCGAGGGCTTTTCTTTCTCTGGATTGCTTTTGAAAACACTGTTGGTTGGGTTTAGGGAAATGGGTGGGTGCTGCTCAATCGGTGCTTTTCAAAACAATATTGGTTGTTTTGTTTTTGTTATGTTTTTTTTTTTGTTTTTTTTTTTGGGGGGGGGGGTTGTCAGTCAGTCAGTCAGTCAGTCAGTCAGTCAGTCAGTTAGTCTGTTAATAGCAGCCTCTGGTGGACTTAAGTGAGAACAGCAGGCGCAAATGGCACTCGTAAGAGAAATTTGAAATCTCAAAAAGCGCACACAGAAGCCTCTGGTTGACTTGCAAAAACAAAAACTTCAGAAATGCATATAGGGGTACATAATAAGACTGAGCCTGGGTTGAATATTTATTACATTCAGAGGCAAAAATTGTAACTCAAATTAATGTAAATGTTCCTGTATTTCCCCAAAGCAGTTGTCAATGGAGTGGAAACTGAGAGTTTAATTAGAATACATTTTTGATTAGAAATATATCATAAGGATTATTACTAAAAGAGTCTTTCTGTAACACTTTTTTGCACAAAGAGAAAGTCATGAATGAGTAAATCACGTGCATTAGGCAAATCAGTTAAGTCCAAAACTACAGTAATACTTGGTATAATTACCACAGCCTAATTCATTGCTTCCAAACCAAGTTTAAAATGTCAGCTTATCCTCTTTTGAAACTCGTAAGAGAGAACAAACGCATCACATTTTTATTCTAGCCCACAAAATTTGCCGGAAAGGTCCTTCTGTACATGCCTGCTCAGTAAGCTGATTAGCCCTGCTGTCCAAACTCACATCTCAATCTGTCATGATCAATCTGGCCTTGCAGAGAAAGTCAGCATGCTGTTATTTGGCCGATAAATGTCTGTTTGAACCCCCCTGCGACGTGTACTCCTGAATCAAATGTTTAACAATGCATGAGTTTGATTCTCCAACCACAGTGCAGTCCATAAACAAGATGAACATCTACACACGCGGGGGCTAATGACATCAAAACTGGATGAAGTAACAACATTTCCAGTCCTTCGTCCCAAGATGGAAAAGACTGAAACCAAGAGATCTTCGTCCCCTGGAGAATCTCCCACGCTGCGCTCCAGAGCTCTCATTCCGTCATCTACGAGTACCTCTCGTACCACGCTGGAATTAATGAGTCCTCGAGCTGGTCTGTGGCAGCACCGTTTGCTCTTTTGTTCACACCACAGCATCATAATTTGACTTACGTAGGTGATAATTTCGCATAACTTGAAAGGCAATTAGGAAAATGCGTTCTTATGACTGGCAGGGGGGATTAAGGCTAAGCCCTGGCGCTATGTTAGCCTACCGAGACTACTGATTCTGTTTTTTTTTTTTCTTCTAAATGAAAGCCAGGCCTATTTGGCGGCACATATTATCGGTCATCATGTTAATACCCAAGTCTCACATCGCCTTCGATGTGTTACTTTTAATTAAACTGGAAGAAGGCATGACAAATTATGGAATTGGAAAGCACCTTCTGATGGTTTGTATGGGTTAAATCATGGGGTCAGATGTAGTCCCCCCCCTCCTAAATGTGTACAGTAATGAGCGGATGAACATCTGGGTGGTGTTTTGGGTTGGAGATTAATACTTGGGGTTGCTGTGATGAGGTGGATTTCTAATTACTTCGATGCAGACGGCTTCACCGACTGTACAGCCCCCTGCTGTTGGTGGCTGCCTTTCATTTTCTGAAAGATGCTTTTATGGGCAATGAATCAATGAATTAAGCGCTATTTTAAACCTCTTAATTTCTTCTTATTGCCCAGAGTTAATGATATTGCTCTCAGTTGAATTGGGCTGTTGGAGCCCATGGGGACAAGCACTGTGTCGTTTGTGTAATCCATGATTTCTGGTGTTGACACTTGGCCTGGTGCTGGAAAAATCAGAAAGGTTTCCTGTGAAGGAATTGGGAAATAATGCCTACTTGTGCATGATTTTGGTTTTTGTTGTGAGTACTGTATTTATTTGCTCCTACTTTTATTAAGTTTTAAATATGCAGTGTTTGAGTAAGGTAGGAAATTGCTTACAGCGTTTCTGAAGCTCAGAAACCAGAGATCATGCCACTTGCAATGTCAGGGTCATGGGTTCAAATCCCAGGGAATGTAAAAATGGATAAAATTCCAACTACACTTGCTTGAATGCTTTGAAAAAAAGCATCAATGAACAAACAAGCGCTGTAGGGATGTGTATTTTGTGGGCTAATAGCTAGAAACAGGATAGCATTTAAGCGTTTTCAATTCCACCATCAAAGTGAGTGGGTTTTATGATTGGGGCCAAAATCTGGAAGAGAGTTATCATTTTGCACTACTAGCTCAATCATCCCTGTCAATGTGTTTTTTGTTTAGTTTTTTGCAAAATGCCTAGAAACAACCATAGATTTTAACCCTTGATGTTCAGTCGTCCCAAAGTCAATGGTATTTTTTTTATGTTATATTATTATTATTATTAATAATAATAATAATAATATATGGGCGGTGCGATGGTGCAGTGGGTAGCGCTGTCACCTCACAGCATGAAGGTAGCTGGTTTGAGCCTCGGCTGGGTCAGTTGGCATTTCTGTTTGGAGTTTGCATGTTCTCCCTGTATCCTTCGGGTGCTCCGGTTTTTCCAAAGCCGGAGCACCCGAAAAGTCCAAAGACATGTCCTATAATGCAATAATGTTACATGGACATTATTGGTGTCGATGTAAACATAATGTACTCGTTGTCATAAACTACTCACCAATTCACCTTTACAGCCCTCTTGTGTTTATCGTTGCATTTTTGCAAACTACAGTCCAACTGAAATGTTCAAAGGAATAACTCAATGCAAAAGTCAATGGAGAAATCCTGTCAGGCATGATATTTCAGTATTTACATACAGCTGAAGTTGGAATTATTAGACCTCCTGAATATTTTTCTTCAATTTCTGTTTAACCGATGTTTTTAAACATAATAGTTTTAATAACTCATTTTTAATAACTGATTTATTTTATCTTTGCCATGATGACAGTACATGATATTTTACTAGATACTAGTATTTAGCTTAAAGTGAAATTCAAAGGCATAACTAGGTTAATTAGGCATGTTATGATAATTAGGCAATTCATTGTATAACTGGTTTGTTCTGTAGACAATCGAAAAAAAATATTGCTTAAGGGGGCTAATAATATTGACCTAATAATAAAAAACGGCCGAAAAAAACCCCCAAATAAGTCTTTCTCCAGAAGAACAAATATTAAACACTCTCAGAAATTAAGGTACACAAGCTGTCACTGGGGTGGTACCTTTTCAAAAGGTACACATTTGTACTTACAAGGTCCATATTGGTACCTAAAAAGTATATATTAGTACCTACAAATTTTAAGAGGAAAGCTTTTGTAATTTTAAAGTATTATGATGTACCCTCAAGGTATTAATATGGATCTTTAAGGTACAACTATTGTACCTTTTGAAAAGGTACCACCCCAGTGACAGCTAGTGTACCTTTATTTTTGAGAGTGTAGGAAATACTGTGAAAAATTCCTTGCTTTGCTAAACATCATTTGGGAATTATTTTAAAAAGATAAATCACAGGAGGGCTCATCATTTTGACTTCAACTGTATGTGCCAGATTCAGATTCAGCATCTTATTCCAGATTCAAAAATTCATCTGGAATCAGATGTCCTCTGGTTAGTCCTTGGCCAGTAAAAGCCACTCTGAAGTCCAGAACTTCTGCTGTCAGTCTAAAGGTCTGGCTATACAAGACTAGGTTGATGCCAGCTTCCAAGTTGGCACATAAAACAATCCCATGCTTTCAGCGCGTTATTATCCAAAAGGGGGCGGTATAGCTTGCATTAGCATAAAGTTTCTTCTTCTCCAGCCAGATTTTTTCTTATTCCACTAAGTACACCCACCTTCAAGCTTGTTTCTTGCCTCCACTCCAAGGTTTCTTCCACATAAAAGAAGTGCTACAAAAATAGCATGGCCTGAGATATTGCCACATCCTCATGCAATGTTTTCCTCCCCCTAATGGCGCCCAGCTGGGGCAGGTGTTGCACATGCAGACCATTTTATTCACCTACTGGAAGTGGAGGAAGGGCTCCCATCAATATTTCACCTTCTACAGAACAGGCCCTGGTAACAGCAACTGGCCTAGATGTTCTGCACTCATCCACATCTTTAGTATGCATCCAGCCTCATAGAAATGTAAATCCAACCTCAGAGGGGAGGAGAGAGGTGACGAGCTCAGTAAGAAATACTCCGGATGAATGGAGTATTTTTTTTGTCGTTTATCCTTCCCTTCTGTGCTCAAATCTAGCTTTGGAGAGCTTTCGGATAAATGGGCTTACTTGGCTGATTTAAATAGGCGTTGGTGTAGTCAGCGTTTTTGAGATGGGGGTTTGTGTGCCAGATTGATGGAGAATTGTGCTGAGAATCAAGTTGGCGTCAAAGACGGGACCGTCGCACTGCCGTTCAGCCTGATTCCTTGGTTTTGTTTGCTCTTAATTGTAGAAGCATTGGGGAACTCTATTCACTCAAAGATTTACGAAGGACGCTGCTAATTCTGTTCTGGAATTAGCATAAACTTTACATATTTGAACCACATCCCATATTGCGATTTGTTTCTCTGTGTTTATGTATGGTTTATTGGGCTGGGCTATATGACAACAATCTCATATCCTGATGTTGATATACTGTATAATCATTCAATTTAAGTTCTTTTGTATAGCTCCTTTCACAATAGATATTGTTAGAAAGCAGCTTTACAAAAAGTGCATGCTTTAACATTACAGTCAAAATCTGAAAAGGTAAGGTGTAAAGTAAAGTAAGGGGTGGAAAGTTTTAAGAGGTTTTATTGTAATGTAAAATATGCAGTCTCAAGGCATCTCTTACACAGCTTACAATCATCATCAATTTAGTGCAAAGTAAGGCTCAAGAATGGGTCCATTTTCCTACTTAACCAGAGATCCGATGTGGCTGCAAAAGTATAAACCCCTTGGAAAAAGTGAAGTGCTATGAACACTTTCCGGATGCACTGTATAAATATTAAAAACTTTCAAGGATTTAAGATACAGATGACAGTTGTGTGATGAGGGTCTATTGCACCCATATAAATGATGAAAAAATGAAACAATGTATTTTTGACACCACAAAATAAAGGATAGAGCATAAAATGAAATGGTAGACTTTTTAAAAATGTTGTCCACATGATATACATTGTCATATTGCACAGCCCTATTGGTTTATGTATGTGCGTGTCCCAGTGTGATGGTGCTCCACAGTGAATTTAATTTGCCAAAGAGCACTCGCTTAAAGAGCTCCCCGAACAAACAAGTTAGCAGAATTTACGCTTGCCTGATGTCAAATTACAGCACCAAACGAACCTAACCTGAGCGTGGAATAAATTGCACCCTGTTGCAGTGTGTGAACAAGCCTTGTCCTCTTTCCTCTCCTCTCGCCTCCTCCCCTTTGCTTGTTTTCATGTCAGCTCTCGTATTAAATATACATTTTGCACTCCTCTACCTCACGCCGCCTGGTAATGACTCAGGCCTTGAATGATTTATGCAGATATTGATTTCACTGTTAAACATGAGATTAGATGCATAGCTCCCGACGCTATTTATCAAAGACATTGGCATCTAATTAAATTGTCAGCTCTGGTTTTATGGCGGTACACTTGTATGAAATATTAAAGCTGGCTCTGAGATTATTGTGGCCCCGAAGCAGGCGAGACGGCACCTGAAAAATGATATTTACATGCAGAGGAAAGGAACTAGAGAGGTGCAGATTATTGGACTAATAAGAGCAAAGGTTGAAGGTGAGAAAGCGTTTGTTTGTTTCGCCCGAAACGCCGGCTAACCAAGTCTTAACAAACAACCTCACCTGGGCATTGCCTGAAACCGTTGGTGATTAATGTATGTTTTCTTCCAGACAATCACACAGGTCACCTCATTTGTTCCTTATTTAATTCGTTCACACTGGTGTAATTAGCTATTTACTCTTTGACAAGTCACGTTCCCACAAATCCTTAGCTGCATTACTTGTGCCACAGTGCAAAAATGACTTTTTAATGAGTTTTTAATTGGTCTTTTTTGAATGTTTTCTAGTAAAATATCTAAACGCACTAAGATGCAAGACTGCATAACATATTATGATTCATTTACATGAATACAAGTGTGTTTAGTTCACTGTGAAAATATCCACACATTAGCAGTTTTCTGTATTTTGTGATTCATGTTTTTTTTTTTTCATGAATGTATGTTTTGAATTGCATTATGTGATCTTGATTTTCCTCCAGAGACTTTTAATGTTGATGACTCTGGAAAAGTGACTTTTATTGACAATTTTAATAGTTTAAAGTGATTTATTATTTGGGTTGGTGTTGTAAATTAAGGTACAAAAACCTGGTGATAAACTGCCAGTACATTTCCTGTTATTTTACAAGCTTAATTTCTTTATAGATAATTTTTTATTCAATATATTGTTTTAAACTACTAACATATCAATAAAAATCACTTTTCAATTTTCAACATCAAAAGATGACAGAGCAGAGATCAAGTTTCCATAATGCAATTCATAACCATACATAAATGGGGAAAAAATGAATAACAAAATAAGAAACATGTTAGTTTACAGATTTTTTTTTACACTGTACATTATTCAAATTTTTTTACTTTTTTATAATTAAAAAATATTATATGTTAGGGATGCACCGATATGTTTTTTTGGCAGAAATCGATAAATGATAACTCTTAAGATTTGGATGACGATAACCAATATATTAGCCGATAAATATAAATATTTCAAAATGTTATATTTTTATATAGTGAACAACAGATTTTATTTTAAAAACATCATGAAAGTTTGAACTGATCTTATAAACTGTATAGTTTACTCAAAGCAAATAAAGCTATAATTTAAAAACTGAAAGGTGATTATATAGGCATATATTCACAATTTTACATAAATCAGCATGCCAAAAATAAATAATTTTGCATAAAAAGTTAACATGCAACTTGACTGTTGCATAAAAATAATAGGTTAACAAAATGTGATTTAATTAACAAACATAATAAAGTAAAATTAAAGTTAAAGAACTGCATAACTGAAACCAGCTAAAATGTTCTTGAATAAAACTACAGTAACTAATGTAATAAACCAGGGGTGTCGCTAGACCCCATTTACTGGGGCACGTGCCCCAGTAAATGCTTTGAGATACGATTTATGCAAGTGTTTTAATTAAGAGTGGTAATTTCAAAATTAAGACGTTATTCTCTATGTGCAACCAAACCAAAGTAGTTTAATCAAAAAGCAAACTGATTGTGAACATGTATGCCGAAAAAATAGCTGTGCTGCTCATGCGTTGTGAAATTGGTGTCTTTTATGCAGAGGTGTCGGCACGCAGTAAGTTTTGCAAGTTGACAAAACAAAGTTTAAATGGTGGTGATCTTATTTAGACTAAGCATGGTTCCTTATATATTTTTGTATGAAGCAAAAAGGAGGGATGATCAGTCAGGAAGGGAAGACTTAATAATAAACCTAATTCTCGGCCATGAGTCGGGTCTAAGACAACAAACAACTACACACAATTCTATAAAACACCTTTTTTTGTATTATATAGAATTGTCTATAGAATTTTATTCTAATGAAATTAATATTCATGCAAAAGATTTATCCTATCTTAAATAAGATGCATCTTATTTAAATTATCTTAACATCACTCCAGTTGAGTCTTTAGATTGCTTTCTAGTTACATTTAGGATTAATTTCTGTTATTTATTTAGAATATTATTTGTATAATAACAATAATACTGTTATTTATTTATAATTATATATAATTTTTTTGTAAAAAAAGATGAAAAACGAAAGGTTTATGATAAACCACTGAGTTTTTATGTGTAAATACTGTAGTGTTTTTTGTGTTGCTTCTAAAGTAAATTTATTATTTTGTTTCCCCTCAATAAAATGATCTCAATTGTTTTGAGAAGTCATGATGTATATTGCTTCATTCATTCATTCATTCATTCATTCATTCATTCATTCATTCATTCATTCATTCATTCGTGCAAACACATAACTTTATTAAAAATATTTCCCCCAATTTGTCTTTAAATCCGTTATGCTGGAACTTTTGACGAAATGTGCTATTATTAAAGATACATTTTCTAAGGAAAAAAAAGTTTTAATATTTCATGAATTGATTCTTCTCCAGCAAACATACCATTTTATGCATTTTAAATGCAATGAGAATCAGTACTGCATAATGCATTAAGACTTGTTTACATAAACACAGTACAAGTCTATATTATTAATTGCTTTCCCATTTTTATATATACCTAAAAATAAGTGGGAAAGAAACAGCTGCATACATCTGTGCATACATCTGTGTTCAGCTTATAGACATCTATATTTCAGCAGTGACTGGTATCCCTTGTGCCACGCTCATCATCTGTTTCAGCAGAAGCAAGATCTTCCGGCTCTTTCTGTAACTTAAGCCTGACCCAGATTTCCTTATCTGCCAGTGTGTGAGCGCTTCTGGACTGGGCGGGGCCATGCTATCTCTCTTTTTTATGCTTGTGCCTTTGATATTTCATTGAAAAACACAGGCACACAAATAAACAAACACACAAGGGGACCGACAAGCAACAAAAACACACTCGCACACACTGTGTTCATGCTGAGATTTGTATTTCATTGTGGGGAAACAACTCTTTCCACTGCCCTGAATACACAAACACAAGCCGGCCAACCTGTTTTCAGTGTTTTTGACAAACTATACGTTATCCGTTCCTTTCTACGGCGAATACCTTTTTTAATGGTCACCAGAGCAGAACGCAATTTACTTACATGCCACACTGCTTGCGTTTGTCCTTTTTTCTTTACTCGCACACACACATTTGCAAACCTGCCTTCTCGAAGCACTGATACATGGAAGTGTGCTGGGTTTGTAATTTTCCACTGAACGCATGTTCGTTTAGCTGATGCTAAGACGTTTTTTGCTGTTTGGCTGATTCTTGTTTCCCCGTGGCGCATTTATCATTTAGAGCTGATATGAAGAATTAAAGGCCGATGTGCATGAGGCCACAGAAATGTAGATTCCTGAAATATCTTTATTGCAATTACAACATGGAAAAAAGAGACTGTTCTTAAATCCATCAAGCAGGAAAGTGAATTAGAAAGTGGATACATGGTGTCTGGGTAAAGAAGCGGTCAGTTGTGTCTAATGAGACAGTTAGGGATATGCACAACCGCATTTTCTAAATCGACTAGCTGGTGAAATTGGATAACTAATTGTTCTCAAGAAATCAATGTACAATATAATTAGGTTTAATCCTATAAGACACATTTACAAATGTCTGTCAGTCCATCCATCTATCAATCCATCCATCCGTTTGTCCATCTTTTCATCCATCCATCCATCCACAATTGAAGTCAAAATGTCATTGATGACACGGCAATCTAGTATTGCGCCTAATGAATGCCATGATTTTGCACCCCAAACCATCACTGATCCACCCTCATGCTTCACGCTGGGCATGCAACAGTCTGGGTGGTACGCTTCTTTTGGGGCATCTCCACATCGTATCTCTCCCGGGTGTGGGAAAGACAGTAAAAGTAAACAACTGAGAACGATAAATGTTTTACATTGTACACGACTTAAGATTTTTGCAGCTGGAACCAATGTTTGTCATTGACACGAGTGACCAAAGGTTTGGCTATAGCAGCCTGGCCATGTACTGTATACTGACCCTGTGCAGCTCCTGACAAACAGTTTTGGTGGAAACAGGAGAGTTGAGGTGGACATTTAATTCTCCGGTGAGTTGGGCAGCTGTGTATGGCAGGGAAGACGTGGTCGAAAGCCCCACAATGGTGGAGGGCAGGTTGGGAGGCCGACGGCTGGAAACGTAGGTCAATCTGAGTTATGATTAACACCTGTTTCTTCTCAGTAATTGGGTTGGAGAGACGATTTTTAAGCGAGAAGATGGGCCAGTCAAGAACAGGAGCGACGCACAGAGAGAGAGAGTTTTGAATATTTAATGCTAACATTAAATAAACACTTTGCCTACCTTGAATTGCAGACCCTGTCTTCTTCTTCTTTCTGGTGAACTGTGTTGCTTTGGTGGCAAAACCCTGGAATAAGAAGAGACATCGCTGCCAGAATGTCCGTTTTCCAGTTTATTTGCAAACGTTATCCAGGCGCTTGCTGGCCTCCACCGAGAACAACATCAGGCGCTAGTGGAGATGTGGAACAAGAACGACGGTTCCAAGTCCTTGTGGAAGCCCAGCCGGAGGATCTCTAGCTCATCTGAAGGCTGCTTGACTGGGAGATTTGGCCCACTACGACATCTGCTGTCCACCCTCCCATCGCATTGCAGAAAATCGGGCCGCAGGATGACCCGGAAGTGTTTCTCAACCTGTTCGAGTAGATGGCAGAGGAGTGTGGCTGGCTGTAGGCCGAGTGGCCATTAAAAGTCATCCCACTGCTGTTGGGTGAAGCACAGATAGCTGCCCAGCAATTACCTGTCCAAAATCTCCTGTATTACGCCAACTTAAAGTGAGCCATTTTCCAGCCAGCCGGCCGCAACCCAGAAGAAACAGGTGATTAATCATAACTTTGATTGACCTATTTTTCCATCCGCCGGCCTCCCAACCCGCTTCCCACCATTGCAGGGTGTTCTACCACACCTTCCCCACCACACTGTGTTTCTTTTGTTTTTTGGATACAATCCGTATTAGCACCCAGACATCCCTTTCAGACAGTTTCCTCTTGCGTCCACAGTTACTCCTGTTGGATGCGGTTTGTCCTTCTTGGTGATTTGCTGACATTACCCTGGATACAGTGGCTCTTAATACCTCACAAAGACTTGCTGTCTTGGTCACAGATGCGCTAGCGAGTTTTAAACTCTGATATGTCTCCCATAATTATGTGTTTATTGCAATACTTTTAAGCAACTGTGCTATTACTCATTACTCACGCTAACTAAACCTTCACACTTTGCTCTTACTGGTGGTATGTGCAATCAATAAAGATTTGCCACCAGGCTGGTCAAATTTAGCCATGAAACATCCAACACTAAATTGGCCGGTGCTTCAATTTCATTGTCCATCCCCTGTATATCAACTTGGTTCAATTTAAATATATTTAAATAAACCTTACTTAAATTTAAATTTGATTACAATTCTGCATCAATGAATAATATATATTTTATATATTATTTTATATTAATAATATATATATTTAACTCAACGAAACTAATAGCACTTAATTAAACAACTAATTGCTTGACAACTTCACTTTATGATAGACACATGTTTGTTTTGTTTTGTTTTTGTATATTCATTTTATCTTGTGACTTAAACTCAGTCTTGGGAATGATTGTGTAACTGTGTGTGTGTCCAGACACCTCTGACTTTCCGACAACACATCAGACATGCCTCGTGTCACACTTCTCACGCGGCTCAGAGGGAAAGCCAGATGCCAATCAAACGCACTCTTTCTCCACATACACACATTTTTCTTCTACTCTAATGGCTTCCACTGTGTCTTGCTACCCAGAATGCATTGTCGCTGTTGTCGGTAATGAGTGGCTCTGAGAGGCTGGGACAGGCCAGGTGCCATCTCTATCATATAAATATGCTGGTGATTTTTGACGACTTATTTTCCCTGTAGGGAAAAGTCAGCTTCGTGCTTCAAACATTGCGGAGACGAAATTTGCATACAGTGAAACAGAACTGTAAAAAGACCAGCAAAACTGTCTGCCAGAGATATTCATAATGACATTTTTCAAGCTATACTGTATTTTATAATTCAACGCTAAAACTTTGCGCATGTTTTATCAAAACACATCACACGGTCTTACAAAAGAAGATCATAATGTGGCAAATTTAAAGGGTAATCAAATTTTCAGACAGCAAACAAGGTAATTAAATTTGATAAGATGCTATTTAGTTTTTTTTTCCTGCCCTTTGAGGAAGTTGAAAGCTGGCAGAGACGCTGGATGCGTGTGTTTAAGCTGAGTTCTGTCTCAACTCATTTAGGTTAATGAGAAAGAAAATGTTCCAGATGTACCACATTTAGCATGGCGCTGGTTTTGCTTTGAGCATACAGGAGCCATCGAGTCTCTGAATGCCTGCGCTCAGAATATGCTTGTCACTTACTGTTAGTGCTGTTTGGGATGCTAAATATGGTTCTGTTCAAAACATTTACTACAAAAAACTCAAAATGAATCACATATGCTTTAAGTGAAGTTTATTTATAAACAAATTTCGAGAGGATCACGTGATTATGATTGAACACAGCTGGTCATGCATTAACCATGTATGACCAACCAATCAGACGATTTCTAACCCACTATAAAGAGCCAGGGTTTCCTACTACAGTCATCTTCGTTTGAAGAATCCCCCCTTCCACCCCTACTCCTCCTCTTTTCCTTTCATAGGGCGGCACGGTGGCCCAGTGACTAGCATTGCGGCCTCACAGCAAGAACGTCACCGGTTCAAGTCCTTTAACAGACTGGCTGTCGTTTCTGTGTGAAGTTAGCATGTTCTTCCCGTGCTTGCGTGGGTTTTCCCCGGGTTCTCCGGTTTCCTCCCACGTTCCAAAAACATGCACTACAAGTTAATTGAACAATCTAAATTTAGCACTAGTCAAACTTTATCCATAAGCATACCTCTCCGTAGCAACTATTTTCTGTCACCAACTCTTACAAGGGGGAGCTCTCGAGATCTACCTGAGCTCAAAGCTCCCCTCTCGCCCTGCAAACGGGAGGGAGCCCAGGGCTCAAGGACCTTTGGGCTCAGGGCTCTCTCCCGGGACAGCATGCCAAACTTGCTTATAATCAATCATCAGCTAAGTGTGAACTCTTGAAAAGCAGGTGTGGTTGAGATGCACTCTATGAACAGATTGAAAACTAATCTATGGAATGAGACATGCTATTCATTGCTGTTAAACACTGAGGGTTTTTTATAGGCTCATTTTGTAGCATCCTTATAGTAAAAAAGTTTTAGTTTTATCATTTCACTCTTTTCAGTCGATCTCTGGGTCTGGCGGGAGCACTTTTAGCTTAGCTTAGCATAGATAATTAAATCGGATTAGACCATTAGAATCTCACACAAAAATAGTACCGCTATGGCATTGTGCAGTGCCTGAAAATAGTCTTCAGCTACAGTGGGTGACACTTTAAAATGAGCATTACTGCCGCGAGTGGTACCGCCGCACTAAAGGAGTAAGAACGTGTTTTTAGGTATAACCGCAGTTTGCAACTAGGGGGCACAAAGGGACGGGATGTGTAAGGACAGAAATATACAGTAGCTGTAAATACCCTGCTACTTGTAAATGAAGATGAGATAATGAAACAAAGCATTTTAATTCCTTCATCAATCATTAAAAACTCAACAAGCTTTATTATCATTGTAATCGTGTTACGTGAAATGACGATTCAATTTGGAAAGTAAAATTAAAGAAATAAAAGACAACTAAAATGAAAGTACAAACATACATACAATTAAGTAAGACTTAATAAATAGCTAGATAAATGAATAAAGCAGTGTTTTGACCTAAATATAGAGAGATGTACAGTGTTTGTTATTTTAAAGTGATAGGACTAAGACAGTCAATAAGCTTTTCCATTTACGTCTTCATTTACAGTTCTCATTTGCATTTTCTTTGTTGATTATATTTTACTATCTAATTTTATGTCTTAATTATTGTACATAATTAATAAATTAATAAACAAATAGGCCTAAATAATTATTTATTTAAATAAGGTCATTTTCAATGTGTCCAGGACTAAGTTTGTGTAATTGCAGAGTTGACAAAGTTAGATTTAGTTGGAGAAGATTGATGAAGTTAGGCCTAATTAATATCATTGTGCCTGCTGCAGTCATGGTAAAATAGCGAAGTTACTTAATTACTACGCCAGAATAAGAGTATAGTTCCTAGCCATATCAGCCTAGAAAATAGCAGCTTTTCATTTTCCTTCGGTCTTATAACACAATGTAACAATAGAACGGTCAAGCTTTACATTGGAATATTATTGACATTTTTGGGCGAGATGATAATGGTCTAATCTGATTCAATGGTCGGTGCTAAGCTAAGCTAAAAGTGCTCCCGCCAGACCCAGCAATCACTGAATGGATTCAAAAATGGTAAAACTCAGCTGTTTAACTCTAGGGGAGTTGCAAAATCAGCCTATTAAAAAAAATGGTTACTTTAATGCTGTCAGCCTCTCTCAGTTAACAAATGGGAATATTTTCTGGAAATGTGCAGGACAAAGAGTTGGAGAGTAAGACAAAAGCCCTGCTTAAGTGTTTGAGCTGAAAAGAAAGAAAACCCAATGAACCGGACAGAATTTATTAAGACCAATGGGAGCTGGCCTAAATAGTTTTGAATAAATATTTAAACCTTAAAGACACTTTTCAAAGTCTCGGAATGCACTGTAATGGAATTTCTTTTCTGCTACTATAATAACTTACAACATTATTTAAAGGTTATTGTGCTTATAAGTTTAGCTTTTTTGTTATTTTGTAATCTTCTCTGAGGTCCACTTATATTGTTATCAAGGTTTTTATATCAAAAAGCATAATTTTGAAGTAATAGGACAATAGTAATAGGGTTTAAATAGCCATGACAAATTGTAGACTCAGAAGTAATCTCCCACTGCTATGATTGGCTAATAGTTTGCATATAAAAAAAGGTTCTTAAGTTGAAAAGGTGAGCTGTGTGTTCACTGATGTAAACATCTGCATGTGTGTTTGACAGCCTATCTCCTTCATAGAGTGACAGTAGATGAAAAAATATACATATTCAATGTAATACTCAAATAATCTGAAATAATGGAGACAAATAATAATTAATAAATACACAATTAGACAATTGGGGACAATTTCACAGTAGCTGTTTTCATAATAACGAGAAATTTATAAGGTCTGAAACACAAACAACAAGTTCAAAGTACAATGACCTCTTACATGTGATCACAAAACCAGTCATAAACGTATTTTCTTTTTTAGAAATTGAGATTGAAAGAACATATGAAAATTGAATAAATAAGTTTTTCATTTCATTGTTTATTCACCTGCTTCGAATGTTATCACTCAATTGAATGGCCGTTATCAGTGGTTATCAGCTGATACATAAGGGCCAGTAGGGGCCTTCTGCCTTATTTAAAGTGACCAAATTAAGTTTTTAGCAATGCATATTACTAATCAAAACATATTTTTGGTATATGTACAATAGTAACATGATATTTACTTATTACTCAAATGATTTTTGGCATAAAAGAAAAATGAAATACCACAAGCACGTAATATAAATACTAGCTGTAAAAAGCAATAGACAGGATATTAAAAGCTATCTTGAATTAAAAAAAAAGTTTTTATATGAGATTTAAAATTGTAAATAGAGTTCACCAGGTGAATGTGCAAAGGCATGGAGTTCCATAACTTTGGTGCTGTACAACTAAAAGCCCTGCCACCAAATAATTTCATCTTAAAGTTTGAAACAGATAACAGTTTAGCAGAAGATGATCTCAGGGAGCACAAAGGAGTGTACAAATGAAGAAGATCAGAAAGATAGTGTGGTGCCAAGTTATGAAGAGCTTTGTATGTTAAGAGGAGAATTTTATTTTGTATACGATAGTGAACATGGAGCCAGCGCAGGTGAAAGACAATTGGAGTTATGTGATCAGAAGCATGCGAGCAGGTAACTATCCTAGCTGCTGAATTCTGAATTAACTGGAATCTATGAAGTTGCTTATCAGGGATGCCAAACAGAAGAGAGTAACAGTAATCAATCCATGATGTAACTAAAGCAGTCGTTTATATGTCAAAACTGTCATCTGAATGACATTCTGTAATACAACATCACCTTTTGACACTGATATACCTTAAAAACAGCTGTCTTTATCCATGAAATCTTCTGCATGCATGCATTTGGCCCTGAACAAAACCTTAATAAACAATCCATGTGCAATCCTCTACAATATGCCATTATCAGCCATCAGTAAATCATTGTTGTACGTTTTTCTTTCCATTTAGAGGCCTTCTCTTGTTCCTACCATATAGAAGGTGAACTTAAATGTCTGAACTCAATGCATCTTTTGCTTGAGAGGGGCAGCGCTGCTGTTATGCTTGACTTACATCATAAAAGCATCATATTGGTTGACTGACCGTATAATAGAAATCTTCGTAAGGGTTCTCCATTCAATAGTCTCCCTTTATCTTGGCGTCTTCACCTTGACATAACTGGTAACTAAGACACATTAAAGGCACTTGAAAGTGCTGCCAGGGTTATGAATGTTTGAACAAAGTGTTTGGATAAATCCAAAAAAACAAGTAAATAAACCACAACAGAAGTTTGTTGACCAGCAGAGCAGCATATTATTTCAGTTGTTAGTTTAGCTGGTGAGCCGAGTTAGCTTAGCTATTTGAATAGTTAGATATTTAGACACTTTACTTGCATTTCCTGTACATTTGAAGACCTTTTTGTTAACAATTTATACACAGTTTCTACATTTTCCACAAGAAAATGTGGAAATAAAAAGATATGATGATGATGAATTAACTTAATTTACTGTATATAATAACATGCAACTGATAATACAATTGATTGTAGTTATTTTAGCTAAACAAATCTAATCGATTTCTGATAATCGGTTGCAAATTTATATTTACATATGGTAAAAAACTTTTAGAATTTAGTTGATGCAAATATAGATGGTAAATTCATATCACAAATAAACCATATACAACAGGAAAATATAACATATTTTTAATGATTATACTATATTATATCATATCACATATTGTATCATATATACTTCTTTACTATCCTATATTTGTTGAGTTCAGTTGTAGGAAAGTCTTTTACAAGGAGACGTGGCACCTAACTTCACCCATAAACCCAACCGTCATTGGGGATGAGCAAAACCTACTTAAATATGTGAATAAGATGGTGCACTTAAAAAAATATCCTGATTGCCTTAAATTTTTAAGCTGAATCAAATTAACTTTATGAGTCCATTGAACTTATAGTATGTTGAACTGACTTAAAACAGCTTGCATAACCTATAAAATGTAGTTAGAACATGATTAACTTAGATTAATAAGTTACAATGACCTAAAACATATGCTGTCAGGACCTATTCGTCATATTTTTTTTACAGTGTACAAATGTTTACATATTAGCTACTAAATCAAAACATTATGATTTAATGTGAGATAGCATGGATTTTATTATACTGTAATTCATATTCATTTGACATAATTCATATGCGAGGGTATATGAGGTAAAATATTAAATAAATGTGAGTATAAAATGATACATTGTTGCTAAATTAAGCGAATGTTTATAATAACCTTATAATAACTAACCATACTGTTATACAACTGTGCCTAGTTATTACAGCTGAATAAATCCAATCAATTTCTGATGATTAGTTGCTACATTTGGTAAAAACTGTAAATGGTAAAAGTAGACGGTAGATGCAAATCCTAAACTAAATATGTTTTTTTCATGGTTATTGTATCATATTGTACAGTATCATATATCATATCATATAATTTAATATCATATAATACTATATCCTATCATATCATATATCATCATATATCATATATGATACATGATGATACATGATGTGATATATGATGTGATATGATGATATATTATTGTATATGATATTTCATATCATATATCAGCATATATTAAATATGACATGATATATGATAT
>CAIGQZ010000379.1:22732377-22754384 GCA_903798205.1 Danio tinwini
ACACACACACACACACACACACACACACACACACACACACACACACACATACAGTCACTTGAGGGAGAAAGAGAAAGATGAGTCTGGGAGAGTGTGAATTGAAGACAAGAAATAAGAAGTAAGGTGGAATGGAAACTGAGGTTTGGTCATTATAGGAAAGTCCACAACAACAGCGCCAACAGTGGGTCGTGTCTGACAGAACAGGTAATGACAGGCTCTCTCAAACCTGCTGAAAACACAGAAAACACATGTGCTGTGGCTTGGAAGCTTGTAGTTAATGTGGGATGGTGGTGGGCTGATATTTTCAGCAGTCATTGTAAAATGGGGAAAAATGTAATTAAGTTAATAGTTGGTATTAAGTTTTATAAATGACACTAATCAGCAAGCGTTTTAAAACAGAAAAAACTCACACATTTACACAGATTTTAGTTTTATATGTACAGTTGAAGTCAGAATTATTAGCCCCCGTCAATTATTAGCCCCCCTGTTTATTTTTTTCTCCAATTTCTGTTTAACGGAGAGAATATTTTTTCAACACATTTCTAAACATAATAGTTTTAATAACTCATCTAATAACATGATGAAATGATATTCTTCAAACCACTTCTATACAGCTTAAAGTGACATTTAACTAGGCAAATAGGTAAATTTGGTAACTATAGGCAGGTTAGGGTAATTAGGCAAGTTATTGTATAATGATGGTTTAATCTGTAGACTCAGTTAAAAAAAAAAAAGTTAACTTAAAGGGGCTAATAATTTTGACCTTAAATGGTTCTTAAAAAAATAAAACTGCTTTTGTTCAAGCCGAAATAAAACAAATAAGACTTTTCCAGAAAGAAATATTATCAGACATACTGTGAAAATTTCCTTGCTCTGTTAAACATCATTTGGGAAACATTTAAATAAGATAATAATATCTAATAATTCTGACTTACTGTAAATGTCCTTCTAACCCACACCGAAAAATGTATTTATAAATAACAATTAGTATAATGATATATAAAAACCATACATAAATATGTGTACTATATATATACACACACAAGGGGGGAAACGAGAATTCAATACCTCTCCATTTTTCTCAGAAAACATATTTCTAAAGGTGCTGTTGACTTGAAATTTTCACCAGATGTTGGTAGCATTCCAAAAAATACATATATGGAAAAAAAAAACTAATCTAAACAGTTTACGAATGAAGTTGTGTAATAAAATAAAAAGACAAAGGGAAAAAGTATTAAATGCATGAATAAAGGGACGTATAAAAAGGCAGTGAAAACCCAGACAGCAGCTGAAATCTCTCAGTAGTTCTTCAGCAATCCTCTGCTCTTCATCATTGTAAATAAATATTAGCTGCTTCAGTCCAACATCTACATTATCTGGATGATGAAAATGAAACCATGGTGGACGTTTCAGCAAGACAATGATCCAAAACACAGTCAGGAAACTCTCAAATGCTTTCAGAGAAAGAAAAATCAAGCTGTAGAATGGTCCAGCCAACCCCCTGACTTGAATCTAATAGAAAAGATCAGATTTGATAGACGAGACCCACAGAACCATCAAGATTCTTACACTTTGTTGACGTCTGTGAAAAACTCACACCTGAGCAATTCATGTGACTTCATTCTCCACATCTTTCATCTTTAAGCTGCCTTCACAAAAAAAAAGTTACCTTAAGTAACGTGAATGACAACATGTACTCCAGATGTGTCCATTTATGTCAAGCTACATGTGAATGACTCAGCATGCACTCCAGATGAAGATTTATGTCCATCTATGGCCCAATCCCAATTCTATTTGTGTACCCCTAGCCCTTCCCGTTCCCATTAACTCTTGAAACACAATGTAAAGAGGAAGGGCTTCATTTACCCCTAAGAAATGGGACACCACTACAGCACCTGTACACGTCATCATATACTGTATCATCGCAATGTCTTGCTTCATATGAGATCAGACGATCGTGACTGCTGTAGTTGTTCCAGTTGTGTTATTTTTTTATATTTTTTTTCAGGAAATCACTGAAGGCATGTATAACGATATAATGTGACAATAAGATCATAACTGTACTGTGCATTTACACAGTGGCCATATTCATCTAAACACACGAAAACAACATTAGCATGATAGCAGACGCTGTACAAAGCTCTACGCCTTCAAGCTCTAGCCCTATGCCTTCAAGTTAAAGAGAATTGGGACAAGGTGGGGAAGGGCTAAGGGGTAGAAACGGGATTGGGCCTATATCTAAAACTGCATTGAGAAAAGTATATTTTGCTGGTGGATCTGTTCCCCAGTATGGATGAAAGGCTAGAAACCCCCTTGGGCAGTTGCTCTGTGCTGTTTTCTGTCAGTTCTTCTCAGTTTCGTGTCTCTCTCTCATTTTATGCTCCCCTGTGCTGGATATTATTCTCCAGAGCTGAGGGAATCTTGACCCTGTGCTCTCCAACACCTCACCCTGTCACTATCCTGTCCTCTTTCTCATCCACCTCTCTCCTCTATATTCGAAGAGTCCAGGATTGGAAGCCCCAACACACACACAGCGGCTGAATCCGTATGCATGACTGCACCGCTGACGCCTGACAGGCTTTTTGGGCTTTTATCCGTCATTGTTGCGTCTGTCTATTTTTCATCTTCTCCTGTCCTCTGCTCTCCTCCTTTCACACCGTCATCAGCTGGAGTTCGACCTGCCATCTGTAATCCTGCTCTCCCGAAAACCATAATTGAGCAAGAGATTCATGCAGGGATTATTGCTGTGATTTGAGGAAGGTGATAGTGGCAGAATTTTGGGGAGTTTTTTTTTTTTTGACAGCATTTTAGGGGCTGAAAACTTGAAAGCACTGTGGCGAATGGTAAAAGTCTCCAAGGAACATAAAAAACAAAAATGTTCCCCTTTAACCTCCTAGTTTGACACAATCGATGCTTTAGTGCATGGTGCAGACAGCCAAAGAAATCCATACTCATCTCTGAGTGCAATGAATACAGGCTTTAGAAGGTGATTATTTCACTCCGATGAAGCAATCTGTGTGTTTCCAAAAGTGACTGACTTTGTTTATCCTTCGTGTCTCTTTTTTGACTGGAGCTTTTATACGTATGGTGTATTTTTCAAGGTTTTGCTTGAAGGTATGTGTTTACGGCAGTAGTTCGGTTTTTGATTGAAAGCACTCAACGGCGTCGCCTACATCTGTGCCTTCATTCTGTCCTTTTGATGAAGCCGTATGTATCATGCGATGGTAGGCTGATGTTTTTTTAAAGGGTCACGGTATAATCTACTTTACATAACATAATTTAATTTAATCAGGTTTGAAATTCAAGTTTATTTGTAAGCGATTTTTTTTTTTATTATTTATTTATTTTACAATAAGTATTGTTTCAAAGCAGCTTTACAGAAGGTGCACAAATTATCACATTACAATGAAATTCAGAAAAGCTTATGTTACCATAACTTTATTAGTTACTTATAACTTTAACTGTTAAAAGCTAGTAGTTAATTAGTTAAAATTCTTACATATAAACATAGTTAACCTGCATTTATATGTTAAATAACTAGCATAGCTGCTGTTCATATATTCAAAAACATTTACTGCTCATTTGAACATGAGATATTTAATGTCAGTGTGAAAATGAAGTATAAATGAAAATAGGAGTTTCATTTAAGCAAAGTATTGAGACAGGAAGAGTTTGTCCTACGGGTGGTTTGTCAAGCTCATTCATCTACAGTACATGGAGCACACTCATGCATCCTTCAGTTATGTGATGCGTTATGTGTTTGCTTTACTAAAATGACAGGTCTTTAATCTAGTTTTGAACTGAGAGTGTGTGTCTGAGCTTTGGACATTATCAGAAAGGCTATTCCAGAGTTTAGGAGCCATATATGAGAAGGCTCAACCTCCTTTAGTGGACTGTGCTATTCTGGGTGCTACCAGAAGCCCTGAGCTTTGAGATCTTAAAAAAAATATATGGATTAAACGTTTAATTCAGGCGTTTGATTTTTTTCTCAATGAGGACACATTTGTTTGATCTTAATTGCCAGTAATGATGTGTGTCTAATTTTGGTTATATAATATATGCTTGGACTTAGTTAAGAAGATATATTATTACTAGGGGTGGAAGAAAAAATAGATGCATTGATTGCATTGGGATTCTCTAGAAATTCTGAATAGATTCTCAAAAGTTCAGTATTGACTAGGCATGGGCCAGTATAAGTTTTTGACTGTATGATAACCTTGGATAAAAATATCATAGTTTCACTGTATCACGGTATTGTTTACTGCAGTGAAATAATTTATTTTTAAATGTCTTAGTAAAAAACAACAACTTTTTTCCCCATTTAACACAACATATTGTATTTTAGGAAACATATTATAATATTTTAGAACCGTAAACGTGTCAGGCTACATAATTAAAATAAATCATTGATTTCTACTTTCTTCATTAGCTTCAAAAACACAGATTTCCTTACAAAACATAAAAAACACTTTAAAAAACTCTTTACATATACCTTAAAAATGGTATAACAAAACATTTTTGCGGTTTTAATACCTTGGATTTTCCAAACCGCGGTAAACCTTGAAACCGGTTATCGTCCCATGTCTAGTATTGACACAATATTGGAATAAAATTGACAGTTTTGTTTTGCTGCGACATATATTGCAATATAAATACAATTTCACAAGATAGCTTAAGTGACACTTTTTGGAAAGAATTTATTCATTCCATATGTAATAAACCATTACACAAAATCATAAATAAATACAATAGTACAAAGATAGAAGTGATATATTTTATATCACAGTATTTAGCTACAGAAATGGAATAATCAAATGTAAGTAAAAACACTGTATAGTATTGATTGTATAAATAATTCAATAAATACATATTTATTAGAGTTACAAACAGTATAATTTCATGTGACTGAATTCTTACACGGTCACAGGACTTAACAAGATAATACATAAAGTAATAAAATAAAGTAAATGATAAACTTTCACCTCATTATGGTTAAACTCTTGAATGACTTCAAAAATGGTTGTGTTCTGAACTATGGCTCCTTGTAAACTTAATATACCAACATATATACTCAACGATGCACTTCTTGCAATGCGACTATTGCAGATGTGCACATTGTGATATTGCTGCTGAAAAAATATATTGTGCAGCAATAGTTCACTTAACTGACACATGTACGTATGTTGCTGAATTCACTCAATTTGAACAAATATGTATGAACTTAAGAATTGTAAAGCTGTGGCACTGTATTACTCTTCTCGTCTGGTGTGCGACTAGTTTCAGGATGTTTTTCTGATTCCTGCTGTACCACAAAGTGAAACCTTTTTTGCTTTGAAGACATTTCTTTGTTAAAAGATTGTAAACAACAAAAAAAGTGACCGTTTTCTTTATAACTGCTTTTTGTAATCAAGCATTTTAATGTTACATTTAGAGCTTGTTAATGCAGAATATAACTTTGTTAATATATATTTTTTTAAAGATAGCAGTACTGACCTACATGAATTTCAATTGGAAACAAAAGCACAGAAACTCAGCAATAGGTAAATGTAGGTCAGGATTCATCTTTGGAATTGAATTGTGACTCTTTTAATCAGAATTCAACTGGACTGTGACGTCTCTAAAGATATATTTTGCAAACATAAGCCTTAGAATATTACTGTGTAGTGCTAAACAGTGTTGTTGTTAAATATAGACAGTGTTGATGCCCAATAATGTGCCATTTATTGGCCAACATTTTTATATTAAACCTAAACTGGTCAAACAGTTTATCATCAAAACCCCATTAAACTTTATTTTGCCCTTTTTTCTTTGCTGTTTTCAGGTGAGCACTTGATTTCCCAAAGCCTATTACAATAAAGCGACAAATGCAATTAGCAACTACTTTTCGCCTGAACTCTTTCCTTTCACAAAAAAAAAAAATCCCTGTTAGCGGTGACTTTAATCATGTTATAGCACCTATTTATGCATGAAAACCGGGAAAAACACATAAAAAAACCTCTAAATTATATGACAAACATTTAATTGGAGACAGACCGGATGATTTAAAGGATATTAAACTGCTACGCGCACAGTTTTTCTGTGTAATCAGTTTTGATATTAGAAGCATGTGGGTTGTACATCAAAACCCTGTAGGATTTAAACGGCTTCCAAATCTGCGGAGGGATGTTGAAGTTTATTTCCTCCGAAGTTTATAAGCTGCTTAAAGCCTTTAAGGACTTTAGCATGGGCTGCCATAGAAGCATCAGCCTCGGAGACAGGCCTGACTAGCTGCCACCGAAACTCGGAGGAAAGTGTGTGTGTAATAGAGCTAAGTGTGGATAAACGTAGTGGCCTAGTTTCCACCGGCTAAGGTAAACTATCACGGTCGCTGCATGTTCATTGAAGTCGTAGCAGCATTTCCATGAATACAGTTTGTGTCGCATCAGAGTTCGCTTTTCCGGAAAAAGGTCCTCGGCTCTACAAGGATGTTGAAACCCACAAGGTATTGTGTAACGCAGCTTTTTGGTATTATTTTTAGACCAACATTTTCTCAGGTTCTCATTCAAAGAGTTGTCTTTCGTTAACTGTATCTGCTCTCAGGGATTCCAATTCCTTCTACACTGTAAAAAAAATATGATCAAAAAGTATTTTTTATTACATCTTATTTTAATTAATCTGTTTTCTTTTTATATTTGATGTTGTATGTCAGTTTAGTTAAAATAACTCATACAGTTAAAAGAAAAGTTTACCCAGAAAATGACTATGTAATATACTCCCCTTCAAGCCATACTCTGTGTATATGACTTTTTTGATGGCTGAACACAGTGGAAATACTTTTTTAAATTTTATCCTGGCTCTTCCATGCTGTATAAAGAAATTGGTTAGTGACTTTTTTGTTCTAAAGTTTACAAAAGCTCATAAATTAATGGCTTAACTAAATAAACTATTTGCTGCCACAGGGTTAACGCACATCTTATGAAGCCGATCAATGTTAATTGTGACAGTTGAAATATTTGTGATTTTTAAATTATAAACACAAATCTGGCTGAATTCACGTTATGCGCGACAGACGTATACGACATTTGACACAACTTCAAGCCAACTGCGCTGTAAGAAAATTGTAAATGAGTAGTTTTCCGTATTTTTTGATTAATGTTTTTTTTCCCCCTCGTTTATTTATGCTTTTGAATTGCATTATGCAACCTTGATCTTTCTTCCAACAGCTTCTAACCTTGAAAAGTTTAAACTTGTGAATTTTATTGACATTTTAATAGCTATAAGTAGGGGTTGAACGAATTTAGATTTTTGGAAGTCGACTTTTAAGTTATCAAAGTCGAGTCGACGTCGACTAGTCACTGGTGATATCATCAAAAAATAACAAGATGCAAATGTTTTGCAACATGTTACAATTTGCGATTTATTAAAAAAATATATAAACATGCTGTTTAACAGCGAATAACAAATGCAAAAACAATGCAACATTACCAATGGCTAGGGCCAGACATAATGTGAGAATTTTTTTCTTATTTCTGTGAAGAATTATGTAAAAAATCTGTGGATTTATGCAGAATTATTTTGGGAGTATCGTAACAATAAAAATAACACCTTTTTAAATTTTATTTAATGTTTACAATGCAAATCTACTACAAGACAGAAACTATTGTTGTATTCTAAATAAATCGAATAAACATTTTCATATTAGTCAATATTATTATTGAAATTAATAAAAAAACTGAATTGATATAAATTTACATACATTTACACAAGTATTTAAATAGAATCAATGATAAACTAAAAATATGTGGAAATCTGCAGATTTCTGTGCACGCAGATTCCATGTGGGCCTACCAATGATTAATTTTAGTGCAAAATAAATGTGTTGTCAACACTTTAATTTCATTTTAATGCAACATCAGCACCCAGGCCACATATGCATGTGAGCAAGTGTCAAAGACTTGCTCACATGTATGTTACCACTATGATAATGCGCACTAGAAAGCTTCTTAAGATCCTGCTCAAGTCGGCCGTTTTTCGCCGTTACTGGCTCGTCTTGGCTATCAAACATCTCCTCAATGCACTTAACCACTATACCGCAAAATTTAAAGCAACTCTCACTGTTCAGTTGTCCAAAAAAAGTCATAATCACCGATCATGGTTTTATTTTAGGGTGAACTAAATTGATTCAGGATGATTCAATTGATTCTAAATGATTTAAGAAATTTAATCATTAAGTTTGATTCAGCTTCAGCAGCTAGTAATTTATTTTACATTGTACAAACATTCTGCATCTGAAATGCTTCCTGTGACCATCCCATCCACTACATCACATTGTTATGGAGTTGAGAGGATCTTTCAAAGGAAAAGATGGATTGTGACCCATTCTAGCAGGCGTGTTGGGTGAGATTACCCTCATTATCGCCCGTCTCGGTGCCTTATAGACCTCAAACCACCCACCCGAGTCCACTAATGGAGGCCAAGCGACAACCTCAAACCGCCTCAGCTTGGAGTCCTACTGAACCCAACCAATACTAATCGCTTCCTTCATCCGCTTCCTTCCATCACATGGTGAATTTAGATGTTTAGACCTAGTTTTTGCAGTCTCCATCTTGATCTCTTAATGCTACAGAGTAGAATTTCAATTTTCTAGTCTTGGTAACTGATTAACATAAAAAAGATTTGATGGTTTGTATTTAGCTGGGTGACACAAAAAAGTAACAATATTTATCCTAATATAATTTCTTTACCAATATGTATTTTTTATATAGTACTAGTAAATAGTCTTCTGGCAGGTTTGGAAGATATGCTTTTGATTTGTATTATTTAGATTTTTATAATTTTACACATTACACATTACACACTTTTTTTTTGATTATGTAATAAATTAATTATTAATTTAATTACATAAATTAAATTAAAATATATAACTACTGTAATTGTTAAGCTATGATCTGTGCAGTTGCCTTTATACATTTTTTCATGAAGACAATTATTCATTTTTTTTGTTTATGTTTTACTGGGCAGAACTTTACTCATGAACGTGATTAATCATGTACGAAATTTTTTTTTTGCATTTGTATAATATATCTGCATGTACTGTGCGTATTATGTATTTTTAAATACACACACATTCATGTATACATTTAATCATTTTTATACATAGTAGTATTTATATATAATTTGTTATATATGAATATTTTATATATAAGCATAAATAAACAGTATGTATAGTTACAAAATAACTATACACAGCGCACACAAAATTATGTAAATATTAACTTTTTTTTGCATGTGATTTGTTGCAATTAATTGTTTCACATCACTAATATAAGAACATGAATATTTTACATCAGAAATTAATTTCTAAGTTAATATATTTTGTAAAGGCCTACATATTTTGTGTAAAATTATATACATATTTATGTTATATACAAACTTAATCTCAGATTTGTAAAATATTTATCGTTTTTGTTCATGTGTTTGTCATGTATGGAGAATAAAAGTTTAACCATTTATTGTCTGATTTTAACAGCGATCACTTGTTAAAATATGACTTTAATGACCGCTTATTACAAAGCTACTTGCCACAAAACGTTAAAAAAAATCACACACAACATTGTTCTGACCCATGATAGTTCATTAATTCTATAATTAAAGGGCACCTATTTTACCCCTTTTTTACGATGTAATATTAAAATTTTGTTTATTTTGAGTGTGCTAGTTTAAGTTAAGTTCAAAACACAATTCAGATTTTTTTATTATGATGTGTTAAAAAGTGTCATTTTGGGGGCGTGTACACAGTTCGCTGTTTTAGGGGCGTGTTGCTTCACATGAAAATTAGTTTCGACTTCCCGCCCAACTTAACAAGGGGGTGGAGCCAAGAGCTCCCCCGCTTTGTGCATGGCTACAGACAGGCAGACTGAGAGCAGCAACATGAGTGAGAGGACCAGCATTCAGCCGTACATGTACGACACAGACCAAGCAGCGAGTACAAAATCATTTGTGTCTTTGTATAGTTTTACAGCCAACTGTGTGCTAGTTTAAAGCTCTAAGCTAGTAGCCTACACCGAGACTATTAACCAAGCACACTGAATTAACTTTGACTGAAGGGCATCACACATCGGATGCACCGTGACACGGTTCTTTACATGACAGTTGAAAGTATTTCACACTTGTGGCGCCGGTGTGTGTCACCTGATAGAAACTTATGTTTAGAATTTAGAAATGCATGCCGCTGCATAGCACGACGCTGATTGTCATCGAGCGCCGCTTCTGGTGTACGACTTGCTTGAGGCTATAACTAAAGGGCTTCATACACCGGATGCCCCGCTCAGAGCCACGACACGGCATACCAGACGCGCACATTCGCATGTTATTTAAAATGAAACTATTCAGATAACGCTCTGTGGCGCGGCAGAAATATTAACAGTTTCCTGAGCAGGGTCAACGCGTCTATAGAGGCGACCTAGGCGGCAGAATAGTGAGCGAACCCCCCAGTCCTCACTTTCATCCGCGACACCCTCACGGCCCTCACTTTCATCCGCGACACCGCAAAATGCATGGCGATGCGCGTCGTTAGTTCGTTATTTCCAATGGAGGGACACACACGTGAGGCAACGTGCTCGCACTTTCCAGCTGCACCTAGTTAAGATGACAGGGAGCTTCTGTGACCGCGGGAAATGCAAACCGCTGAAGTTTAAGGAAGACGCAATGAAAAGTACACATATATGCAAACTCACAAACACTGGCGGCGAGGAGAGTGATAACTTGGTGAATGTTGAGCCCAATGAGCCTTACATCTATGAATAGAGCAAGGGTGTTTCTTTGGTGACGTCGTTTTGACTCACACTCTGAAAATGGCGGACGTGAAACAACATACTGTGAATATGGTAATGCACACCTGTCAATCAATATTGGTGGGCGGGGGGACCGCACTCCTACGTCAAGTTGCGGTCGATCTCAAAACCGCTCCAATTGGTCCACCGTTTTTATGTTGTTAAAATGAAAAAAAAAAGACTGAGTGTGTTTAGATCACCCCAATATGACGGTCTATACACTATACCTACACATATGTCTGTCCAAACAGCTTAAAAAGTAGATTTTTCACCATAGGTGCCCTTTAAAGCTGACAGAAATGAAAACAGCTGAACGGAGCATACACTAACCTACAAATTATCCACAAGAAATACTCTGATGAGTCTGTGTTATTAGTTTGAGCGGTTTTTATCTCAGAATAACATACCTTGGAATGTCACGACTGACCAATCAGAATCAAGTATTCCAGACAGTTGTGAAATTATTAACTGATGGTTTTTGCCCATATCTTCCAGCCTTATTTGGATCCATATTTTCAGCTTGATTTCATGCTGTTTTTATTAAAGAAAATGGTTTTGTTTTTGTTTTTGAGCTTTCACATCATTGCTACACTGTAAAAGAATGCTAGTTTCCACTCAGTTGATTTCTGTTAAGACAATATGAAGTAATTAGTTTAACTTATTAGTTCTTTACAAATGTAAGTGGTTTAAACATAAAACAATTAAGTTGTTCCCAATAAAAACTTCAAGAATAGTGTTGTTTTACCTCTTTTTTTTTAAATAAGTAGTTTAAACAAGCAGCAAGAAACATTTTTTGAGCGTATACCCAGATGATGGTCTGAGCTTCTTATTGTTGAATGTGTGTTTTTCCAAATCTCTCCCCTGACTAATAACTTGACGGTGTATTTTCAGTTTTATGAGTCCTGGTAGGAGTGAACGGCGGATTTTAGCATCGTAAAAGAATGTGTAATGTATGATTTGTGGGTGTAATGAGCAAGAAGTGGGACTCTGTGAGCAGAAAAAAACACCCTCTGTGTGCATTTGATTGATTAGTGAGGGTTGTAACCAGCCAAATGTATTCACGCCTGCCCTAATGCTGGGGATTGTGGACTGGGATATTAGCCTGTATGCATTACAGTGACATATTCACCTCAGCCGGCTCTATAAATCTTACTGTGCGGGGGAAAGAATTCAGTGGAGCCATTTTCAGCCTTTCTGTCTCTGTTTTTTTCAGTCACAGGTAATGTCTGGAAGATACAGACAATGTTTGCACATGAGATTTGAAGACATAAAGACTGAGGTGCACCACATGGTGGGGCCATAGAACCATCACTACTCTATAGACTCGGTAGATGTTTTCTAGGTCTGCTGTACTTTCTTTATACACTTCATATGGGATCCCAATGGAGAAGGCTGTTCCTAAAGAGAGCTACAGTGCAAGATGTTTCAGTTTGGTCCAGTTTAAGGCAACATATATCTATTTCAGAGAAAGAAATCCCAGGATACATTGAGTTGAGTACTACTATGTGAAATTTGTTGTGCTTGGCTGTACTTTTGTCAAAAGGCTCAGTATATAATGTAATTTGTGGCTTACACAAAAACAAATGCATTTCTTGCTTTGAGTCTTTGTCTTATTTCTAGTCCCAATATTTAAAAGTTCTTAAATCAAGAAGCATTTTTTTAGTTGAGCAAAAAATTTCTTGTTTTAAAGAGTAATACGTCAAAATTAAGTGAGTTTTTACTTAAAACTAGTCAGTTAATCTACTAATGGGATAAGCAAAATAAGTGTTTTTCATTTTGACATAAGCTATAAGATTTTTTCGAAAAACCAATGACAAGCAAATGTTTTGTCAGTAACAATGCAGATTTATAGTGTACAAAGATACAAAAAAATCATATATTGGAATAAACATATAATTATTTGAATTTAGTTTTAATTTAATTATAGGTTTTGTTTTCATATTACTTGTATAGTTGTATTTATTTTGTTGTGTGTTTTGGTCATTTTTATTACACTACATATATATCAGGGGTGAGAAATTATTTTTTTCCATTGGGCCACATGAGACTCTGGGGCGGTTTTCGAGGGCCAGACCAATACAGTAAATTTCCTTATTTTATTTATTTATTTATTAAGCATTCTGTGAAACTATTCAATAAACATACATTAAAAACTCTAAAGTAAAAAAAAAAAGAATCAATTTTACACAAAAAGTATTTTGAAGACCAGCATCACATTATCAACTTTTACATGCCACAGGGTTGTTTGTTTGATTGCTTCATCAAGTTAATTTTCATTCATTCATTCATTCATTCATTCATTCATTCATTCATTCATTCATTCATTCATTCATTCATTCATTCCTTCATTCATTCCTTCATTCATTCATTCATTCATTCATTCATTCATTCATTCATTCATTCATTCATTCATTCATTCCTTCATTCATTCCTTCATTCATTCATTCATTCATTCATTCATTCGTTCATTCATTCGTTCATTCATTCGTTCATTCATTCGTTTATTCATTCATTCATTCATTCGTTTATTCATTTTTATGTTTAGTGAGTCTCCATTTGAAATAACGAAACTGAGCACGTAAAAAACGATGTATGTGTCGCAACATCATACCTGCACATTGCAAGGCCCTGTTTGCGGTTGATTTACTGACCAATCAAAGAAGTCCAGCGGGCCGCAAAATTCCCAGGTGTGATGCAGTGATATTAACAAAGTTATTAACAAACATGACCAAAACACACAAGAAACAACTTTATAATTAATAATCATAAATAAAAATAGAAATATAATTTAAAAAAAGGAAATAAATTACTAATAATGTCTATTTTATTTATAAAAAAATCTATTTAATTTTATCTTACATTCTATAATATATTGATTAAATTTTTTATATATTTTATTATTATTATTATTATTATTATTATTATTATTATTATTATTTATCTGCTGAATTTGAAATTATATTATATTATATTATATTATATTATATTATATCATATTATATTATATTATATTATAATATATTATATTATATTATAATATATTATATTATATTATATTATATTATATTGGCATTGTTTCAAATATTTGATTGTACTATTATATTCAAAGGACACATAATTTGCAGCAATTTGCCATCATTGGCACCTGTTACATTTGTCATCCTGTGCGACTCTTTACATTCATCATCATTTTTGTAAACATCTCTTTAGAATCTCTCTGGCTTTGTAAGCACTTTGTTAGGCCATTCACTAGGTTTTAACCAAGCTTGTGGTCACATTGCTTCTAGTAAAATCCCTAAAAGCATCAGTTTTGCGTAGGAGTGTATGTTAACCTCATACTCGCGTCACATTCCACCTTTTTAATCAAATTGTGCAAATGACACATTAGATATCAGAGA
This sequence comes from Danio tinwini, assembly GCA_903798205.1. NCBI lineage: Eukaryota > Metazoa > Chordata > Actinopteri > Cypriniformes > Danionidae > Danio > Danio tinwini. The sequence continues at coordinate 22,746,587 of CAIGQZ010000379.1, forward strand.
AAATATGATTGCAGTCAGTTTCAGAGACAGAGGAAATCACAACCAAGGCACAGGCATTTAGCGCATCGCGTGTCATTTGTTTGGAAACTTATATTACATTAGAGGAAGTGGGCTGAGGATATTTCCCGCTGCGTGGGAGCTTTATTGTGCCCTGGGGCAACATGTGTTGAGTAATTGAGGCGCTAATGTAAATAACGACTCTGATAGATGATCAATCATTGGCCGGCGCTGAACTTTAATATTGGAGCAGTGTATAATGCAGACATTATCAGCATTCCCTACTGATACACTTGGACTTACAGCGTGTTTATGTAAAGGCCATATGTTGTGTATGGTTTATGTAAATGCTCTCTCCCACTCGCTGCTCAGCCCGTTCTGACCTTCTGACTTGTGCTTGTTCTTTTCTGCTCGTTTTCTATCTCTTTCGGACATTAAAATTGCAAATGAGAAAAAAAAAATCTCAATCTCACGTTGCCTGTATATTACATTTTACATTTTAGTAACAGCTCAAACTTAAACTGACATGATGAAGTGTTGTTGTGGTGGCGTTTAACGAGATTTTTAGTAATTGATTTTAAAATTTTAGATTTTCAGTTTAAATTTTTCTTTTATCATTTAATATTTTATTTTTATTTATTTTATTGAAAATGAGTAATATTTACCTCAAAACTAGCTGAAATAAAATATACATTATATTACAAAAATGTAATTTAATTACATTTATTCTAATTAAACTAAATTAATTGTTTTTTTATTTATTTTATTTTATATATTTTTTTTTTTATTTTATTTTATTTTATTTTATTTTGTTTTGTTTTGTTTATCTTTATTTTATTGAAAATGAGTAATATTTAACTGAAAACTAGCTGAAATAAAATATACATTATATTACTGAAAAAGGATTTTGTTTTATTTTATGATATTCATTAAAAAATGTGTTTATAAATAAAATGTATGTATTTAATATATTACATTTTAAAAAATGTGTTTGATTTGATTTATTGTAATGCAATATTGTATTACACCGTTTCACACTGAAATTCATCAGCTGCAAGTAAAATTGGTTGCAAATCCCGTTTCATATTGACTTTACATCTTGTGAGCTATAAAAGAGCAACCTCTAAGCAATAAAAATGTTCCTCTGGCATAAACACACACAAAGTATTGAAGACAAACAATCTCTTCCATTCCATTGTGGTATCAACATTATTTAGAGCTGAGCAACAGTGAGGAATGCCCCAGATATGATCAGCCAATGCCGGGCGTCTGCCATCTATCAGCCCATACTGCAAATGCAGGGAATTATAAATAACAGCGGCTGAGGATGCAGGAAGAAATAGCTCCCAGTAAACAGATAATAATTATGTAAATGTTGTTGGACCTCGGGACTTGCTGAGAAATCTGTAACCGAAGCTCCACAACAGCCCAGTATGCAGATAGTGCTTTTAATTTACTCCCAGCCTAACTCTGATAAACTGTTTTAACAGCACTGAACAGATTTTATATCATGACAGTCACCCTGACCTGATTTTTAAAATTATTTTTGTATGTAATTCTTCTTTAATGCACGTTGACTTTGACTTTTTAAACAGCATAGACAATAGTGGGAACAACTCTCTTCCTATAATTAGAAATGAACAAGTAAGAAATGTCAATGGACCCTTTTCACAAGTCTTTTATGATGCGTGTAACGGTCATCAGCCTCTTAAATCCTTGGAAGTTTTTAATGTTTTGATTTTTTTTAAAAAAGAACATATGAACATTCATTCATGTATTTTCCTTCGGCTTAGACTCTATTTCAGAGGTCGCCACAGCGGAATTATTTTACACAGCGGATGTCCTTCCAGCCAGAACCCAGTACTGGTAAACACCCATACACTCTCATATTCACACGCACACATACACTACGGCCAATTTTATCCAATTCACCTATAGGTCATGTCTTTAGACTGTGGGGGAAACCGGAGCACCCAAAGAAAACCAACGCGAACACTGGGAGAACATGCAAACTCCACACAGAAATGCTAACAGGCCCAGCCCAAACTCGAATCTGCGACCTGAAGCGAAAGGGCTAACCACAGAGCCACCATGCCACCAACGTATGATTGTTTGTATGTATCTAAAGAGTTCAGATGCAAATGCCACTTTCGCCAAAAATGAGCTAATGACATTGAGTGAATGCTTTAGGCATGTAGTATACGTTCAACAAATATTTTTGATTCAAATCATCTGAATCGCAATGTCAGTGCATTCAAAAATAACAGTTTGTTTGCAAAAGCCTCTAAACGCCACTTGCCTTTGACAGCAAAAGCCGATATCAACCAATCAGAAGGCGCAAATTGAATCATATGTTTTCAATGTAGCAGCGCGCAGATACGCTGGCTTTTATATGGAGACTGTTTTATTCCGCTTCCGATTTTGATTTTAAAAGATGAAGTAGGACGAATTGGATGAGCCTGTCCGATTGTCAGTGAATGGCAAATGAAAACGTCCCGTACTTCAAAACTCAAAATATAAGAAAGAGAAAACACACTACAGTCTGAAGTTTTTTTCTTTTTGCGCAATGACTCTACTTTGAATTAGTCCGATTTACTATAGCTACATTAAACAGCAACTCCATTCCTTGAAAGACAAAGTTAAGATCCTGTTCTTTTATCCCACATTGATGCTATGAGGATAATCAAGAGACGAAAAAGAGATCAAGACCTTGAGTATGAGAATAAATGAATGACAGCTTTTAAAAGTGCCTGAGAGACATCCCCTTTTGTGTTATATTTGCTAATGTAAGCTATTTTTTTCAAAGATAAACATACTGTATAAAACTATACATTATTAATATTACTTCATATTACCTATACCCCTGATAAGCTTTTTATATTCATGGACATTGCACAGATAGCATATTAATATTTTACTATGTTTTTACACTACATTAAGTTTAGTTTACCATGTTTACATTGCCCTACTTGCATTAAATTTAAATCATAAATATCTGAAATGACAATAGATTAAGAATAAATGAAATCTGTCAAGTAAGTGCATTAATCAATAACATTAAAATTGACATTAGTTAAATGTCAATTTTAATGTTATTGATTAATGCACTTACTTGACAGATTTCATTCATTTTCCTTCTGCTTAGTCCCTGGTTTATTAGGGGTCACCACAGTGGAATGAACCGACACTTACTTGACAGATTTATATATTTTTAATTTTAGATGGTTTGTATATGTGTTTTATGTTTGGTAAAATCATTTCTAAATGCAAATTATTTAGTGATTGTTCAACTAATTACACTGTCTTGGTGGATTTAGAGGTTTTTGCAAAAAAAGCACAAGTGGATTTAGCTGGTTTTGATGCACAAGAAAATCTACCTAGTGAAAAAACAGAGAATTTTCTAAAGTGACATTTTTGAAAGAAAACTTAGGTCCCACTTTATATTAAGTGTCGCTTATACCTGTGAACTTACACGGTAACTAGATGTGTAAGTAGTATGTAACTACAGTGTACATTGGTACATAGTATTTACTTGAGTAATACTGGTGTAACTACACACATGTAATAACACACTGAATAGAATGTGTAAGTTCAAATGTGTAACAGGACATTAATAACACAATCTTTGGTAAACTACCTATTTAATGTGAATTACTGATGTGATTCTACAGTTTGCCTTAAAACAACATATAAACATAAGGCATTTGTATATTTCTAAATATACACTTATACTTTTTTGGCAGAAGTTTGCTGTTGTTAAACAGTCGCACAAGTCTGTCAAAGAATGGTTACAGAAACCAGGTTAAACAAAAGCAAAATAAATAAATAAACAACAGGCTAAAAAAGTGGTAAAACCACGCAATAACGAAGGCTTTTCTTTTTCTAGATTGCTTTTGAAAACTCTAGCAGTTGGGTTTAGGGAAAGGGGTGGGTGGGTAAGCCAGTCAGAGTCAGTGGACAGCAAGTTAGCCAACTAAGGTCGCAAGTTCCGTCAAACAAGAAAAAACTTGTATGCTTGCAACTACACCTCTGGAGCTGTAGTTAGAAACATAGTTCCTGGTTGTGTCCCAGTTATCCCCCTATGCCCTATTTGTTTAGAACATTCTAACATTTAAACTTGGATTTATTAAAAAATAAAAAGCACTAAAGTCATCACTCTTAGGTGTAATTTAGTTTCAAAGTATTTTTTACAGTTCAGTTTTATCGATCCTCATGATTACAATTGTGCGTATTTCCTAATAAGTAATAAATATTAGATTTCATTTCTTAATAAATCACCTCATATATTTTAATATATATATATATTAGAATAGCTTTTGTAAGTGATTTTATGTTTTAGAATAGAATATGTAATGTTCTCAATATTTGTAAAGGAAACTTAAGCCCTATACTGTATGTGCCATTTACATATGTTTCAATGAATATGGAAAACGAGTGCATGTTTTTACCAAAATTAATTTCTTTAGCACAAATAAATTATGAGGTTCTTCTCTAAAGAAGTTGTTACTGCAACCCATTTAGTTGGTCATTATGGACGTTTTACGTTATAACTAACATGGTTCAAACGACGGATCTGCGACGAAGAAACTATGGGTTTTGGGAAACACTCGTCACTACATGGTTCTTTTCCCAAACGATGCATCATACTATAATAGTTCAGCCGTAATTTACGTCGTTATTGGAAAACTCACCCCTGGTCGGCTAAAGGGTATATTTGCGCGAGAGAAGTTTGAGATCATTAAAAAGTGTACACAGTGGCCTTTGGCAGATTTACAAAAACAAAAACTGTAAGAAGACTTTACTGTTTAACTCTAGGGTACTTTTAAATCAGCCTATATTTCCAAAAATTGGAGTGTTACTTTATTGACATCAACTAGAGCCATGATTAAAAAAAAATCTAAAACTGGTTCCAAAGTGGAAGATTGAGTTTTGACAAAGAAAATCTTTGTCATCCATAGAAATAGTTTTTAAAACTCTTTGTCTATGATTTGCATGAAAATCCTCAACACTGCAACACTGTAGATAACTCTGAATGGCCAGCCTGATCTCAAGAGGAAACGTAATTAACGTTTTGTCAGTTTAGTGGCTAATTCATACAAATTCAGTCATACAAATTCATACAAAATTCATACAAAAGAGTCAGTTCAGTCATACGAAAATGTACGATTTTAAAAAGGAGGTGTGGCACCTAACCCCACCCCTAATCCCAACCGTCATTGGGTAATGAGCAAATCGTACTAATTTGTACAAATTAGATCGTACAAATTCATACGAATTAGCCACTAAATCAAAAAGTTACAAATTGCCGTGAGATTGCATTGGAATGGCGAATACTTTAGGTGAATGTCATGATACTTTAGGTGACACTTAAATGATTTGTTTCATACGTCACTTCGAAAGGGGCTGAAGTAACTTTCCTATCCGCTGTCTCTCAGAGCTAACTTTCACGGAGCATCTGCATCCTGCCATATTTGCAGTTTTAAGCTGATTTGTCCTAATTGCAGAATCTAACAGTTGTCTAATGTGTTAGATGGAGAGTTAATTATCCGAGCATTGCGTTCTGGTGCATACAACATTGCGCGTTCACTTTACAGCCACTAACAGTCTTCAGTATATGGCAGCTTCTCCTCACGCCACGCTGCAGACTGTGCTCCGCCAAAAAAAACGGCCACCGATCATCCAAAAATAACGTGATTAATGAGTCCCCCGGCCTGATGTGTCATTCTCGAGATCTGTCCTTTTAATATGCATGTCAGAAACTCCAGCTGCCAAGGAAAAATTGTCCCGCTATGATGAAGGGTAACATTTTCATTCAGCCGTTTGAGCTTTGAGATCTTCATCATTATAGAATAGTCCGGGTTCAGTGAAAGTTAAACTCTATCCATCTGAGGGAATGTTTATCAAAGAAAAAGCTGAATATTCCTGCTTTTTTGCCGTAAAAAAAAACTAAGTAGTCCTGCTTCTTTTTAGTACAGTTCATGTTTTTAAAAGAAGTCTCTTATGCTCACTATGGGCTGCATGTACTTGATCAAAAATGCACTAATATTACAGCTTAATGTTTTTTCTGAGTTAATGTTTTTTTATTATAATTTATTTCTGTGATGACTGCAGAATATTTAGCATCATTACTCCTTCAGTGTCAAATAAAATTTTAGAAATAATTCCTCTCTACTTATAAAAAAAAAAGACTTGTGCAACCATTCTCCATTTAAATAACCTAAAATTATAATTAAGTTTGCATGCACCACATTTATTTTTAACTGTAATATTTTGCATATGAAAATATGAGGTGATGGGGAAAAAACACTTTTAATATTAAACCAGAACTACCTCCATGTGGTGGCAAGGCACTATCACTTAAATGAATTCACTGATTCCTTTAGTCAATGAATCAATACAAAATAGCTTATTTATTTATTAACAAATCAAGAGGACTAACAAAACACAATTGTGAAATGCTATGATTTTTTTTTATGATGACACAATAAAGCAAAAGCTCTCAATATTGGCAATATAGGGCTCTATTTTAATGATGTAGGTGCAAAGTCTAAAGTACATGGCGCAAAAGCATTAAAGGTATGTTCGAATCCACTTTTGCTATTTTAAGAATGGAAAAATGCGGTTTGCACTCAGGTGCATGGTCTAACAGGGTTGTGCTTATTCTCTTAATGAGTTATGAGTGTGTTTTGAGCATAATGTGCATTAAACCAATCAGTCTCATCTTCCATCCCCTTTAAGAGTATTTACATAGCGAACTTTGTAAGTGGAAAAACTGAACGCTTTACTAGCGAGAAAACAGTTAAACAGACCATCTGCAGCACGAGGATAAAGAACAAGCCTCCTCCATACGGCCTCTATTACTTTTACTCTTTACTCCTTTACTTTCGTGGATAAGGAAGCAGTGTTGTATGCACTCCACTGAAGACATCAATACGCCTACATATTTAATTTTGTTTGTTAAGTGCAAAGATTTGTTTCAAAACTATTTCTGATTTCAGTTCTAATTTCCAGCAAATGAATAAAAAATAACAATAATAAGTGTGGTCAAAAAGTTATATCCAAACACACGTCCTATTCGTATGCTTTATTTAGTGATGCATACGTCTCCAAAACCCAACAGGTGGTCACATCTAAACTTGTTTTAATTAAAACAAATATATAATAAAAATAATAAAAATAATAAATAATACTGTTAATAATAATAACTAGGGCTGTCAATATTAGTGTGTTAACGCACGTGATTAATTTGAAATATTTAACGCGTAAAAAAAAAAAAGCATTTATCTCAGTTGCAGTTTTTTTTATTTATTTCCTGTTGTGGTCGACGTGTGTTCAGGGCCGGCGCGCCCATAGAGGCGACCTCCTTACTTTCATCCGCGACACCCACTCCCTCCCTCCCTCTCCTCACTTTAATCCGCAAACCGGTAAGTTTCTATTTCACTTTCGGGTTGAGGGCAGCGTGATCACTGTTTGCCTACAGCGCCAGTTCAGCTTGCTCCGGCCCTGCGTGTGTTTAATGTGCAAAGAAATATGATTAAAGGAGAATATGGATCCATGTAAATGTACTCAGTGAAAGCGCCAGATGATGTCGCAAGCTGTCAAAGACAGCCCATTCCTCTCTAAGTTGACTCCAAGCGCCCTCAAATGTTTCATTAAGTTTGACATGTTTTCACACTACACGCAACTTTTGTAAAGCGTCTGCTTCACGTTGATGTGTCAGAATCCTTGATTGATAAATAAAGGGAGTGCGCTGTTCTCTCTCTCTCTCTCTCTCTCTCTCTCTCTGTGTGTGTGTGTGTGT
>CAIGQZ010000379.1:22775880-22797985 GCA_903798205.1 Danio tinwini
CACACACACACACACACACACACACACACACACACACACACACACACTCATCTGCCACTTTATTAGGTACACCATACTAGTACCAGGTTTTAGTACCTTTTGCCTTCAGAACTATCTTAATCCTTTGTGGCATAGATTTAACAAGGTACTGAAAATATTCCTTATATTGACATGATAGCATCACACAGTTGCTCTATTGGATTGAGATCTGGGGACTGACTAAAGGCTACAGTGAACTCATTGTCAAGAAACCAGTCTGAGATGATTCACAATTTATGACATGGCGTGTCATCCTGCTGGAAGTAGCCATCAGAAGGTGGGTACACTGTGGTCATAAAGGGATGGACATGGTCGATAGGATGTGGCGTTGACACAATGCTCAGTTGGTACCAATGGGCCCAAAGTGTACCAAGAAAATAGCCCCCACACCATTACACCACCAGCAGCCTGAACCATTGATACAAGGCATGATGGATCCATGCTTTCATGTTGTTGACGCCAAATTATGACCCTAACATCCGAATGTCGCAGCAGAAATCTTTTCCAATCTTCTATTGTACAATTTTGGTGAGCCTGTGTGAATTGTAGCCTCAGTTTCCTGTTCTTAGCTGACAGGAGTGGCACCCAGTGTAGTCTTCTGCTGCTGTAGCCCATCTACCTCAAGGTTGAACGTGTTGTGCCTTCAGAGATGCTCTTCTGCATACCTAAGTTATAATAAGTGATTATTTGAGTTACTGCTGCCTTTCTATCAGCTCAAACCTGTCTGGTCATTCTCCTCTGACCTCTAACATCAACAAGGCATTTGCACCCACAGAACTGCCGCTCACTGGATTTTTTTTTTCAGACCATTCTCTGTAAACCCTATGGTTGTGCGTGAAAATCCCAGTATATCAGCAGTTTCTGAAATACTCAGACCAGCCCGTCAAAGTCTCTTAAATCACCTTTCTTCCCCATTTTGATGCTCAGTTTGAACTGCAGCAGATCATCTTGACCGTGTCTACATGCCTAAATGCATTGCGTTGCTGCCATGTGATTGGCTGATTAGATATTTACGTTAACGAGCAGTTGGACTGGTTTACCTTATAAAGTGGCTGGTGAGTCCTTAAAGGGCCATGAAACCCCCCTGTATCAGTAGGGTGTTTTCACACCTCTAGTTTAACATAAGTCAGGAAAGTGGGCGTGTCCAGCTCTGTTTAGGTGGGAGTGTCGGGGGAGGGAAATAGGGAAGGATTTGCAAATATGGAAGTTTCCGTTTGGGCACGCAGACGCAGGGGAGAAAGACAGTGACTGTGTTTACGCGGACATCAGTAATCGAATTACTTGCCAAATTATTTATTTGTCGACTTTTACCGTGACAAACGAGATATTGAAAGCAAGGAACTGCTGGAATAGTGGAGTTGTAATAAGAAGTTTTATACCGCACGGCGAATGGGAGAAAAAATCCTCCGCATTTCTCTGTAACTTAGATGCACTCTGTAGGTAGCATCAGAAAGCCGTGTGTGTGTCTAGACTATCCTGTCACAAAATGCGGAGAAAATCCTGCACGACGGGAATAGTTTGATTAAGGTGTTTACATTCGAGAGCAGCATTTACAGCGGATCTTTCAGTCTATAATATTGTACTATAATATTGCAGTGATATTAACATACTGTAACTCATTTTGACTATAGTATGTCTTTAAAAACTGAAAGAGCATTGCTGACGATACGAACTAACTTTGCCATCTGAATGAACAAACAAAGGCCACTGCTCTCAAACACACACCTACCAAATCTGTAGCGACAGGACAATCAAACTGGAACTGTGTCTTTTTTTGAAAGGAGATGAGCGGCAAATCCAGATTTCATCATTTCCAGATGCGAAAAGCTCTCAGGTAAAAATTTTTCTTACAAACGCATTTCTGTCACGTGCACTGTAATCCACATGTGAGTCCATCAGCGCTCTCATAGCGGGAAATTTCAAACAAAACCTTCGTTGCAGCACAGTAATAAACGCAGCACACTAATAAATGCAACACTGACGACTAATTTCTCCAAATTCTTTTTCTTTCACTTGTTTTGGCAACACAACATGGGGTCTCTCTGTCGTCTGAACACTGTAACAGGTAAAACAGTCTCCAAATCGATCATGCATATTAATAAAGTTGCGGCGCATGCACAATGGAGCATGCTGATTGGTTTGAACAAAGTCTTTCTCATGAATTGATGCTGCACACTCAGAGACATCACAATGTACTCGCAGGTACAGACAGCCACTCTCCACGCTGGATTTACAAGCAAGTATCTCATGGTTGTGACGCAACTTCACAAATTAGTTTCAAACCGGAAGAACGAATTTGCTCAAAATAACACAAAACAACCAATTTTCACTTTTTAGCGAAATACAGGTGTCCTGATAATGTTTATAGCAGCGTGGGCCACAAATATGACTGCCAACAGCTCAAAAAATGTGTTTTGGTGTTTCGTGACCCTTTAATATACAGTCTGTCCTGACAACAATCTCCTTCTTAACAGACTGTTCTGTTGTTTCTCAAAGTCCTACAACCCTGCTTTTGTTTATCTTCTCCTTTTATAGCTTCAGTCCTCAGCAGTCCGCATCTGTGTCTGTATTCGTTTGCTCAAGTCCGATGACTTCACTTCTCCAGAGTATTCTTTTATCAGCTTAACCCAGCTGGTGCCCAGTTCACTTCTGTGGAAAAAACATCAGACCGCTGGAAAAGAGGCTCACCGCTGCGTGTGTGGGGGAGACAGAGAGTTATTAAAGGAGAAAGAGAGAGTCCACGCGTGGCCTTTTCCATTAGCCAAGAGCAGCTTAGCTCTGTAGCTTGTGGCGTCTCGACACACCCTTCAAAAGAAACGCCATTCTAGCGGCTTTTATCCCGCTCCACCACAACATCACTTCCCTAACAGATTTAAACACCATTCAAACATCACCCTGCTGCTGCATTCAGATCCTGCTGGAGGACTCAATTATCTTGGCCAAAGTTGATCTTTTAAGGCCATGTACATACTGTATTTTTTAGAAACTGAGTTTCCCCCACCTATGTTTAAAAAAAAAAAATCTCTGTCCACATGAAAATGCAAAAATCCACTGTGATGCATTTTAAGGGCACGCCAAACCAACAGGCAGTGATAAAAGCCTTTTATGCTGGGTTCACACCAAAAGTGAAATTCATTTATTCATTTTCCTTTGGCTTAGTCTCCATTTCAGAATTCACCACAGCGGAATGAACCGCCAACTAATCTGGCATATGTTTTACGCAGCAAATGCACATCCAGCCGCAACACAGTACTGGGAAACACCCATACACACTCATTAGCTATGTTTCCATCCACCTATTTTTATGTGCATTTTGGATATGCGCATAAAAAATGGTTGATCAAAACGCCATGATGTGCATAAATTAAAAAAAATGTGCATAAAAAAACATATGTGCATAATTGAGTAGGATACATTTTTTATTCAATAAGAAAAGATGCACATAAACTACGATGGAAACACTTTTACCACAAAAATTCCAATATGCACATTAAAAAAAGGTCATGTGATTTTGTTATGAGATCATGTGATGATAAAAATGTGTGTAAATGGACAAACCAGCAGGCTGTGAGCACATTGCAAACCATCTGAAATGTTGTTTTTGTCATTCTAAAACACCTTACCGTTTAAGGATTAGTGTTATTATATTATTAATGACATTTAGAATCAAATGTGTCTGTGCTCCGAGCTGACACCTTCACTGCAGTAAATTCAGTTTTTACTGTTGATATTTGGTGCCATTTAATCAGGAAATGATGACTTTGTTCGCTTTGACTCGTTGGATGGAAAGACCGCTTTATTCGCAAGTCTTTAATGCAATAATCCAGTTTTGCTCATAAATTTCATTTTCATTTTTGGATGGAAACATAGCTATTGACACACACCTATACACTACAGCCAATTTAGTTTATTCAATTCACCTACACTGCATGTCTTTGGACTGTGTGGGAAACTAGAACCAGCCACTTTTTTGCTGTAAGGTGACTGTGCTAACCACTGAACCACCGTGCCGCCCCAAATGTGGAATTTTGTGAGTAAATTCATGAGAACAAAAGTGGATTACCATCCCATGGTTCGAATGCGGAATGTGCTGCATGTTTGCCGTGACTGAACTAAATTCACCTCAAGCACATCTTCCACATTTGGTGTGAAACCAGCCATGTTGACCGATCAGAAAGGAGAAAATAGCACACACTGACATCATGAGGCAAAAACTCCACTGTAACCAAAGTTTTCAGTTTCACTTTCAGTCACCTGATTCTGTGTTTTTTCGTGTGGACAATTTAACAAAAAGTGTAGAAATAAACTGCTGCTTTCAAAATACTCGTGTTCGTGTTCAGGGCCTAAAACTACAAGGAAAACTGTTATTGTTCATTTGAATTGATTTATTTGTTTTATTGAACGCGAAGATGCTGCAGACTTATTTCAGTAAGATGATGCTTTTCTAACTGAAACAGAATATTAAGTAGGGGGCGTTGTTTTTTTTTTGTGCTCTTCCGCTCATCTTTCACTAAGAAGGGGCATGGTTAAACGTATTTTCACCCAATTCGTCAAACTGACATCATCAGAGAAGGACTGCGATTGCAGAGGGGAACCAAATAGTTAGAATTTGTTAGAATTGAATTGTCCTCCGGGTGCTCCGGTTTCCCCTGCAAGTCCAAAGACATGTGGTACAGGTGAATTGGGTAGGCTCAATTTTCAGTTGTGTATGTGTGTGAATGAGAGTGTATGGGTGTTTCCCATTGATGGGTTGCAGCTGGAAGGGCGTTCGCTGCATAAAACATATGCTGGATAAGTTGAAGGTTCGTTCTGCTGGGCGACCCCAGATTAATAAATGGACTAAGCCAACAAGAAAATGAATGAAAGAATGGATTTACATGCAGATCCATTGTTCACTTTAAGACTAACATCATCTGCAGTCAAATTAAACATCGTAAATTGGGATTTGGCATTTGACTTTTTGATAGACTTTAAAAAAGAATGTCGATTTCATTCAATGACAGCATAACATTTATAATTAGACTATTTAGGAATGACATACTGTAAGTACCTTAACAGCGTCATTAAAATGATAACAAAATGTGGTGCAGAAACCTACACCTGTCAAATAAAGACTGTCAATTTCCAGCTCACGATTATAGATTATTAGTCAGGTGAATCTGCATGTGCTTCAACACTTATAACCATCAGAGTGTAAAATTTGCCCATGCACATGGCTACTGTTTTGATATTGCCCCCAAAAAAATCTATCATGTCTTCTTGTAGTGATTATCATAGAGTAACACCAGACCCCCTTTATATTAAGTGGCCTAAGCTAATATGTACTTACACTGAAAATAGTAATTGTAACAAAGTTACAATGTACTTATAGTGTAAACAAATGCAGGTTTTTACATTGCACATGATTGATTAACTATTTGCATGTAATTACCTCTCTAATTAGAGTCTGTAATTACACTGTTGACCATCCCTTACACCATAACCCATCCTTAAACCCACCCATACCACCAAACATTTTCCTAATTCTACCAAATCCCACCTTAAGAGCATCAGAAGTGTACTGCAATACATTATGAACATGTTAAGTACATTGTATTTTGTTGTTGATGCCAATACATATAAAAAGTGGGACTGTTCAGTGCAAATTCTTTTGCATTACTTAAGCATCTATAGCTTTTTTTCATTTTGAGCATTATAAACTCTAGATGATGGATAGTAAAGCCCACAGTGTCTTCTTTCCAAAGATATCTAAACCAAATTATTCAGCAACTGTTGCTGCTTTAGTTTGGGAAGATCATTTTTGAGAAAGTGCCTCTGACAGTGAGGGAGAGAAGGACATCGATATAGTATCGGAAAACTTTTTGCTTGCTATCTTTATCAAATTTGGAATCTAAACTGATGAGACACTTTGCTTTCAATGCATATTTTATTCTAGGTTATTACATGAATAATTTCCTTTGTTTGTAAATGTAAAAACTAATATTAAACGGTACAATTTGTCTTTCTCATTATTCATAATGTATAACTTTTCATATTATTTATCATGAAACTTTCTAGATGAACCACAGTAAAGCCCAAAGTGTCTTTCCAAATATACCTAATTTATGTTTGTAGCTCACTGGGGTCAATAACTGTTACTATTTAAATTAAGGTAGGTGTAAATCCCCATAACCGAGTGCTGGCTGACAGATTAAATACACACAAGCTTGTCGAAAGCACACAAAAGGCAACAAACAGGTGTAATACGTAACAATACACACTAGCTGAAAGTAAACATAAGAGAACCATACCTGTCAAAACCTTTACAAAAGGAAAAATAAATAGTATACATTAGCAGCAAATCCATTAGCAAACAGTTTAGCTTATTAAAATTAATAGCTAATATAATATAATAATATGTAATAATATAATCATAAAATCAAGCTATCAAATCTCCTTAGCCGTTTTTTCACTGTATAACACATTCTGATTAAAAAGCAGCAAATGAATCTCTTATTTATTTAGATTTTTTTTCGTTTGATTACATTAAGTAACAGGTGTCACTTTTTAAAAATGCAACCATCTAACGTTATAAAGAAAGCATTCGATTGCTTTCCGAACTTTTTATGCTCATTTAGGAAGAAATTAGTTGTGCTAAAAAAAACAACCACCAAGATCGACATCTTTAGATATTATTATAATTAATTATGTGTATATGTCTATTTTAACACGCACCCAAAACCCAAACTTTCGCTCCATTTCAAATCGCGTGTACAGAATTCGTTTGGGAAACAGCTTCTATTTATCACTATGGAGCACGTCAGCCACGCACCACTATGACTATTTTAAGGATTGCATATGAAGGGGAGGCGGCACCTGTAAAAAAAAGGAAAGGGAATCGCGTTGTTTTTATATTTATTTCAAAGCGTTTTCATGCCTAAACAAAGCAAAAGTACAGAACAGATTCACATTAAAGAGCAAAGGGCGGCCCCTGGTGGTTTGGCTGTATGGGTTGCGTATAGGGAGGCTCTGCTCTCTTACTGCCACCTTTCAGAGAAAGACTGAAAATATGGGAGAAATAGGGGAAAATACCTTTATGGGATGATAGCGGGATAGAAGCGTAAAATACGGGAGAATCCTGTGAAAAACGGGAGGGTTGACGGGTATGAAGAGAAACCTGTCAGACCCTGTCCATCTTTTTTGTTATCATGATAGATTTTGTACTTGGTGTGAAGAAAGATTAACACTCACGCTGGATTGCAAATCTTCTTGAACCCCTTGGCATCTTTGTGCACATTAAAAAACCTACAATACATGCGAAGCTTCATTCCTTTAAATGTGCATGTTTTGCAGTTTGTGTTGAGCTGTTTGCTGTTCCATCCGTCTGATTTATGAGTCAGCGAGCTCTTCAGATAAACTTTGGTGTCTGTCAGCTGTGCGTGCTTTAGTGTTTGCGAAAAAAAGAGAGAGAGAGAGCTTGCCGGCTGCTCCTGTCCCCAGTCAACAAGTTAATTAAAGAATGATTAACAGTGTTCCTGAGGAGGATACAGTTATTAAAAAGGAGAGAGATATCGCCCATGTATATTTTATCTCCTTTTAAATATCTCTGCTGCTGAAGATGATTTGTAATTAAAGTTTTTGATTCAGAGCCGAGGTCAGAGTTGACTTTCTTCCTCTAATTCAAAAAATGCTTAATCAAAAAGTTAAATTAGCTCTTAGCTTGATGCAACAAACGAATATATATCTGATTTCATTTGCAAATAATGTATGGCACTGCATATCAATGTTCTAATACAGTGTTTCCCAACCCTGTTCCTAGAGGCACACCAACAGGACATATTTTGGATGTTTCCTTTATCTGACCCATTAATTTCATGTTTTGGAGTCTCCTCTAATGTACTGATGGGTTGAATCAGGTGTGTTTGATTAGGAAGATGTTGAAAATGTGTACCTTTGGCGTGCGTTCAGGAACAGGGTTGGGAAACACTGGTCTAATAGAGCCTTAAAGCATGTCCTATTGTGCTTTTACAGATTTCTATAGTGCATGATGTTTTAGTTTGAGCGTTAAAAGGCTTTGCATACAAAGCACAACAGGGAGTAATTCTCTATTTTAGTATGTGGTGTTTCTGAACTCCATCTAATGCTATGATTGTAGTCATAAAAGTTGTTGTCTGTTAGCGTAAAGGTCACAGTATCCCACATTTCAATAATTCCCATAAGAAGAGAGTGAAGCATACTTAAATTTCATCAGTAATGTTTAAAAGAGATGCCATTTCATAGATTCCCAACCATTCACATTTATGCCACTGAGTGGTACAGTCTGATACGACATGGTTCGGTAGGGGTCACATTTATCAGGCTTGTGTCTCCACTACCAAATGTTACCAATGGTACCCATTTCGTAGGCGTGGTGTACAACAGAAAGTTGCAGTCAACGTCATTCTCACTTGTAATTCACATAGTGTGTGCGAAGCACCCCTTACTAAACAAATGCTTTACATGGATACTTGTGTATAAATGTTTATTACTAACCTTTCTATGAACAGGAGTTGACTATAGTTGCAGATCAATGATGATGCGAAATACTGTAACGTCTGCAATTATATCAAAAGTAAATAAAATATTTATGAACACATACAGAGCCTTGTAGTCTCCGAAAATAATTTAAAACATACATTTAGGTCTTATTTGGGTTCATAAATGATACAAAACATACAGTTGAAGTCTATGTTTACAGAAGACATACAGAAGAAGTATTAGCAGTATATTATTAGAAGTATAAGTGTTTATTTTTTCTCCATTTTCTGTTTAATGGAGAGACGATTTCTTCAACAAATTTCTAAACATAATAGTTTTAATTACTCATTTATAAATAACTGATTTATTTTATCTTTGCTATGATGACAGTAAATAATATTTGACTAGATATTTTTAAGACAGTAGTATTAGCTTAAAGTGATTTTTAAAGGCTTAACTAGGCAGGTTAGGGTAATTAGGCAAGTTATTGTATAGCGATGGTTTGTTCTGCAGACAATAAGAAAAAATATAGCTTAAAGGGGCTAATAATTTTGACCTTAAAACGTTTATAAAAAAATGTAAAACTGCTTTTATTCTAGCCAAAATAAAACAAATACGACTTTATCCAGAAGAAAAAATATTATCAGACATACTGTGAAAATTTCCTTGCTCTATTAAACATCATTTAGGAAATATTTAAAAAAGACAAAAAATTTTAAAAGGAGGCTAATAATTAATAAAGTCACTGCAAACCTCTCATTTTTCTTTTTCCCCGGCACATATAACGTTAACATCTTGTTAAAAAGTAATTCCGTCATTCCAAGATCATAATAGTCCAAAAGGCGATGATAATAGTTAAATATGGCAGTTTGTTCATCTTTTAAGCTATGAAAGAATAATTTGCTGCTTTGTTTTTTCGGGCATCTCCTTTGTTTTTTCGCGCTTCTCTTGCATTTGTCCATTTCTAAAAGAGTGTAAGAAGCACTTTAGTAATCATGCGATAATCAAATATAAACCCGCAGCGAGCGACTGAAATAGAGCTCTCTGGAGAAAGTGAAACCACTCATGCTTTTAGGCGCCCTCGTAAACTTCAACAACGGGACACAGCAGATTTGTTTCCTCTTCTTGGCTTTGTGGCTGTTTATCAAGATGATGACAAGGTTTGTTTGAGCTCGGGTCGACCATGGCTCGTAATTATATGTATATATTATTATGATGTAATGTCTATTTTCCTCTTTGTTTTGGCCTTCCATCCACAATGAGAGATAGTTTTTAGAAACAAATATGAATTTTTTGAAAAATCTTTTTTCATGTTGCAGTGTGTACTGTGAAAACAGAGGCTTTTGAAAACCGTTATGCTTTTTAGTCATGTGATGCAGTCATGTGACCAATTCAGCTAACATGGTGGACGCCATTGTAAAGCAGATGTTTTGGATGCTGTCCATTTTGACAGCTTTATTAATGAATAATGTCACTTTTTACATGCTCCATATTTTCTCTTATCAAAGAATATGGAATATTTACTGGGAGCTGTTGGAAGCAGACCACAGATGCGATATTTTGCCCTAACGTTTCAAAGAGACGAAAAGTAAATAAAGCCAAGTGGATATAACACAAGTAAAAGTATCTTACGTCTGTGCGAATGATGTACAAGAACAAAAGTGTTTTCATTTTTGTGTGGATTACAGACATAATTAAAAACAATTGCGTGGACGTGGAGCTTTTTTAGACCATTTTTTTTTTTTTCAAATTTATCCGGATTAGTGTAGACATAGCCTTACAAACACAGGCAACATTATATGAACTTGTTTATTTATTTGTGTTTGTTTTTAATTTCACCTTCCATCTATTCAACAGTTGATGCTTTTTTGTTTGTATATTTGGAGTTTAAAGTGACAAGGCTTCAAAATGCATGCCAATGTTTTTTTTTTTTTGTTGGATGAGTGTCTAAGGCATGAGCTCCCTGGTCTGGAAACTGGGTGGGTAGAAGCAGCTCATTTTCATTTCAAGAGACACATACAAACTAGCCTTTTTGTTTCACCCAAAAAGAGGCATTTATAGATTGATAATAATAAATAATTCAGAAGGCATTGCTTTGTAAAGACGCACAACATTTAGAATAAAAATAGGAAAAAAATAGGAAATTAATAGGTGGTATAGTAAGTTATTGTGAACCCGTTACTCTCATTTTCTCTCCTCATTTTTGTCAATTTCCGTATCTGAATATGATTCACTTTCTTAAAAGTGCTTTTTTTGACACTAATGTGTATTTTTTGGAAAATGAGAGAAATATAATACACAACATCTGTCAAAATGTATTATTATAATTATTATTATTATTATAATTATTATTATTATAATTATTATTATTATTATAATTATTATTATTATTATTATTATTATTATTTAGTGGAATTATTCACCAAAGAGTAAAGTGTATATATAAACATAAAAAGTTTACACACAAAAAAATTACTGTCATCACAGGTATGTAAAATGCATTCTTAAATAAATATTATAAGACCAAATTGGTAATTTAAATGATAAAACCTCTTACACTATTACTCTTTTATCAACCTTTTCCCCCGTTTTTCTTTTTGATCAAATAAATGTCACCTGCATGAGCAAACGAAAGTCTTCAAAAACACAAATACCACAGTATAAACTTACAAAGAAAGTTTTTATGAAGTTTTCATGGTGGCTTTACTGTTTGCATGACTCAGAGTGGAATTTAATCCAGTTACGTTGCGTCTTTATAAGATAAATGCAGCTTTTTGAGGCCGTGTTTGGTCTCTGGTGGCCGGACATTAGCACGTCTGCTCGCTAATCTAGCCTTTAAATTGGAAGTGAACAGCTTAATGACACATCACAGAGGACTGTTGGCTCCTGGAGGCTGTCGTGTGGTTCGGCGCGGGGCTTCAAAGTGGCCACGCGCACTTCAAACGCTCTTTTGAAGTGCAAGGGAATGCGATAAGTCCAAAAAAAAAAAAGGATCAAATTCTGATAGAGAGGAGTAATGGAACGTTAGCACAGGGTGGCACTGAGCCTCAGGGCATGGACTGGCACCGCAAACTGTGTGGCACTCAGGCTAAAGGCTTTATGCTAGCAATCGGGGTTCAGTGAAGGATTCTTGGCTTCACTTTTAATGGATTTATAATCTAGCCTAAAAAATGCATTCACTGCAGAACTTAGCACTCGGCCGGTGAACTTTGAATGTGGTTCCGCTTGTCACATGCACTATTTTTTGCTGAAATGTGTGGATTTTTATTTGCGCATAATGCTTTTGTTATTTTTGAAACTGTATATTTTGGGTTTAGATGTTATTATGTGACGACAGTTATGCATTGTTTTCCAAGAGATGGGTTGCGGCTGGAAGGGCATCCGCTGCGTAAAATCGTGCTGGATAAGTCGGCGGTTTATTTCGCTGTGGCGACCCCGGATTAATAAAGGGACTAAGCTGAAAAGAATATGAATGAATGAATGAGTTATGCATTGTCCTAATTATGTGCTACATCTATGAACGTGATTTAATAATAATAAATAGCTAATATGCAGAATGTTAGTTTAAATGTATAAAGCTTTCAAAATCTTGTTGTCATATATATATATATGTGTATATATATATATATATATATATATATATATATTTATACTTAGAATTTACTTTACTTTGAATTGTTTATTGCGGACCCAAAATATAAACACAAAATATTCCATGTTTTGACTGATCACGTCATTTCAGTTCATTCCTGTCATTCAAACCAGCAACAAATTCAAAAAATGTCGGCACAGGAGCAATTTTCTGCTAGTAATCAGGTAAATTGGTTAAATAATGATGTGATTTGAAACAGGTGATGTCAACAGGTGATTGTAATTATGATTTGGTACAAAAGCAGCACCTAAAAAAGGTCTAGTTCTTTAGGAGCAAAGATGTGCAAAAGATCGCCAGTTTGCCAACAAATACATGAGAAAATTATCGAAATGTTTTTAAAAAACAATATCCCTCAAAGAAAGATTGGAAGACATTTGGATATTTCTTCTTCAATGGTGCAAAACATAGTTAAAAGATTAAAGGAATCAGAAGGAATTTCAGTACATAAAGGACAAGGGCACAAGCCAAGGCTGAACTACCATCATCTCCAATCCCTCAGGGATCTGCATCTGCATGGCACTGCATCAAGAATCCTCATTCATCTATAAGCAATTACACCACATGAGCTCAGAATTACTTTGGCAAACCATTATCAAGTACTACAATATGTAGTTATATCCACAAATGCCAGTTAAACTGTAATGTGCCGAAAGGAGGCCCTATGTTAACAATGTCCAGAACCGCCATCAACTTCTCTTGGCTCGGAGGCATCTGGGATGAACCATCACACAGTGGAAACGTGAACTGTGGTCAGATGAATCAGTTTTTCAGGTATATTTTTTGGGAGAAATGAATGCCTAACTATGAAAATATTCTAACTTAAAATACATAATAGTTAAGTGCGTGTTTGTACAGTGTACACTACCTGACAACAGTCTTGTCATTGATCCCAGTTGTAAGAGCAACAAATAATAACTTGACTTCTAGTTGATCATTTGGAAAAGTGGCAAAAGGTAAATTTTTCAGATGAATCATCTGTTGAACTGCATCCTAATCATCACAGATACTGCAGCAGACCTATTGGAACCTGCATGGATCCAAGATTCTCACAGAAATCAGTTAAGTTTGGTGAAGGAAAAATCATGGTTTAGGGTTACATTCAGTATGGAGGTGTGCAAAAGATCAGCAGAGTGGATGGCAACATCAACAGCCTGAGGTATCAAGACATTTGTGCTGCCCATTACATTACAAACCACAAGAAAGGACAAATTCTTCAGAAGAATAGCACCCCTTCTCATACTTTAGCCTCCACATCAAAGTTCCTGAAAGCAAAGAAGGTCAAGGTGCTCCAGGATTGGCCAGCCCAGTTACGAGATATGAACATTATTGAGCATCTCTGGGGTAAGATGGAGGAGGCATTGAAGATGACTCCAAAGAATCTTAATGAACTACTGCAAAAACACTTTCTTTGCCATTCCAGATGACTTCATTAATAAGTTATTTGAGTCATTACAGAGATGTATGGATGCAGTCCTCCAAGCTCATTGGAGTTATACACAATATAAATTATTTTTCCACTGCACCATGACTTTATATGCTATACTGTACATTATTTCTGTTAAGTGTAAGACTTTTGTCATAAGTCAGACCTTACTGTCCTATTGATCATATTTTATTTTAGTAAAATAAGTGTAATCTAGAGGCCTTTCCTTTATATAAGCCACTTCTGATACCAACTGATCAACTAGAAGTCAAATTATTATTTGTTGCTTTTAAAACTTGGATAGGCGACAAGGCTTTTTGTCAGGTAGTGTATGTATGCAAATATAATAAGAAAAACATTCATTCAATTTGATACATAGGTCATACTTTTGATACTTTCATATGTTTTTTTTTTTATTAAAATTGTCTTGAATAAAATCAGCTATTTGTATATAAAGAGTTCATTTGCAAAAACAGATAACTACCTTTTACCTTTTTATTTATTCAGAAATCAAGTTTTTTGCTATTAAACTCTCCAAAACTCAATATAAAACTGCTTTTAGAAAGCAACTAAAACCTCCAGTTTTAGTAATTTCCACAAATCCTGTTTATTTCTTTAATACTCTTAAATGCTCAACATAAAATCACAATATCTGAAAATGACTCAGTGGATCTGTTTTTGCAAATAAGCTCTTCATATATTTGTATATTGTACAGCATATTCTCATTCCTTATTACAAAAGGATCTCCTTTTTCAGCGACTCATATAAAGTGACTACTTTCAGAAATGTATCACCTGCACATGGATATATATATGGTTATTATACAAGTGATTTGGTTTTGAACAGGTGCAAATCTCACTCAGAGCTCTATTCAGTAGTCCAGTAATGCGCATTTCTAAAATACAGAAAGCACCGCAATATAGTGGATTGATATTCTGCATTGTGCATGTTTAATACATGATGCTAAATTAGTTTTGCACTCCCCAAAAATAAATCCCCAAGCTATAGAAGATATTAAAATTGTGGCAAAAATTCATTTTTGGGCCAGGTGCTTCCCCATGTGTGCAATATTGGCGAGCTCATGGTAATATGGTTGTATACTCAATAAAGCTCAATGCGATTTAATGGCACAAGGCAGCCCTTATTGGATGCCTGACCCTTCTTATTCTTAGAGGTTAGTTAAACAGCCCCACAACCAACACACACACACACACACACACACACACACACACACACACTCAAACATACGCCAGTATTTACGTTGATTGCATTTCACATTGGCTCTTTATGTCTCAATGAATATACACTTGTGACAAAAGTCCAAGAGCCCTGAAGGAAGTGACCTCTTCTAGTCCCAGATGGAGCAAACAAAGCTTTTATTTTTTTTTTCAGTGCTTGTTTGGACTCTGCATGTTTCATTATTCTGCACATTGTATAAATTTATGAGGTTTTGTCAGTCACTAAATCAGCCGACATTGGTCCTGCGTGCCTGCGAGCTGTTTATGACTGCTGTTTCATTAGTATCCAAATACGAGATGGTGACATTTCGGTGGCCAATGAACGCTGTGAGAAATGAACTTCACTTGCGCAAGTATATATACAGTATGAGAACAATGGGAATTCGTGGCATGTATTTAATCTTGTACAAAGGCATTCTGGGATCTCAATGCTCTGGTGTTAATTACATGGCTAGCTGAAACATAGTCGCATTGTTCAGTCCCTCACAGATATTGACGTCTATTGTCTTTAGATGTTTGAATGGTGTAATGTGCACTGGTAGGGATGTTCCAATCATGTTTTTGTGTGTGTGTGTTTGTGGCCTGATTCAGTCTGAGTCATTCAGTACATTGAATACCTGCAGACATCCAATAATCCTATTGTGTTCTTTCTTAAATACATATAGGTTATTAAAATCAATCCAGTGCACAATGCCATGTGCATAACTCTGTTGTAATGCATTATTAACAAGTCTCAGATGTGATCTTTACTGTTTTATTGTTGTTTTACAAAATAAACTAAGTGTTTTATTGCATTATACCAGGGGTGCTCGAGCGATTTATTATAAAGGACCAAAAAAATAAACTTGATTGAGGGCTGTGGGCCGAAGTTAAATATACCAAACCGTATTGCATTAAATTGGCTCATTAGTTTGCTTATTATTCCTATTTAAAAATAACAAAAGAAATTGCATTAAAACATTAAATGATGACGCAATGAAATGTTGTTCAATTTTCAAAAAACATAAGCAATCCCATTTATAACACAATGGAGCTCAATACTGAATACACTAGTCGAGCTGCTCCTGCCTTTGCTTTGATTTGTTCACCTGTCTTGTGCATTGTCCTCCGTCAAGTGACATTATTTACATTTTAAAAGTCTGATTAATTCACAACATTTAAATGAAACATTTATTTTAGTTGGCTTTTTTGTAGCTCCTCAATTAACAAAGAAACAAAAGGGTATACATTAAATTTGAAATGATTATCTCTGCCAAAGGCATTCGCCCCAACCAACTCCCCATCATTCTGCCTCATTTTCAGATGGGATGGCGGGCCAAACCAAAGGTTACCATGGGCCAACTTTGGGCACCTCTGTATTATACCAATGCATTCACCAAACATTCTAGTATACTCACCGGATCTGTTTTCCATCATGTAAATTTTTCTGTTGAGTTCAGTTATTTGCGATTGAGTCGATTTCCATGCGTCCACAGGAAATGCGTTGCGCATTCTGTGTAATTTGTGCCATGCTGTGATAATTTGTGACTAATTGTGTGTTTGCTTTAGCTTTTTATATACTTTTACTTGCGAGTGTACTTACATCTGTGTTTAGTTTGAACCCAACTCAGAATACTATTGCTAAAATGAAGCTACTTGTGGTGTACTAAACATAAACATCAGGATCACAATATTAAAATCAATCACGACTTGGATTGTAATCACAGGTGTTGTAACCATAATCACTTTAACGGGGACCCATTATGCTATTTATAAGATAAGTCTCTGATGTCCCTAAAGTGTGTATGTGAATTTTCAGTTCAAATAATGCTTTATAACTCTTTGAAACTGCCTCCTTTAGGTTTTGAAGTGAATTGTGCCATATTTGTTATACAATGGCATTTTGGTCGCTTAAAATTCAAATGAAATGCTTTTTGCAAAAGAGGGCAGAGCTACAACTGCCTATGTGGCAGATTCCAAAACAAATCTTACATCCTATGCTAATGAGGGATGAGGATCATCACTAATGGGGTTGCGCTTACCCCCTCTGATGACACGTTAAAAGGGAGAATGTCAATCAAAGTGTTTCTGCAGACTGTTTTTATCAAGTGTGACTATGAAAAAATTAAATTATTGAATTTTTACCATATGGACTTTTGCTACACAACTGTTTAAACTCCTTTAAAAGTGATTTTTAATGCATAACAGGGCCCCTTTAAAATATGTGGCAGACATAGATTTTAATTGTAATAAATGTGCAGGTAAACAGTGTAATCACATTATTATCGCTCTCACAGAAGTGCCAGAATTCATTGACTTGCATTATACAAATCACCAAGAGAAGAAGATAAAAAAGTCACATCTTGGATAGTCTGTGGTATTACATGTAAAAAAAAAGAATGTAATTTTGTTGATTTGTAATATATTTTGTGAGATTTCCCACAGATGACATGAATAGTTCTGTATAGAAATCCTCCATATTTTTAAACTGATGATAGGGTGATTTGTGGGTGATTGAATCTACATATATAAATATAAAGTATACAAATCAAATTACAAATACAATGGAACAAAGATGAAAGAAACTATGTTTTATGTTTTCAAGGGAGTCTAACAGTATCTAGCTTCTGCAACTGAATAATCAAATGTAAAATAACACTGGGTAGTCTCCACTCTGTAATTTAAATGCAGTTCATCTTTTTCAAAGCTACAAATATTGTTGTTTATCGAATGTTTAATTTTGATTGGCTGATGAACATTCTAAGGCGTCCAATTGTTTTCAGTGAACAAGATATGCAGCTAAAGTAGTTCCAGGCAGGTTCGACCACATTTTGCATATCACTACAGTGGATGCCTTCAGTTATTTCACAGCCTATGAAAGTAAAAATAAATAAACAAACACAAAAACATAATAACTGACTTTTAAATACATGAGAAACTAATCCTACAGCACAGGGGCTGTTTTTGGACAGAAAATAAAATAGCTAACTTCAGTCTATTAAATTATTAGAAAATAATTCAAAACCGAGGCTGCATCACCACATCAGCTGTGCAATTTTTTCAAATAATTCAATGGCCTGTCATCTAATATTCTTTATGTGGCTTCCAGTAGAAACAAAGCATTGCACTGTTGGTGACAAAATGAACAGTAAATTTAGATTGTTGAGGTATACTATCCATTTAAAAATAAATATTTAACTGCCTGATTTTTAAAGAGATAGTTCACCCAAAAAGGAAATTGGGACATTTTTCCACCAGCCATCTGTTGGAGAAACAGCACGTCACATCACAAAATGCAGGATATATAGATTAAAAAGATGCAGCATCACCCATAAGGGGCATTAGGGTCTGTTTAACTCTCTATTTTGTTAGTTTAATGTGTATTATTGTGTAACTTATCATGTATGCTTGTACATGTTGAATATAAGTGTTAAACCCACGTTTTGTGAATAGTATAGTTCACCCAAAAAATGTACTCCCCTTTCACATTGCACTGTAAAAAATGTAATCGGTTTGTGTTGGGGCAACATGAAGGAATTAGGTCAACTTTTTAGATTTTACCATTTAAACAGGTTACACATAAAACAATTAAGTTGTCCTCCTCAAAAAATTTAATTGTGTGGTTTCAGGATGACACGGTGGATTAGTGGTTAGCACTGTTGCCTCACAACAAGAAGGTCGCTGCTTTGAGTCATGGCTGGGTCAGTTGGCACTTCTCTGTGGAGTTTGCAAGTTCTCCCCGTGTTGGCGTGGGTTTCCTCCAGGTGCTCTGGTTTCCCTCACAAGTGCAAAAACATGCACTATATGTGATTTGAATGAGAAATTGTCCATAGTGTATGAGTGTGAATTAATGTGTATGGATGTTTCCCAGTACTGGGTCGCAGCTGGAAGGGCATCCGCTGCGTAAAACATTTGCTGGATAAGTTGGCGTTTCATTCCACTGTAACGACCTCTGGTGAATAAAAAGACTAAGCCCCATATATGAGTAGTTTGAACAAACAGCAAACATTGTTTTTTGTGTTTCAGTCATATCTGAGAAGATATTTTGAAGAATGCTGGAAACCGGTAACCATTGACTTCCATAGTATTTTGCTTTTCTAATATGGAAGTCAATGGTTATTGGACTCCAACATTTTCCTAAATATTTAATTTTATATTCAACAGAGAAAAAGAAACTCAAACTAGTTTGTAACAAGTGAACGGGTGAGTAAATTGTAAGTAAAATATTTCTGGGTGATCTATTCCTATTGGATTGCTTATTCAAACAATAGTTCACATTTATTCAGGCAGGAAGTCACATCTGTTTCCACAAGTACCGTCTTCATTCTCTGTGTTGCGTTTGATTTTATCTTAATGGCTGTGTTTGGATGATTCAGGTGTTGTTGTCAGCTGTGTATCAGGTGATTTGGTTTGATAACACTGATTGCTGTCGAATGAAACAAATGCTGGTACTCTCGCTTGTAAATGGGGCCCATTGTCCATTGTCCAAGTGTATATTATGAAATTTACCATGTATGTTTGTAATGAGGCAACAAACACATGTAGAATGATGAATATAAGAGTTAAATCCACATTTGTTGAATAATCCTCTAGGTTTTTTTCCAGCTGTGGCAGCACGCGGCAGGCCTTTTGATCTACCAACTACTTATGGCTTTATTTCAATGACAAATGTTGTGACGCAGTATTACAAGTCAAGATCGGATTTATGTAATACGAGCATGCAGATCTTTTTGCTTGCGCGAGGATTTACTCTGTTCGTGCACAAAATGAAGTTTCACAAACTAATTTCGAGAGGAGCACGTGATATGATCGACTACAGCTGATCCTCATTGCTAATCATTAGCTAGCCTATCAGATCATTCTAAAACTACTATAAATACCCTTCCATTCAATATCTTCGTTTTTTTGGAAAACCCTCCCCCCTCCCACTATCCTTTCCTCCTCCTCTTTTGTGATCGGGCAACACGGTGGCTCAGTGGATAGCACTGATGCCTCACAGCAAGAAGGCCACAGGTTCAAATCATAATCGAGCCAGTCAGCACTCCCTGCGCGGAGTTTGCATGTTCTCCCCGTGTTCGCGTGGGTTTTCTCCGGGTCCTCCGGTTTCCTCCCACAGTCTAAAAAACATACATTGTAATACAGTCATAAGCACTTAACGCATACATACATTACATACCAGAAATTTGCCTGAGTTTAAGGAGGCACTCGAGAAACACCTGATCTCGTATCCCTCCTAACGCTCATTGACCAGGCGGGAACCTTGGGCTCATCTATCTCCGAGCTCAGGGTTCTCTCCCGGGACAGCATGCCAAACCTGCTATCTCAGTTGAGCATTATCTAAGTGTGAACTCTTGAAACGCCCTCAAATATATACGCTGCTCAAGTGCAATTTAACGCGTTTGTGTAGTGTATAAGTCTCCAACATTTATTAGATTGGCTATAGGAATATTTATGAATGTCTCCAATAGACCTACGGAGCGGCATTAATGCGCTCTAAAGTAAAGTGAAATGGCTATAAACTCCAGCAAGATAAAGTCTTTGTTTGTTGTATGCAGAGCCATAGACCTTTATCTATAAATAAAGTATAATTATGGAAACTGTGTTCATCATAACTGAAAGCTATGTCGTGTTTGCTGGCCTCACACATCACGCACCTTTCAGTCAGTCAGTCAGTCAGTCAGTCAGTCAGTCAGTCAGTCAGTATGTCACCTTAAAGGGTTAAACAAATACGCACAGCACTACTATTACAGAAAAGTTTGTGCTGTTATAATTCACTTACCTTTTAATACGTTTTGGTGCGATTATAACCCGCTATTTTAAAAAAACGCCAATGTTTTGAATAAGAAGCTGTAATGTAGCCGTGGCGGGATGAATTTTGGTGTGGCGCCCCGCCATGGAAGAATGAATGTAGTGGAAAGCTTGAATAGTATAGTTCATCCCCCCCAAAAACAGGCCATCATTTACTCATCCTTCACATATTCCAGTCATATCTGAGAAGATATTTTGAAGAATGCTGGAAATCTGTAACCATTGACTTCCATAGTATTTTGTTTTTATACTATGGAAGTCAATGGTTATTGGTTTCGAACATTTTTCTAAATATCTTCTTTTGTGTTCAACAGAGAAAAGAAACCCAGACAAGTTTGTAACAAATGAAGGGTGAGTAAATTCGGTTGGTCCTATCCCCATATGATTGCTTATTCTAACAATATTTCAGATTTATTCAGACAAGAGGTCACATCTGTATCGTCTTCACTCTTTCTGTTAATCTCAATGGCTGTGTTTTGATGACTCAGGTGTTGTTGTTAGCTGTGTATCAGGTGATTTGGTGTGATAATGCCGAATGCTGTTGAATGAAACAAATGTTGGTACTCTGGCTTGTAAATGGAGCCCATTGTCCCTTGTATAATGACTTCATTCAAGCGCTTTATGAAATCCATTTCTCCTTGGATCAATCTGGCTTAATGTCATCCGTCTCGTTGGCGGCGCTGCACTGTATTAATAACTGTATTGACCGCATTGATTTGTATTGGCAGTCAGGGTGTCGAGGTTTCGCTGCCTGTTACTCTCGGGCCTCTAAATCAAATGACATCTCATTAGAGCCAACGGAGTCCCGCTAACAGATTGTTGTGAGCCATAAAAAATGGAAACGGGATCAGCTGGGAATGAGGGAAAGGTGGATTTTTTTTTCTTCTTTTGCATTGTTGCATCCCCCATTTCTCTCTGTCGTTTTGTGAGCTTTGAGGTGATACGCTTTAGGGTTTAATGTTTGATGGTGTGTTTGCTAGTCGGAGATCACAAGCTGATTTACAGGGGGATCAATGACAGCGTGTCAAATAGATGTTAGTTACTAATTCATTCAAGTACATTGCTGCTTGGGTAGATGTGGTGTTTCGGGGGGGAAAGTGGATGGCAAAATTCTTCTTATTATTATTATTATCATCAATTAAAATTAAATTATTTGTATGATTATTATTGTTATCATTTTTTGTGGGGGATATGTTAGCAATTCACTTAATAATAAAATGCATATTTCACTGTAATGACCTTTTTAAAACGTATTAATGATAATAAAAATAAGCTACATATATTATAAATGTATTTTTGTATTTACAATTATTTATTATTATTATTAATTTATTATTATTATTATTATTATTATTATTATTATTATTATTATTATTAGTTGTTGTTGTTCTCAGTGTTGTTATTAATATTTATAACCATCATTATTATTATTTATTATTATTATTATTATTATTATTATTATTATTATT
>CAIGQZ010000379.1:22807985-22819243 GCA_903798205.1 Danio tinwini
ATAATAATAATAATAATAATAATAATAATAATAATAATAATAATAATGAATATATGTATATATAATCAAAAAATAATTGCAAATAAAATAATTTATAACAATGAAAATAAAGAGTTAGAATGAATACTTTTACTCATAGATTTAACATGAGCAGTAGATCTGCAGCCACGTTAGTGCTGGAAGATTTGTGTGTATTGTTTTTTTGTTTCTTTTTCTACCTCTCTTTAGTACCCCTCTTTCTCTGCAAGTAATCACAAAACCTAATTGTGTGTTTAAATAGTCTCTGATCTAAAGCTTAAATATGAATTTAATGCACAATCGCCTCACAGCAAGAAGGTTGCTGGTTTGAGTACTGGCAACTGTGTGTCCTGACAACACGCTACATGACAAGATTTGCAGTGATAAGAAATTTTGGTTGCAAACACCAGAAAAAATCTAACTGTTGGTAAAGTAAGAGTGTAAAAGCACAATTTAAGGACAATTTAAAACAGGCCAATTAGAGCTTATCGTCATATCACATGCATTGCAAAAGTTTGTGTACCTACATAGACACTCATTAGTCCGGCGCCCTGCACACATATGAAAAAATAATGTTCATACAGTATGTCCACAAAACAACATCATGCATTAAATGAATGTCTAAAATGCATAAAAGCTGTTAAAGAAATTAACAATCAAACCGTAATGCCACTTTGTTTGGCACATTAAATAACCCTTAATGTCATCTGATATGTACGTTTATTTTTATATTTATAATATGTGGATAGACGCCAAGATATAGAGAAAATGTTTTTAGGCATATCCAGGTTAGTACAGACAGAGTCTTAAAGAAAATTCAACAATCAGCAGTTTAAAGAGTCACTTTGGCACATTTCCTTACCCGTTTTTCCATCCAGGAATCTGAAATCCCACAAAAGCCAAACTATGTTCCTCCCATGTCATTCCTCATCCTAACCGGAAAGAGGAATGTGACTCTTTTAACAGCACACGGTGACCTGTGCCTAGTTAGTGTCATGAGGACTTACGGCCTCTGATTTCTCCCTATGTCTCTGTTTTCTGCCCTCTTTATGGCCGCGTGCCCGACTGCAGGGTTTGAGCGATACGCCATTGCTCAGGCCAGCTGACATTCTCATCAAAGAGCAATTTGCAGTAGATTCTGTAGAAGTCTATTCTTTCAAACCTGAAGGGAAAAAAACTTAATGTGGAATGCTTTGGAGAGTCACCGGTGATCATTTTTCACATGGCTTATATTTGCGAGAGATTGTGCTTATCGGTGACAAACACTGACTATAAGATGACATCACTGTGAGGTGTATAGAAGTCTGCATTCCTGCAGCTGTACCACAGGAGCCATGGGACCCAACCAGATTTCTTGTGGCACGAGAATACATTTCTGAATAAAGCGCAGTAGGTAGCGGTCTGACAATAGCGCTCCAGAGTCCCGACGTTATTTCAGAAGGGCATATCTGTGATTTCCTCATTTATACTGTGCACTGGTACAGCCAGTGCTCATGACTGTTACACATGCTGAGCGCATGACCAATGCTTTCTGCACGTGCTTTTGTTAATTTGCACAGTCTGTGCGTGTATCATCTGCATAATGGTTCTCAGGGTGGGCTTTACCATGGTAGAGCAAACTGAAGATGCGCTGTTCTTGAAGGATGTTCAGCTTGCACGAAACGCATGAAAAAGATTGGAAGTCTTTTTCATTTGTCATAGTTGCAAATGGAAATAAAATGACCCTTTGCACAATGTGATAATTCAATTGAATACCTCAAAGTTTTACTCTTTAGCAGGTCAAGGAGGTATTTTAGAATTTAAAACATAGATTACTATCAGGGTGCGCACATCACCGGCACTGCAAGTTTGTAAACCAAATCTAAATTTAGTGGGAATGGTCAGGTTGTGTAGAAAAGTGGGCAGCGGGTGAACAAAGACTAATTACACAGTGAGAAAGGTCGGGTGCAGAATAAAACCTGGCTGGAGCGGGACTAAAAATCAGTACGTGTACAGTAGACTCTTAAAAATGAAGATTCTTTATTCACACTAATGTAGAACCATTTACATCTAAGTAACTTTCCATTGCACATGGTACACTGTAAAAAATGCAGCAAAATTTACAAGTGCACTGTAAATTAGCAATTGCAATTGTGGTATAAAACTACAGCACTGTTGTAATTATTAATTAACAGTGTGCTTTTAAATTTTGAGCATAATACTGTACACATTGCCAGACATGCTTTAAAATTTATGAGTGAACTATACATTTACAATTACAATTGTGCTGTAAAACTACAGTACAGTATATTACAATTGTAATTGTTAATTTACAGTGGCAACCTAAATTGCCAGTAATACTGTAAATTTTACAGAATTTTTTACAGTGTACCTGCTTTTATATAAGGGTCCTTATTGGTACTTTAAAGGCACATATTATACTGTATTAGTATTAAGTTAAATGTTAAGATGTTGTAACCCAACATTGAATCAAATATGGACATTTTTTTTATTGAAAAAAACAAAAAACAAAAAACAGTTATAACCTAAAAAATAAACATTTTCCCAAATTGTCAATTTTGTGTAATATTTTCGGCACTAATCATATATTAATCAGGGTTTTTCTTGAAAAAATTATGAGGTGGAGGTGGCGTCCCAAACATATTCTTGCAATCAGTAATTAACCAATAAAATAATCAATATTCTTAACTATAAAATAACCAATATTTTTGAAAGTAATTAAATATATAAGCCCTGATTTTTGTCAAAAGGCAGAGGTGGTACAAAATACGATGAAGGTGGCCACCTCAACGTTCTCTATGTATGAAAAACCTGGTTTTAGTTTTATTACCATTATTAGCACTATTTTAATGTATCAGTTGCTTTTTTATTACTGCCATTGTAAACAGCTTGTGAAGTAAACTTAGAACAAACACAGGCTCTTTTTCAGTACAAATGCATACAGCTTGTTTCTGGAACCAGTTCCTTTAGCCATTACACCAAGGTCACTAATACCAAGATTTTTGAATTATACATTTTGCCCTTTTTTACCAAACTTTCCAAGTTGTACTTTTATGTATTTAGACTTTCCACTAGGATGTGATAAATATCATTTTTTTGTGAGCTGTTTTGGATTAAAACATCTGCTGCATGATTAAATGTTATGACAAGGTTATTAGCAAGAGCCTGAAATGAATCAGCCAGATTCCAAATCAACTGTTGTAGTTTGCCGTTATTTGCAAGATTAGATTTTTAATGAGCAAAGAAATACTTAGTTTTCCGTGCAGTTTTAGTCACAGCTGGCTTTGATAAGTATGGACAGTTCTTTAATGAACTATATGACAGCAGCGGCCCAAGTGGGCGTTAAAAGCCAAACTAATCGCAAAGACAGCTTGGGACCTTATGAGATTGGGCCAGGACCACAGATTGTCTGTTTTTTGCCGTTACACTCGAACAAACATGCCTACACACATATAGTGACCAGCCATGGACCACAACACTCAAAAAATTATGTGCAACTGAAACCCAGGCAATCCAGTAAATATGGTCAAACACACACACACACACACACACACACAGAGACAGGTATTAATACCCAGACACCAGCAACCATAATTTACTTTAGGCTTATAGTCTCTCCATCTCAGGACCTTAAATTCCTTTTCTATTATTTGAAATTCCATCTTGGGCAGCAGTGGCCCTGGCGCTGGGCTTATAATACAGTTTATTAAAAAAGCTGCCGCATTTGATCTTTGTGGAGGAAAGCAGGGGTCACGCGGGGACTGTAACCTGTGTCATCTATAATTCATTGCAGGAATATGCTCTTCTTACCCAGATTAAAGTTTAATAACTCCTGACACAGCCTTGGGTAAATACTCTTTTTGTGTCTGTGTGTGGTTCGTGTGTGTGTGTACTGTATGTGTGAATGTTAGGGGTAGTGGTAGATGCCGAATCGTCTAAGCTCAGCTAAAGCCAACAGAAGCCCAGAATCAGCAGGCCAGGTCTACTTACTGCTGAAATGTGTTTGCGGCCAGATAAGGCCCCGACGTGAATGGGAGCAGCGAGAAATGTAGCCCCTATCTGCTGTGGGTCTTATTGTGCGTGACAGAGATTAGATGAGCAGAAATGTAATACCTCTGGAACGGAGGCAGAGGGACCTTTTGCAGGAAGTTTGTGCCTACGTCTGCAGGAAAACTCGGAAAGGACGAAAATTATGTAATATAGTTGCTCATATTTAAGGTTAATGATTTTGACAAACTCCTAATGCGAGGTATTAAACTTCTGCCTGCAGTGGTAATGCTTCAGGAATATCCTAAATAATATTGCACACTATAATCATCAGGGTTTTTATGGAAGTGTACAGTTGGAATGAGATTTTCCATTGGTTATAGAAACTAGCCACAAGGCTAATCCTATGAGAACTAATTTTCTCCTCAGGTAATGTTTTTGGTGGCTTTCACACTGTTTCAGGAACTCTGAAGTAATGTATACCAGCCAAAGCTCTGTAAAAATGCTGCGTTTCCAAAACAAATCAATTAAGTTAACTTTATTGTTTTTACAAATTTAAGTGGATTCAACATAAAACAATTAAACTATTTTTTGAGTGACGTCTAATGTGCTGTTCAACTAGAGAGAGAGGACTTAGAGTGACCAGCTAAGACCAGGCTGGAAATGGCTGGAAACCAGCCTGAAAATGGGCAAAACCCTTCTAAATCCAGGCTGGTCCACCAGCTAAAACCAGCCAACCAGCTCAGGCTGGTTTAAGCTAGATTTTTCAGCAGGGGTGGCAGATGGGAAGCGATAACATGGTTGGCTTTCATCGCCGTTTGTTCTTTGGGGTTGGTTTGGTGCGTCCCAACCTTAAGGGTGCTAATGCTTCCTAAAAGCACATGGCCATTTTAAATAAACTTGCACACAAATTATGTGACATGTGAACAGCTCCTTAGAATGCTTTAGCTTGCTACATGCTAAATCACCCAAAACACTTGTGTAACAAATTAAACCAGTCAAAACATCACAAATTAACCATATAGTTGCACTATATAGTAAAATCAGTCAGAATGATTTATAGTTTAAATTTATAGTTTAAATTAAATGTAGCCACATTATAAAATCACCAAGAATAAGCACACTGCAACACATGAAACTGCATAGTAACTTGCTAAATCCATTTGTGCCCCGCTCTCCTTAACAGTAGGGGAGAGCGGGGCACAAATGGCTCATTTCTACTGGCTGGTACGGTACGGGTCGGTACGCTTTTATGGCCGTTTCCACTGTCAAAAGGCGTACAAAACCGAACCGTACCGTACCACTTTTTCGGCACCCTTTCGAAAGGGTACCAAACAGGAGAAAGGGTACCAAAAGGGTCCCAAAGGCGGAGCTAGACGCGCAGCTGAACGCTATTGGTTTACAGAGATACGTCACAAGCTCACGCAACAAGCCAGAATGAAAACAATGGAGCCGCCATGTTTTCATACACAGCCGAGAGATTATATATACTTATAATAGCATATAATAACGAGCCCTGTTCGATCTGGGCTCAAATGAACATTGTCGTCGTCTTGATGAACAGCCACAAAGCCAAAAAAAGAGCAGATTTTACCCTGTGCCCCGCAAGCGTTTTTTCTTGCTTGCGCTCGCCGCTCGTCTATATTTGAAATAACAAACTTCTTGAGCTGATGATAATAACTTTGACGTGCACTTGATTATTGACGTGCTTTTGAAACCTGATCCTGTCAGAAACTAACAAATGCGAGAGTGACGCACGAAAAATCAAAAGGAGAAGCCGGAAAAAAAGAGCACATTATTTTTTTCAGCAAACGTGAACAAACTGCCATGTTTAACTATTATCATCACCTTTTGGACTATTATGAACTCAGAATGATGGAATTACTTTCTAACAAGAGGCTACACGTGCTGCTGAAGATTACAGACACATTTTATCATGAGAGGTTTGCACTATGGACTCGATTTCCTGCTGTTATGAACCTTAATAAGGACTAAATGTCTGCTGTGTGTAGTTTTTCTGTTATTGGTATCATATCAGAGACTGTAAGGGTCTGTATGTGTTTATATATGTTGCATTTATTTGTTTATTTAATATAAATGCAGACGTTACAGTAGGCTATTTCGCACTGTCATTGATCTGCAGTTATAATTAACTCATGTTCATAGAAAGGTTAGTAATGAACATTTATACAGAAGTATTTATGTGTGTAAAACATCTGTTTTGTGAGAAATGCTTCTCATATGATATGTGAGCGACCCGTACAGCTTTACTGTAGACATTTTCTTGAGCGAAAATGACGTCGACTGCAACTTTCTGTCGTACACCATGCCCACCAAAAGAGTACCATTGGTACCCTTTTAGCAGTGGAAACGCAAGCCTGATAAAGGTGACCCGTACCGACCCGTACCGTACTGTACCAGTCAGTGGAAACGAGCCAAAAGTAACACTTTTTGGTTTTGGCCAAATAATGAACAAAGTAATAGGGTTAGACAAACTATATTTTTTACCAACAACACACAAGCTTTTCCTACAAATGAGTACTGGAATTATGATCGCCGGACCTATGGTTTCTGTGCTGTATTGCCAAAAGTGCCAGGAGTAAAAATAATACTATTTACCCCACTTGCGGGGCAAGTTGTAACAGACAGGGGGTGAAGCCTAGTTTATACTTCTGCGTCAAGTGGTCGCCGTAACCCACGGCATATGCCTTGCGCGTAGCAGTGCATTTATACTTCTGCATGTAGTTTCTGTTTCTCTGCAATACACTTACGAAACGCTAGCTGGCAGTAGGTGTTTATGTTTCTCTGTGTCGAGTTTCTTCGCTGGTGTTTTGTTTTTTTCTAAACACTTCCTTAATGTACAAGTGGCTCAAATTCACTCATTTTGAGGCAGGAACCGGCGGACGTGCAACAACTTTAATTATAAAGTAAACACAAAACAACAGTCTCCATCCGGAGCTCCTTCACGGGACTCCACACTTGTAAACACTCGCTGCATCGGGCGCTCGGCTCTCACCTCCGCCCACACTCGTCAGCGATACCAAGCCGACCAATCACAGAGCTTGCACTTTGCATACGCGTTAAAGTTTTTTAAGAGGTGCGTGTCAACGTCGCCGACGGTTACGGCGAGGGGCTATGCGTCCACGCATAGGCTGCGCCATAGCATACGCGTGCGCTTGACGCAGAAGTATGAATCGGCCTTTAGTTGTAAAACATGCTTATAAAGGCAGATTTCACACTATTAATTTAAATTAAGTTTACTTTAAATAGTAGCTATTTTTCCTCAGTAATTAGCTCTTTTATTTATTCTACATAGCACAGTATGTTATTTATTTATTTTGTTTATTGGATAAACACATTTGAATCTATTTGCATTATTATCCATTTATCCATTATTATACAATGCATTTATTTGCATTATTAGCAATAAAATATTTTTTTTTCTATTAAAACAATATTTTCTATTAAAAAACTATTTTATTTAAAAAGTTGTCAACATTACACTCAAATTTAAAAAAAATAGTTTGTTAGTTTAATTGGTGTCCAACAGTGTGTGGCTTAATTGTAACGCCCTGTTACAACTAACCCCGCTGTGTCATGTTTTAATCAAAACTGGCTAGCAGTCTCTGTATGTTTTATACATCTTTCAAAATTGTTTCATCTTTTAGCCTAGAAGACAGTGATCACAACAATGTTTGTTGTTAGCCTAGAAAACAAGATTTTACATACATACTTTCATCGATTGTATTTATTTTTTTTATAAAAAATATCGATTGTAATAAAAAATTATTTTATGCTGCAAAAATGATTTCTCCTGTGTTTCTCATCCAAATTTCGCTGAAAATTTTCAATAATTGGCAGGAAGACGTGTGCTGACACTGTGGTGAAAACCTTGAAAGCATGCCATGGTTGACCCTGAGCAAATACCTTAAAACTCTGTGTTACATTTAACCCCGCATTACTTTGTGCCCTGCGCTCCCCTACAGCTAGAAAACCTTCAGACCACCATTCATAGTAACATACTAAACCAACGGCACAGAAATACATTAAAACCAGCCAAAACATGATTGAAATGTACCGCAAAACCAGTCTTAATTATTTAGCTAGCTAACAAAATAAAACTAGCCAAAACATTTTTGAACTACATGAACATAAATGCAACATATAACCAGAATGATTTAGCTACAGAATAGCTTCATATTAAAACCAGTCACAACACCTTAGCAACAGCAGAATAGCTTGAACAATAGAATAGAATAACTAGAACACCTCAGAACAGAATAGCCATGACATCTTAGCAACTGCTTAGCAACCACTGGTGAAGAGGTTTAAAAGATAACCACAACTCATATTGACACAGAAGCGTTTTTCTTCTGTTGATTTCAGAGAATCTTCTTCTGTTGTGTGGTCGCTCATACACACACAGAGGTCTTTGTGTGATGTTTTGATTAGCTTGCCTCTCCGGAGCAGCACATTACACACACAGAGAGGTCTGCTTTTGTCAGTTGCTTTGTCATTGTTTTGATGGCTTGTCATGTTTATAGCTGCCATTTAGCCTGGGAGAAGCAAAGGGCAGGGCAAGCTGGGATAGAGAAGGACTCGCTGGCCACTGCTCGCGGCCCAATGCACGCTGGGATTACACCTGTCCATCAAAGCCCAAAGCCTGCTCTGTAATTACAAGACTCTGCTCTCTTCCCATACATTTCTTAGACAAAGAGCATTTCTATCCCTTCCTTTTGTGCAAACACACGTCAGAAACATGCTCAGGTTTTGCTTAGATCTTCTGATGCAGCTGTGACCTGTGGATGCATTTCTTTTTTCGTTTATTTATGTTTTGGCTTGTTTGTTTTGTTATTTACTAGTATGAACGGTGAATTATTATTTTAAATATGGACACTGAAGCAACTAAATACGACATTTTACTGAAATAACTGCATTAGTGAGCAACAATGGGTGTTTTGAATCATACAAATCAGTAATAACATTTGTTCGTTCGTTCATTTATTAATTCATTCATTTGGACATTATGCTTTATTGGATGATAAATCATTGCTTTGGTGCGTCAATGAGATGATAGTTTAGATCTGTTCATAGGAGTCTCATGTTTGATTTATTTTAATCTGTTCATTTTGGTGAATCTGCTTGCTTTAATGAGCCAGGTTGGACATTTGATTCACTGATTTATTGTTAATCATAAGATCGGTTAAAGTAAATTATTAGTTAGATGAATGCTAATATGAATTTCTTATTTATTTAGCATTATTTACGCTAAATTATAATATTATACATTTAGATTTGTCTTAATTTCAGTGCTTTCTGTTTGAATAATTTTCAATTTTTTTGTAATGTTTCATAAAAGTTATTTTTTTATATATATATTTTTGTAATAGTTAAATGTTGATAACATCAAAATGAAAGATCCATAATGTGAATCCTTTTTTCCACTACATCCCAAAGATGCTCTATTGGATTGAGATCTGGTGACTGTGGAGGCCTTTTGAATACAGTAAACTCATTCTCATGTAAAGAAACCAGTTTGAAATGATTCGCACTTTGTGGCATGGCGCGTTATCCTGCTGGAAGTAGCCCTCAGAAGATGGGTACACTGTGGTCATAAAGGGATGGACATGGTCAGCAACAATACTCAGGTAGGCTGTGGCATTGACATGATGCTCAATTGGTTCTAATGGGCCCAAAGTGTGCCAAGAAAATATCCCCCACACTATTACACCCTACTATATACATTACCTGATTGAAGTCTTGTTGTTGACTCCAGTTGTAAGAGCAACAAATAATAACTTGACTTGACCCTACCATCTGAATGTCGCAGCAGAAATCGAGACTCATCAGACCAGACAATGTTTTTCCAATCTTATATTGTCCAACTTTGGTGAGCCTGTGCCAATTGCAGCCTCAGTTTCCTGTTCTTAGCTGACAGAAGTCTTCTGCTGCTGTAGCCCATCCGCCTCAAGGTTGGACATGTTGTGCATTCACAGAATTTTTATCAACTCGAACCATGTCTGGTCATGCTTCTCTGACCTCTGGCATCAACA
Source organism: Danio tinwini (assembly GCA_903798205.1). Lineage (NCBI taxonomy): Eukaryota > Metazoa > Chordata > Actinopteri > Cypriniformes > Danionidae > Danio > Danio tinwini. The sequence continues at coordinate 22,818,044 of CAIGQZ010000379.1, forward strand.
AGACTTTTGCACCCACAGAACTGCCACGGACTGGATGTTTTTTTTTTTTGGACCATTCTCGGTAAACCCTAGAGAGGGTTGTGCGTGAAAATACCAGTAGATCAGCAGTTTCTGAAATACTCAGACCAGCTCGTCTAGCACCAGCAACCATGCACATTCAAAGTCACTTAAATCACCTTTCTTCCCCATTCTGATGCTCAGTTTGAACTTCTGCAGACCATGTCTACATGCCTAAATGCATTATGTTGCTGCCATGTGATTGGCTGATTAGAAATTTGTGTTAATGAGCAGTTGTACAGGTGTAACTCATAAAGCGGCTGGTGAGTGTATATCTGTATATTCATAATAATTATATATTTTTAATAACATTACTGGTAAATAAGCTCATCTAATACTTGTACAGTAAAACAAGCAATAAAAAGGACAGTAAAAAAGTTTAAATATTTATTTTATTTTCTTGCTACTTGCAATATATTACCAGTTTTTTGTTAGACCAGAACATTCTTCTATTCTTTTTTCTGTAGTCCCCCCAAAGAGAAAGACAAACACATCCATTTGAACCTTAAATGAACTCTATGTGGAAAACAAAAAAATGAATAGTAACAGTAGTTCTCCACAGCTCCGCCACCTTGCTCACTTTGGCGGCACTTGGCACTCGCTCAACTAATTAACCCCGCTAATTGGCTGTGAGAATAGTGGATTACAGATTGAGAAATCCTGTTTGTCACAGAAATCTCCCTTGATGAAGTCTGCGGCGTAAGTGACAGAATGTGTGAGCGAAGGAACGAAGAGAACGATTCATCGACACAGACGGAGGAGAAAGAGCTTCTTCTCTCAGAGGGACTGGCCCAAGACACTCATTTCATTTTTCTGTAATGGCTCTTTGAAACCCCCTCTTTAAACCAGAGGCGTGGAAATGTACTTCTGTCATTTTACCCCTGGATGAGTCCTCTCCGAGCGCGCTTTATGGGCCAGGGTGCTGCCTAATGACTGCAATTGGTCCACTGCTTGTAAAATCGGGCCGGCAAGAGACTGGATAGAGTGGGGGTGGTCCAGTTTTTACCTTTATACCTTCAAAACACATTTATTTCCATATCCCAGATCCTTATTTCTATCCATCACATTATTGTTCTGTCTACCCATGAATCATAATTCTATCTATCTATCTATCTATCTATCTATCTATCTATCTATCTATCT
>CAIGQZ010000379.1:22848650-22866278 GCA_903798205.1 Danio tinwini
TTTGTCTGTGCTTACAGTAAATTGGTCTCATTTTGGTGTCTAATAGAATTTACAAATGTGATTTTTCTACACATAAAAGCATAATAAACACAAAATCAAGTAAATTGTATACTTTAATGCTTTAGATATGTTAATGTTTCATTGGCATTCAGTGTAACTGATATATTTTTGGATAGATGCCAGAAGAAAAATGAAAAATAAAAATCATTCTAACCTTTTCTGAGAAAACAAATATCTTACAACTTTCTGGTAGACAAGTGAAGACAACATGGATTTTTGGTTCAGAACCACATAAAGTGACTCATGAATATATTTCAGAAATGGATAACATATTTTCTTTTTCAGCTAAATCTGTAAAGAGGTTTCATTTTAGTGCATTTAGACCATATTTTCCTTCATACCATGTTCTGCTTTACAGTAATTATCACCTTGGTAATTCTTTCATATTACTGAAATGATAATTCCTGACATGTATAATATGAGATTATCCCAAAAGCAGAAATTATCTAGGTAATTCTGGTTGACTGAGTATAATAGCATATAATAAAAAAATCTGATACAGACAAGTACAGGTGTTAGATCTCGGGGAAAGTTGTGCCAATTTTGTACATACCATCTTCAAGAGGAATGGCAGAAGATATAAATGAGAGGCAAAATTCCTAACTATAATCCATTTATATGTGTTCAGATCCTGGTCTAAATGCAGACAAGGAAACATTCTTACCTATAAAAGGTTTTCAAAAAATACATCTTTATGTTTTTCACACTCAAATACTGCATAATGTTGGGGCATCTTGCAATATTTTTTCTTCGTTTCGTTCTTTTTTTCATGAGTGGAGACATGTTTATTATTCCAAGATGGCAGATACATCAACATGTCTGAAGCAGGTGAATGTGCCATCCACCTACACATTTAAACCTGTTGCTGTATGGTTATATAAGGTTACTAGGTGTTTTTAGCATAGGTATGCATACACAGATGCCATATTAAAAATAGCTTCTGTAAGAGATTTCAAAGATGCCACAACATTATGCAATCTCCAGTTGTAAAAAAAAAAAAAGTTGAGATTTGCAGTAACCTTTCCCCAGTGAAAGGCAGGTCAAAATTACAGCTGTTTTAAACTATGGTAGTCTTTTTTCTTGTCTTCGGTAGAGCTCTAGACTTGTTGCAATGTGTTTAGCAATATCATCTGCTGACGTTTGTTGCAGACTGTTATATTTTTAAGTACATTATACATGCATACTGTATAACTATGGCTGCAGGTCTACAGTCAGCTTGGTCTCAAGTATTCATGGACAGATTTGAACAAGTGATGTGTTTAAAAAATCAATAATAAGGCATCTATATATGTGTTTTTCATTTGCTATGTGGTTGCTTAGTAGCCTTATATATTTCTGATCCCTACTTGCATTCAAGTCAATGATATTTCATTGGCTTGTGTTAATATTTGCCATGTGGAAACTGCTGATCCAGGTGGAAACTGTGATCACTTAAAAAAAAAAGTAGCGCACCTGTTTTACGCCCCATATTTGAATACGTAGGTTTAGGTGATCTGAAATAAATAGGTATTATCCTTTCTTTAGCAAGCACTGCTAGCCTCTTTACAATCCCAAATAGGCATCTTTGCAAGGATAGGGATGGTTTAGGACAAGACATTGACGGAAAAAGAGGTATGTTCTCCAGTCTTTCTGCCAGCTGCTAATCACACATGCCGTCAAGAGTTGTAAATCGTCCAGTAATCTGTCTCAATGTGGGGTATTGAGATATTGAGATGGTCTGCCAAGAGAGCTTTAGTTTCTCCTTTAGTAGTTCTTGAACTCCTCTGAATGGAGAAATGAGGATGAAGACTGAGCCGCAGAAAGAGGCTGAGAGAAAGAGAGAATGGCGAGTGTTTTGGGAAGGCGCCAGAAAACTGATTTGATGACAATGTAATGATTTCTTATGTAAATGACCAAATCAGCAGCCTTATTTAATTGGCCCAGCTGTGCTGTAGTCTTTTGTGGTGCGCTAACCGCTCTGAAAATCTGTCCCTTGTGTTTCCTGTCTGCTCTAAAGAGCGAGCTTCTGCTCCTCAGAGAATTGCCGTGTCTTGCCTGTCTTGCGTGCAACATTTCCCACCTGCTAATTTACATATTCCTTCACTGATAAGCGTCGACTAAGAACCCCAAATTTTTGGCTTTTACAACCCAATCCAATAAGCTGCTCTCGGAATAGCGGCATTCATGAAGTCTTGGCACTCTTATTGACTCCCTTTTGCATAAATAAAGAGATTGATTCTGTAATAACAAGCTCAGTGGAGACTTCTTGGGGTTTTTGAATCATTCCAGAGTTTGCCAACGGAGTCCTGTATCAGCAGGGGCTGGAGAACTAACGCAAATGGACTTCATATGAAGTCAGTCATTGTATTTACATATTACACCTAAGATGCTTGGGGCTTTTGTGGTAGATTCACAACATAATTGGCCTTTCGTTCCAATTATTTGTGTCCTTATCCAGCCTCCCAACAATAAGTGTCTACATCCTTCTTTCAGTGTGCTCTGTATACCAAATAACCTCAGCCGAGCGTTCCCCATCCATTTTGTTATTTGACCAGGTTTAGCAGTGTGCCGTGCTACATTATAGCAGGATTGCATAAGGCTGCAGAGGGACCAATTAGGTGGTGGAGACGGCGGAATGAGTCTCCATTCAGCTGCAGCTATAGCGCGGGATCAATGTCGAGAAAAAGGCAAAGCCTCATCACAACAGCAAAGTTTTTTATTATTATTATTATTTTTTTTTTTTGCTGGAGAATGTGGTGATGTTTGTTTGAAGTTTTCTGGGAAGGGCCGAACTATTGACGGAATCATGTGAAGCAAGAGTTCAATCTTTGGATGATAAATATTTTATTCTAAAACGGTAAGTTTGTTGAAGCCAAGCATTGACAGACGCCATTGCGAGCATCACAGAAATGTTCTGCTCAAGCTTCAATGACTTAATAATTCATCTTTTTGAATATTTCAGACTTGTTTAATGAGCTATGCAGACATTATTATGTTTCCCATTTCCCATGCGCTGTCATAGCCTTGCAGATATTATGTTATTTGTTCACTGCAGGTCCAAGTGTTGCTTTGTAAATACCAATTACCGCGTTGAATGTATCGCAGAGCGCTTTGTATACCCAGACGTATGTATAACTGTTTATTTCAGCCCATTTCCACATCTCTCCATTTGTAATCCGTTCACATGCGCTATTAGCCGAGATTTGTGACTGAGTCTTTAAGAGGCTGTTTTGTGTCTCTGCTGTTTTTGTGGCTCCACAACTGACAGTAGCTATCATAACTACTTGTAAACGTAGCGTTTTAATGATAGGCTTACAGATTTATGAGCTGTGGTTGAATTAAGGCCTCCATGATGGCCGTAATGTTTTGTGGCGAGGTGCTAAGATACGCACAGATATGCACACGTTGCCACTGTTCCGTAATAGCTCCTCTGAGAACTGGCCGAAAGTGCTTTTTCAGCACTCTCTAATGAAACAAATCGAACAGGTCAGTCGTATACCGCAGCCTGTCCATTGTTCCCCGCGACTCAGGTCAGGGCTGAAGGCTCTTAATTGTATCTCCAGGTTCCGATTTTGGTTATCTTTTGGTCATGGCCTGCTTCTCTTTATTGGGTACTTTATAACCCTCCTCAACCAACCCTCTAGTGTGGGTCTGCGCCACATTGCAAGGGCTTTGAATCAATACTGGACAGTCGTTAGCTGAATGTGTTGCTGCGGATTGCTCATAAGGCAACAATTACAGCTGGAATGGAGAGATTTGGGATGGGGGTGGTTGAAGCTAGGGGTCGGGGGTGGTTATGGGGGGCTGTATTGTGCCCTGGGGGAGGTTCATGTCAGACATTCGGGCCATGGTTTCATCAGTGTGGGGATCCATACTGTCCGCGAATGGAGGTGATTTGTAGCCCAGAGGCGTCGGGTCACAGGTGGGCTGTAAGTACGGTCAGAGGGCCTTATCCTGGGTCACTGGAGCCCAGAGGAATCCTCCCACTATCAAACGTGTTGGCTTTTATGAGGGCCAATGGTGACCGGAGGGCAGGTTAACCCCAGTACTTTGACTCCTACAGCCATGGACAATTACAAGTGCATTATGATTCTTAAAATTGCTGTAGTCGTTTAGTACCGTAAGAAAGACATACAGGTATTCAATGAACTGGAAGGCTGTTGCATTATCATTTATAGAGGTATTTGTCCGTAACAGACAATTTAAAATATTTCAATTGTAACTCAAAGTCTTTCCCTAGAAAGCATCACCCTCACGTGCATCAAAAACATGCATTTGCAACAAAACCACCACTATTATCAACACATTTTCAGACTTTTGCTTTGGAATGGCAAAATTGTTTTTACAATTGTTGTTTAACGTGCACTTGCATAAAGCCTTTTAGCTGTATCATTGATTCATGGGCCTTCTTTAGCTTTTAGTGATGGCATGTTAACCTTGCTGCACAGTGTTTCCCTCAGGCAGCAGAAAGCTTTTAACCCCTTTTGTCCTCAACATATTTATTTAAATATTTTTAATCAATCAAAATGCTTCAAAGCATGTCCAAGAGCAATCCAATAAGGTGTGCTATCTATCTATCATTCTTTCTATTGTGCTATTTGTCATTTCATGTATCATTTTATAATTCTGCCGACTGTTCTATTGTTCAAGGTATCTTTTCTTCCAATTTTTGCCTATTGTTTTGTCTGTTGCTCTATCTTTTGTTCTATATATCCATCCATCTATGCATATGTTTGTCAATTGAAATATGTTAATAAGAAACAATTGCCTTGTAGTCATTTATGGCTAAAATATATATTAAGACTCTACAAAAATGTACACGCCGCAATGATGCAGAGCACAAGGCCTGGGTTTGGTGATGGTAATGAGTGTGGCAGGGCTCCGAGTGATGTGGGCGGAGCAAGTCCAGTGGCACAAGTGTCAAGTCCCACAGAATAGATACCGTCCTATGTGTTTTGATGTGTTTTGTGTTTATTATATGATTAAAAATGTTGAATATTTGCTCATCCACTACTCTTTCTTCCTTAAATAAGTCTGAGTTTGAACTGCTTCTACAGTACGATTAAAAGTATTTGAAGCGTAAACCCAAAGCCAAAAAAACTTGACAAATTACTTTACTGCATACTATTGTTTTCAGAATTGTTATTGCCAGAGAACAGACAGAATGCAGAAGTATAAACTAAGATTACAGAATACACAGGACATGTCAGTCATATAGTTTTGAATGGGAAAAAGTGTAACGGTCAATATAGTGAATGAAGCCCCGCCTTCTAGTACAGGAGCCAATCATTGATTACTATAGACTGACGATTCTCTGGGGGAGGGGTTTAGACCAGATGTGAATTTCTGTAGATTTTGTGTGATTCTAACTAGAGATGCTCTGATTAGGATTTTTGCAGCTGATGCCGAGTACCAATTTCTTGTCACGATGATCGGCCAATACAAAGTACCGATTCTAATGCTTCAAGCTTTGTAATGCATTAAGCACATTTTCAAGTATGAACCGCCACAGAAAATGATAAAACACAGATAGAAATATTGGTAAGAAAGTTGACAAACAGTGCAATTTTGGAAACAATGCAAATGATGAAAAAATAATTTAACATGTCTCAATCAAGAAATTGTTTGGAGCGCATATTTGATGCATAAGAAGTTCAAATAATTCTATAAATCTATTACTTCTTTAATAAAAGGAAATAGGCCTATAGACCATTTCAATGTGGTCATGTCATTGACCCATGAACAATTCCTGCTTGTTATCAAACTATTTGATATCCGTAACAAGAGGCAATTCAATCATAACTTAATGTTAAAACGGCTATTATAACATTATTTATCAATTTGTGGCTCTGTTTAGATTCTCGGAAGCTATAGAAATGAAAAATGTAAAACAGAAAATACGTTGGGACTATTGTTTTTGTTTACATCCCTCAAAATGGTCTAGTTAATAAAAGTATATTACAAGAAGTTATTATTATTAAGTAATATTAATAAATATATTTAAAAAAAGTTTTATTTATCTAGTATTTCCAGCCAGCTTTTAGTGAACTTGCAATGTTGTCAAGAACTTTCAGTTGTTATATGTAAAAAGACCAAAATACATGCAAGACCATTCAAATATTTTGCTCGTCTCTAACTATTGACAGCAGCTCTCTCAATAAGAGAGGGGGGGATTTACACTCGCAATATTTTAACTGGTCTATTAATTTAACCTAACAAATATAATGCTTCAACCGTTACAATCTGCTCTCCTGTTCATTTGCTCTTGCCGCCATGATTTCCAGGTATGGTAACTAATTTTTAGGGATCACTGAGACAGTATGAACATGCAGGTCATAAGGTTGGATGAGACACTAGATTGGGGCGATCGCTCCTCTCGTGTCACAGCAGCTCAAAACACTGGAAATACAATGGTTGTGCTTGCAACAAAAAAACGTGAGTCGCACCAATAGACTATATAATCAGGTCGCACTGCATCTGTATATATTTTAGCTGTTGTGATGCAAGCGCATCAATCGCTGACACCCCCACGCATCATTTACCTCCTCAAGTGTCACCTGTAGGCTATGTATAATATACGGGAGCACTCGTGCGTCTTCCTCTGCTTGTAAACTCATAAACAAACACCTGCGATCGGTTCATAAGATCGGCCAGAATGAATCAGTACCGATCAAGTCATAAAATGTGATTATCGGCTGATATTAGTCTTCGCCCAATCGATTGGAGCATCCCTAATTCTAACATTTAGAAATTAAACTAAAGGACAGTTTTGTTTAATTTTATCTGTGATTTCTGATATGAAATGTAATCGTAAGCTTGGCAAGCAATTTTAGAGAATTTGATCTTTTAAACAGAATGCCTGAGCATCCTGTCCGAGAGGTGGTTTAAAGATGGCCGCCACATAAAATGACTTGCTTTAAAGGGACTTTGGTATAAATGTTCATAACAATGTTTGCTACAGTACCTACAAGGTATGCACTGTGGTGTACGGATATCATTTGATGCAGAAGAATAAATCAGGCTTTACATGTGTTCCCATAAAACTAACTAATTTTATTTCTGACAACCCTCTAATTTAGTTTTGCACAACCCTAAACCTGTTTTGTGTTTGTGCGAAATAGGACGTCATATAGTTTGATGGGGCTGAGGATATCAGTGATTCGAAGTTGTTACAGAGCTCTAATCTTGTTGTTGCTCAGTTTTATTGTTTGTCATTTTGTGTGCATGATTACTTTCTCAAGTGTGCATTTTAGTACATTCATCGCTCAATGCATGTGTGTGATGGCTCTCAGTGAAGGACAAATACCAGACATTGTAATGTGCTCAAGTTGGAATATCATTTTCCCCAGTCGTGATTAGAGCCAATCCACAGATGAGTGGAGAGGAGGATGGGAAGGGAGGAGATGAGCTGTAATGGGTTTGGATCTGGGCCCTTGTCCAAAACAGCGCATGGTTGAGGGGTAATAGAGAAGGAGTCCTGAGAGAAAGCATGCTTAGCGTGGACATACACCAAGCGCTCTCGCTCTCACCCTCCTCCTCATTTTGCTCTTCGTTTCAAAGAGAAACAGAAGGGAAGAAAGTGATGCATCAGCTACTCCGCTGATTTCATGGAGGTATTTTATCATTAGGGCTCTGAGGGTCTTGTAAAAACATGCAGACGCTATCCGGATGGTTCACTTGCGTCATCTTAATTTGAACTCCTGCAGTGCCTTGCATTTGGTAAAAAATTTACAAGTAAACTTTTGGCATTTTTTATTAGTGATTCATGCACTATTCAAATAAATCAAATCATAACAATGCTTTTTTATATATACTTTCTTATTCAAATTGGCCAAATGAGTCAGGAGCATGCAGAAAAATTCAAAAGCGTGGTCAGAATACAGGCGAATGGTCAGGACAGGCGGTAAAACAACGTAAACAGTAAAATAAAGTAAAGGTTGAAAAACAAGACAAGGAGAACACTTAGTAATGCTGACTTACAGATCACAAGACTCAGCATTGATGTGTGTGTGCTGTGTTTATAGTCCATCTGATTAGTCCTGAACAGCTTCAGCTGTGTGTATTTGCAATAAAGGGGAATCTGGGCCAGGTGTGTGAGTGAAGTGCATGATGGGACTGTAGTTCATTTGTAGCGCAGTAACCTGCAAATGCTTGCAAATTTACCCATGTGAATATATATATATATATATATATATATATATATATATATATACAGTTGAAGTCAGAATTATTAGCCCCCCTTTGAATTTTTATGTCTGGAACATTTTTTTTTTCTGGAGAAAGTCTTATTTGTTTTATTTTGGCTAGAACAAAACAGTTTTTAATTTTTTAAGCACCATTTTAAGGTCAAAATTATTAGCCCCTTTAAACAATTGTTTTTGATAGTCAACAGAACAAACCATCTTTATGCAATAACTTGCCTAATTAACCCTAACCTGCCTAGTTAACCTAATTTACCTAGTAAGCCTTTAAATGACACTTTAAGCTGTATAGAAGTGTCTTGAAAAATATCTAGTCAAATATATAACTGTATATATATATATATATATATATATATATATATATATATATATATATTAGTGCTGTGAACCTACACTGGTCTCACGGTTCAGTTCGGTTACGATTATCATGCCATCGATTTCTCGGTGCATCACGGTGCATTGACGATGCTTTCCATACACAGTTTTATATTTTCTTCACAGCACAGCAATTTTTGTATTAAAATGTATAAATATATATTATATTTATGTACTATTTGTAATACAATTTTGTCCTTTAATACAAACAGTCAGATATAAAAACTGTACCTTTAAACAACATAAGCATTTATAGCAAATAATATAAACAAATATGAATATCCTGCTCACTTTCTTATCCTTGTTTATCAAGTTCTCTTACACCCCCATGATTGGTCACCTGCTCAACAGAAAGGACTGGCTCTTGTGGGCTGCACTCTTCACAGATGAGTGACACTGTGCCACAGTGTGTGTGAGAGAGAGTTTACTTTCGTTCTCTCAATCTCAGTGAAATAGGTGCTACTGAAAGTCTGTCCAGCAAACACACACGCAGTGAAATTGTGCACAGTTTCTGCGTTTTTAAGTAGTTTAGAGCGTTGTAAATACTCGCGCTCGCGGCCCGTTTTGAAAAATTCGAATTTTAAATCCAGTTCTATAATCAGTCGGAGCAGTTTTTACTACACAGTGTTGCTACATTTGAAAATACATGAAAACACCACATTTAATAGTGTGGATTTACTCCAAATTCACTTCATAACTTCAGTCCAATGTCTGAAATAAATCTTTCTGTGAGATGATTCCATATTGTTAAATCAATGAAATCAGTTTAATCCTCTGCAAATAGGCCACAACGTAGAGGCCAATGTGACCATATGGCTTCCAGAGGAACTTTACTACTGATCACAAAGCCATACTTTCCTGACAAGATGTGCATGCCAATCTCAGCTTTTTGTATCTTACAATTTTGATTTAATTTTTATTTATTGAGTTGCAACTATCATTTTTTGAGCAGAAGCCTCAAAGGAAATGGCTTTCGGAAGAGCTTTACTACTGATCCCAGTACTGTTCTTTCCTTACAAGATGTGCATGACAATTACAGCTTTTGCTAAAGTACAATTTTGATGTAATTTCAATCAATTGAGTTGCAACTATCATTTTTTGGAGCAGAAGCCTCAAGAACATCTGGCTTTCGGACAAGCTTTACTACTGATCACAGAGCTACTTTCCTTACAAGAAGTGCATGACAATCTCAGCTTTTGCTAAAGTACAATTTTGATTTAATTTTGATTTATTGAGTTGCAACCATTGTTTAAGCCTCAAAAACTTACGTTTAAACAGAATTTTAATAAAAACACACACATATACACCCTGTTGTATGTTCTACAAGTTCTTTTGTACTTTTCCCCTCCACTTCAATCATAGACAGCGATGTGTTCTATTTATCAACCCAAACACAGATGCTTCTAAGATTCTCAGTGAAAAACCAAAGGACTCGAGTCAATTTTATGCAGATCATCGTTCTTCTGAGGTAATTGTACTCTCATGTGAAGAGTCGTTTGGGCTGCTTTTTCGACTTGAGGCACCGCTAACGGCCCTCTTTCCTCTTCATTTACATGCCTCATATTTTATCAAACGCTCACCATCTTGACGTTTATCTGCCTGCTGTTTGAGTTAGGCTGAGGGAATTTGAGCACTCGATAGTCAAGAGTACGGCTAAATATTCTCATCAAGAAGTTTGAGGAGAGACGAGGGAGGAAATTAGCTAAAAGAGAGCGAAAAAAGAGAGGGATGAACAGGAAAACAGGATAAAGACCTTGAGGCACTGAAGAAGTTCAGCTGTGTGTTTTGAATGTAGAGGGGAGTTACAGACAAAAGAGAATGTGGCAGATGGACGATAGCAGGTGGATTGAAGAAAAAAAATATTTATGAGGGAGAGTGAAAGCGAGTGATGAATTGATATGGAATGCAAAAGCAGAATGTGACCTGTGGAGATAAATTACGAATAAGTGATGGAAACAGAAGAAAACCAGACTCTGTTTTTTTTTTTTTTTTTTTTAAGCAGTCTGACTTGATAAACGGGTCACAGGCTGTGTAGGCCAGTCTACAAAAACCTCATCTGCATTCTCATTGGCATTCTCAACAATTAAGCCCCTAATTATCCTGGAATTCTATAGAGGAGCTGTGCTTCTCTTTGATTGCGGAGATTCAGAGACGCTCTGTCAACCATATGTCTTCTTTTTTTTCTCTTTGTCAGATGGTTTCTTCGAATGCCTTTGCCACTTCAGTGTTGAGGATTAACTCACTAACTAACAGTAACACCAACTTAGCAACACGTTCCAATAGCAAGACAGCAGTCAAGTTTATTTTACAACAGTCTAGATTTTTTTAGTTAAAGAGATCATGGAAGAGTCCTTATTCACCCTTAAGATCACCCTTATTCCATAGCCGTTGAATTAGTTTTGTTGTTGTTTCTGTTGAACACAAAAGAAGATACAGTATATTGAGAAATGTACTTTTACTTGAGTACATTTCAGCTCAATTCAATTCATTTAATCTTTATTTCTATAGCGCTTTTTCAATCTAGATTGTCAAAGGAGTCTATAAAGCTCTAGTAAATTGAAACTGTGTCAGTCCAGTTTTTAGAGTTAAAGTTCAGTTTAGTTTAGTGCAGTGTAGTTAAACCAAATCCATCGATGCGCAGCTCCACAAGTCCCAAACCAAGCAAGCCAGTGGGGACAGTGGCGAGGAACAAACTTCAATAATTTAAGAAAGTGAAGGGAAAAAAAAACTCCAGAAAATCCAGGCTCAGTTGGGCACAACCATTTCTCCTCTGGCCAAACGTCTTGTTTATAGCTGCAGTCTAGGTGCCAGAAGCTAGAGAACGCTGGGCGTCCATCTTGGAGAAGCTGCAGGTCTGAGTAGGTCACCGGCGGGTGTTCAGGCTGGCCCACGGGATCTATATGAAGACTCGTCTGTCACTGGGGTCTTTCAGAAATCAGTTTCATGCTCTCCACTCTTCCATAACCACCAAAGCATCTCGTCGGAATACGGCCTGGTCCAGGATTATAGAGACCTCTGGATGAGGAGAAACAGACTAACATAAGCGTAGATGGCATTTAAGTTATAATGTCTTTTGGAAAGTGCTCTTGGCTCCGGTTAATAAGCCTTTAATGTTGTATCTGTATTTTTACTTCACAGTTTGCTTTACCCTGGAGTCACTACTTAATTTTGTTAGTCAGTGCATAACGTAAGAATTAACAATTCGTTACAACTAGATTTGTGCTAGGTTTTTTTTTTTTTTTGCAGTTTTTGTTCCACATGTGTACGCCTCAAAATATATTGCACTGTTATGCTCACTAGTCTAGAGTACTTTTAGAAGAGCCACTTTAAACTCATGCTTTGAGTAGTATTTACAACAAATACTTTTACTCTTCTTGCAGTTGATTTTTTTTTGTAACGTAATGGTACTTTTACTTGAGGATGGTTTTTCTGTACTTCCTTAGTAAAAAAACAAACAAATGGAAGTTAAATGTTACAGGTTTCCAACATTCTTTAGTGTCTTCTTTTGTGTGGTTTGTAACAAGGGTGAGTAAATGATGACAGCATTTTCATTTTTGGATGAAATATCCTTTAAATGACAAGCAACTTTAGCTTTAGCATGTAGTAATGTGGCGTGAAATCTGTTTAACATAGTTTTTTTTTTTTTATTGTATGCCCACCAGTATGGCTACTAAATTTTGTCGCTCTTTTTAAAATGTTACATAACAGAACACCTGTTTGTGTTTGAATAATAGGGTTAGCTTGTAGCTTAGCATCTGTAGGATATCTACTTTTGTTGAAAAATGTCACATTACAGAAGAACACCTGTTTGTGTTTAAATATTCCCAGCTGGAACACAACGTCATATGACATTGATCTTTAGTTCTATTTTGGTTGTGATGTCACATAAATGTCACATAAATAATACCAATGTCAGCTGCTATCTAATATCGATGTCTTCTGGCATTGGTATTTGGTTGGTTTTAGGCGGTGGCTGTAATCCAACATCATTTTAACGTCAAGATATGACATCCATACAATGTCAAAGTCTAGTAAACGTTTATCTTCATTTGGTTTTATGTTGTGTAATTACCTAACTAAAATTCAACGTCACTTCAATGTCTTAATGTGACATCCATACAAAAGCTAATATTATTAGCTTTGGTTGATTTTATGTTGTGCCGTGAACTAAATGACTAAAAATCATCTTGACATTAAAGTCTGACCTCAAACTGACGTCAACCCGATTTTCATATACAACCAAAATTTAAAGTTAGTCTGACGTCGGAGCCCAACATCAATTTTACATCTGTCTGATGTCCGTTTCCTGCTGGGTTAGGGTTAGCTTGTACCTTAGCACTGTCAGTTTGCTGTGTTTTAATTCTTAACACTCTCTTTTTACATCTTTCCCGTAATCGTATGGAGGCTCACTGAGAGTGTTTATTTGCTTTCGGAGTCCTCTCTCAGATCTTTGGCCTTCAGTCAGGGGCCCTGCGGATGTTGTAACCGGCATGTAATTAGGAGAGAGTGGTTTTTAAAGAAGGCTTACATGCTCAAAAGGATTTGAACGATGGCTTTGGCTCTGCTCCGGGCTGTGCGACGGCTCGGTCAGTGGCCTGACCCGATAAGATGCAAGGCAGAAACATGAGGGAGGCTCTTCAACTTTCTCCTCTGTCATGCAGTCCATTTATTCCTCCTCGTATCCTCTCTGCGACTCCCTTTCTCTCACTCCTGTTTGCATTTATCTCTTTTATTTTTTGCTCATTAGAGCTAAATGCCTATCGCTCATTGGGCCTTTCTGTTTGTGAGACCTTCCAGAAACGTATGTGGATGTTCTGTTATTTGGATGCGCTGAAAAATTTGGATTTACTTATTTTTTTAAGGTAACTGGTTGCAAACTATTTAAATGGGCTTATTTTAAACAAACAAATAAAATTTAGTGTAATGTTCAACTTAATTAGTTTGTTTAAATTCTGCCCATATGAATTGTTTGAAACCACTTGCCTTAGTAAAATGTTAGTAAATACATTGAATCTTTCATTTTTTTTTAGTATGGAGAGAGTGAAAGATGTGGGCGTCTTTAGACCTGCGGTTGTTCATGAAAAAGTGTCTCGCTAATGAGCATCTGCACCACTATAAGCCTGGAAGAGAGAATTCCTTCATCAAATTCAGAGAATGGGTAAAGAAAGAGCAAAGGGTGAAGGAAAGAGATGCTAGATAAATAAGTAAATAAGCAAATACTCTCAAAGAAAATATTTTTGCTGCTTGTTCAAACTACCTATTTAAAACGAGCTGAATCGACACAATTCTTTCGTTTTTTGGGGGGACAGCTTAATTGTTTTATGTTCAATACATTTAAATTTGTCAAAACAATTAAGCTAACTTATTCACACGTTCATTCAGAAAACGTAGCCCTATATACATTTCTGGAGATTACAAATTATGTACCCAAAAGTACGTATGGCTGCATTTTGTCTTTAAAATGAATGTTACAGGCCGGTATGACACAGTTCTTTTTCGAGCTTACCAGCTGACATGCTTAACTCCTCATGGACGGCTTGTTACCAATTTGTCCAGTTAGTTCATCATGTATGTAGGTGGACTTGAGGTGCAGAGAAGAGTTGACAGCGACAACGGGGCTCGAGTCTGGAGAAGAACTGTTCCAGAAAGCGGGTAAGACAAAAACAAAAGTTAAGAAATAAATAAAACAAGTAAATAACAAGGTGAGAATGTGGTAAAATCTGAAAACGTGGTAAAAATCAGGCGAGGGCTTTTCTTTTTCTGGATTGCTTTTTAAATCTGTCGGTTGAGTTTAGGGAAGGGGGTGGGTTGGTCAGTCAGTGCTTTTGAAAAGTAGAGGTGTGAACTTACATTGGTCCCATGATTCAGTTTAGTTACAATTATCATGCCATTGATTCGGTTCAATTCAATATCTCGGTGCATCACAATGCATTGACGATGCTTTCCATACACAGTTTTATATTTTACTTCACAGCACAATTCTTGTGTTAAGATGAATAGATGTAATAGAGTTTTGTCCTTTAAAACAAGCAGTCAGATATATGAACTGTACCTTTAATTTTACCTACTCAAAGAAAACACTCTTTTTGAATGTATCAAAAAACAACAACGATGTAAATATTATCCTGCTTGCTTTTTGAGCATTGTCAGATGAGTTTTTAAACGCCTATGATTGGTCACGCGCTCACCAGAATGGGCTGCGATTGGCTCTAACTCTCTGGCCCTGTTCACCGATGAGTGACACTGATAAATGGCACCGGCGATCACAGCTGATCCATAATAGACACGGTGGAGAAAACTCACTCTGCAGACACTCTCATGTCTGGATCCACAAGTATCAGCTGAGAGAAAACTTTTAAGTAGTTGGAGCATTTTAATTACTTTTGCCTCCCTTGCCATAGTAGACTACTGCAATATAGCTCATATGAGATAAATGACTTCAGTATGTAATAACCAGTTAAGATCTACGTATAACTGAACCGATACCGAATTGTCCGCATCTGCATTGCGGTTCACCGACGAAACAATTAAGTGTGACACCCCAATTTAAAACACTATTGGTTGGGTTTAGGGAAGAAGAAGGGCGGGTTAGTCGACCGGTCAGTCAGACATTCGGTCAGTCAAACAGTCAGTCGACAGTGGCCTCTGGTGGATTTACATGAGAACAGCAGACACGAAAGGCACTTGCGAGAGAAAACAGCAGCCTCTGGTGGATTCATGAAAACAAAAACAGCAAAAAAAAAAACCATAGCTCCTGGGACTTATTTGGCCCTCTCTAGAAATGTATATACAGTAGAGGGACGTTTTCAGAATGAGCCTAAGTTGTACATTTGTGTTTGGTCAACATGAAGGAATTGTGTGGAATCCAGCATTTTTTTTACACTGTACAGTGCCTATAGAAAATCATTATACCCTGTGAGAATCTTTAACTCACATGACTTTCGGCATAAAGTTGAGGAAAGGCACAGGTTAGGCTGCTAAAGCATTTCAAAGTTGTTTGGAGTGTGATTTGATGCTGTATTACATATAAAAATGTCATTATTTCAAAGAGACATGATGATTTTCTATAGGCGCTATAAATAATGCACTTAATGTGTTGCACTAGAATTGGTAGGAGAGAGGGGGTGTAGCCGTCTTCATGAGCAGATTTTCTCAATTTAACGTCCCACTGTGGTTGAAATTGCACACAGTCTGTCTGGATTTGGAGGCACGTGGGGGTTTTCCGAGGGCTGCGAGGCTTTTTATAGCAGACGATGTACCTGTTCGAGGGAGACAGCTGGGACGGCCCTGACCAGACGATGCTACTCACCTGTGGGAATTCCCCTGCTACTCAGGTGTGAATTATGGAACAATTACCCAGCATGCACTGCCCCTCTCCTCTCTGTCATTACAGCCAGCATGGGTAATAAAGCCACCTCGTTCCCAGATCACAGGTGAAAAACAGCTTGCCTCCTTAGCTCCCCACATCCGCCTCCACAACTCCAATTGCTTCCATGGGACGGTTAATGGCGTGAGGCGGACTGTAGTTATTTTTGGAAAGGGTGGAGACACTGAATAGCCAGACGATGAACTCTTTCCATTTGTCAAGACTGATGAACTTGCTCAGCTGTCATACAGTAGATGCAGCAATCCTCCCTCTGGATGGTACTGTAGCTAAAGACATTTGTGGCTTTCCACAGTTTTTGATGTCTCGGTTTGAGTCTTATCCTCAAGAATGCTGAACTTCCAGAGAAACGGGGCAAACATCTTGCTCATAAATCACAAACAGCTCCCAGACAAGAGCTTGACTCCCATGTTGACATTTAAGGACTGGGGGAGGTGCAGTACTCCAGGGAGCGGCGAGAAGGGATAAACTGAAAAAGTAGGACTGAGGGTGATGGTAGTGATAGATGAGAAGAAGCTAGCGGGAAATAAGATGGAACCACCCTAGTTCGCTCCATCCTGCTACTAAGATGTAGGTTTGAAGGCTAGAAGTGACTTATCTGGATGAGTTGGTCAAGCTGTGCTAAGATGGCCTGTTTATCTCTGAGTGAAGGACTGTCTCCTAGCTGCTGTTTACATTTTCTTTTGGTGAAAGAAAAGTCCAAATCTTTTGTTGAATTAAAACATTTTGTTAATTAAAATTAAATACAGAATTCACAGTTAATGAAAAAAACTTAAATTTTGCTAGTATATAAGCAATATCACAAGTAGCTGTGCGATATGGCTGTATATCGGCACTGGTTTGGGGCGTGCGTTGAGTCGAGGCTGCAGACCGAGTGCCTTAGTGTCCCACCAGTAATCATGTACAGCCATATTGCACTGCTACGAGTGTGACATTACGTTTATACAACAGTTTGAGGACATAATTATGTATTTAAAAAAGAAAATCAAACATGGAGAGTCCATTCATTTACATCTGCAGCTGACGTCAGAACAGCAGAAATCGTTGCCAGTTCACAAACGTCACTTTAGAACTAGCGTAATGACTAAAGTAAAGCAGCTGATTTTGCTCACATTTTAAGATTATAAAGCTGAACGCCATGACATGCCATCATTCTACAAAGATTTCCCAGTATTTCTCTGTTGCAATTGGGATTTCACCACAATTAACCAAGAAAAAACCAAAGCAAAGCAAACACTACCAGATTACTATGGTGTAAATCCAGCACTACAACACACAAAAGAGAGAGAGATCGACTTAGAATGCCTCTTAACTGTTCTGTAGTGATTTGATCAGCTGTAGTTTGAAATGAATGCAAATTTTTTTCTCCCCTAAGTACTTATTATGCGTTCTCTCTCACCATCTTGTGGTTGAAAGCACCTAAAAAAGCCTCAAAAGTACATAATGTTGTCCAACAGCTGCAATATTTGTCAAACTGTAGTGAGTTGTTTAGTCCCTTTTTAGTCCTAGTGTGAGCGGAGTAATACACAAGGGTGAAGAGGCTGTAGTGCTGATATTGCTTCAGTATCTCACAGCTAGCCAATCAGATTCGAGAACCAGACAGAACTGTTGTATAAATAAATAAATAAA
>CAIGQZ010000379.1:22871278-22882177 GCA_903798205.1 Danio tinwini
AACATTTTGACATACTTTCTAGCACAAAACACAGGGTTTTTCAGCTGGATCAGTTGGCATTTCTGTGTGGAGTTTGGATGTTCTCCCCAGGTTTGTGTGGGTTTCCTCTGGGTGCTCCGGTGTCCCCCACAGTCCAAAGACATGCGCTATAGGTGAATTTAATAAGCTAAATTGACCATAGTGTATGTGAGTGTGTGCAAGAGTGTATGGGTGTTTCCCAGTGTTGGGTCGCAGCTGTAAGCCTGATTCTTTGCTCTCAGAACAGTCACTGCAGTTAAAAACTCACTTTAGAAGAGAGTTTCAGGACAAGAGTTTTAGCAATAAAGATGTAAACCATTTCATGTTTCTCACATAAAGTCTTCAGAAGACCTGAAATTTATTGGAACACAAGTAAAAAAAAAGAGTTCATTGCATGTGATCAGAGTTAAATCTTCAAATGACAGCTGCTAGATGTTCAGAGTACCTGCTAAATTTTCGCTGGAGATTTGTTGTTGGCAGATTTTCACAGTGAACTCTCTGCTATATTCCCTCTTGAGTCAATGTGGTGATTGAAGTGCATGAGGTTTTTTAAGACACTACAGGAGCGCTCGAAATGTTGTACTGCAAAACCACTCACAGACACTTTCTGAATAGTCTCTGGACTGTCTTCTCCACAGGAGATTGGAAGACACCCGGTGTCCTGTTTATCGGCTGGTTCTGCTTCGTTTTATAGGCAGAAATAAAACCAGATGTGAGGACGTGTGGTCTGTGTGTTTCAGCTCTGCTGGTCACAAATCTCTCTCTTTCAAACTCCATCTCTCTTAAAGCACTGTCTTAAATGAGAAAAGCAGCCCCTGCAGAACCCTTGGACTGAGGTTTCCTGTGCTACATGTCGCTTTGATAGTGCACATTTCAAGAGATGCTATCCGGTTTACAGGCCTCTATAGATTTTATCCAACTTTATCTGAGGGCTTTCTGTTTTTTTAAAAGGGGACATTTATACAAGACAGTTTTAAACTTAAAACTGATAACATTTTATGCTTATTGAGCAGTGTTGGGTAAAAAAGAAACATATTGCAATCAATATAATATTACAATCTTATATTACAAACGTTTACATTACTTTTCTCTAATAAGAAGGAGATTTAGTTTCTTTTTTAAGTGACTTTAGATTCATTCATTCATTCATTTTCCTTGACCTTAGTCTCTGATTTATCAGAGGTCACCACAGCAGAATAAACCAGCAACTATTCTGGCATGTCTTACGCAGCGAATGCCCTTCCAGTCACAGCCCAATACTGCAAAACACCCATACACACTCACATTCACACATGCACTCATGCACTACGGACAATTTAGATTCAATTTATTAAATTCACTTATAGTGCATGTCTTTGGACTGTGGGGGAAACCGGAGCACTCAAAGGAAACCCACGCCAACATGGAGAGAACATGCAAACTTCACACAGAATTTTCAACTGACCCAGCCAGGATTCAAACCAGTGACCTTCTTCCTGTGAGGTGACAGAGCTGGCCACTGAGCCACCGTACCACCCTGATTTTAGATTGTAATATTGATTTATTTTATTTTCGGCTTAGTACCTTTATTAATCAGTTGTCGCCATAGCGGAATGAACCGCCAGCTTATCCAGCATATGTTTTACGCAGCGTATGCCCTTCTATTGCAACCTATCACTGGGAAGCACCCATACACACTCAATCACACACATACACTACGGCCAATTTAGCTTACCCAATTCATCACAGTATAGCGCTTGTATTTGGACTGTTGGGAAAACCGGAGCCCCTGGAGGAAACCCAACACGATGAGAACATGCAAACTCCACTGTGAGGCGATCGTGCTACCCACCGTCCCACCCTGACGCCCTAGATTGTATTATGTAATTTTTAAAGTAACTTTACCTAACTCTGGTGGTTGATATTCATTTGCACAACTGAATTTGTGGGGCTTAAAAAGGCAAATGTTTGATGGAAACAGGTTTCAAGTGCAACATTTGTCAAATTGATCCACTGTTGCATACTGTAAACTACACAAACAGTTTTTTTTGGAAATGGTGTCATCATGTGTATGCATATTACATGTTTGGGCTATACACAGCAAAAATTCCAGTGTTAAATATACAGTGTGATTTTTTTTTTTGGTGCTATTCAGTGTTAAAACAGGAGTACATTTTAATCCACGAGTGTGAAAGAGCGTATATTTAAGAGGTTTTTTTTTTCAGTGTTAAACTTTTAACCCATTATGCAGTGTATTTCCCACTAGTGATGGGAAGTCCAGTTTTTTTTTTACTCGAAGCAGTTCTTTCAGACAAACAGTGATGAAACCAGTATGTTTTACTTACAGTTTTTCTCAGTCGCTTTGGTGCATTTCTCACAACACTATTTACATTTGCACAACAGTTAATGCATTTCTCAAAACAATTAGTCATTTGTGCACATCATAGTAGCAGTTTCTCATTCCTTCCAGCAAATTGCAAATGCTTTTGGACATGCATCAATTGCTTTCATACAACTCTCTGCTGTTTGTAACATCATCATTTGCTTATGTCATGTCAGTCAAAATGAACTAAACTTGTGGATGCTGAATAGTCATTCCATATAAAACTAATAGTCCTCATTTCATTACTTGAGTCATTACATACAAAAATGTTGAAATAGTTGTCAAAATCTGTCAAGCTCATTTTATTTAAAAACTTTAAATCTTTTTTTTTCTCTAAAATTGTCTTCTAAATTGAACAATTCATGAATGATTTACAGACCTGTGTATGTTGTAGGTTCAGTTCCAATATGTACTGCAATATTGTTTACAGTTGTGCACAGCTCTACCCAAAGGGAGTTTGTTTGTTGTAAATAAGGGTGTATTTATTCTTTTGCACAATGCTGTGAATAAATTACAATGGTAAAGAACATATGCAGTAAACATGTGAAACATTCATATTCAGTGGCTTGTACTCAAATACCTCACTAAATGCAGTGTTGTCTAACTTTACTGTAGTTTTCAAATGGCTGTGCAAATAGTATATAGTGCTGTCTTGAGCATTTTCAGGACGTGTCACCAAAATCTAACTTTTTTGCATTGGAAAAACTGTACAGAGTAAAGTGTCATAATGAAAACAGGACAAAGCCATTTGACAATCTTGTTCATAAACAATGGTGGCAGGACTTTTCATTTTGATGACACTGACACTTTTATTGACATGAATACTTGCTTTTGAGGAATGAGCTCTCCATTTTGAGCAAGTGACACGCTTTTGCAGGTTATCCACTAGGTTTTGCAGTTTGCACTAATTGTTTTGAGAAATGCATTAACTGTTGTGCAAATGTAAATAGTGTTGTGAGAAATGCACCAAAGCGACTGAGAAAAACTGTAAACTTGAAACATGCCTTGTTGCATTTTAAAATGCAAAGAGTTGAATGCATTGAAATTATTTCTGAAAAGATTAATAAACTGTACATAAATTAAAACTATTTTCAACATATTTGATCACTGTTATCTGTTACACACCAATTGATAATATAGGAAAAATGTAATATATTAACACTTTGAAGAGTAACACACTCCAGTTTGATGTAATAATAAACTCTTACTGTGTTAAAATGAACTCTGAGAGTAATGTACAAATTTCACACTTTTAGAAAGTGTTATTTTAACTCCAAAATAGAGGGAGTCATATGTACACCCAATGAGTGTTAAGTTAAACTCAAATTGAGCTACATGGACACTGTTTTTTTTGCTGCACATGGAGAAGTATTTGACAAAGAAAACGTAACAAGTTTGTAGAGTTTGCACTGAACAAATATCCATAAATGAACAGTATTTTACATATTTCGTGAGTCATGTTTTATTATGTTTATTTAAGCTTTGAATTGCATTATGGGACCTTGATCTTTCCTCCAACACAACTTTTAATGTTAAAAAAAACTTTCATTGACATTTTTGTAGCTTGTAGTAATATGTTGTATGTATTGGTATTGAAAATTAACGTACAAAAATCTGGTAATAAAGTGCCAGTTATTGCCATATATACAGACAAGGCCAAAATTATTCATACCGAGGGGCATGCAGAGTTGAATTTTCAACATCAGAAGTTGACAGAGCAGAAATTAAAGTCCAATAATTCAATTCTAGTTTATTTGTATACTCCTTTTCGCAATAATATTTCTTCCAAAGCTTTAATTGAAGTGTATCCTGTGTATCCTTGAAAGCTTCCTTTAGTTGAGTTGCATATAGGTTAGACAGCTTAAATATATTTAACCTTCAGTTATACGTTATATAGTGTCATTCCAAAAGGGTGATGTCTATGTGCATAACACATGTTCAGTGAAGTGTATTTGGTGCTGTCCTCAGAGGGTGGCCTTGTAGGGTTGGCATCATCTCTTCATACAGTAGGTCTTGGATCTGATCAAATGGTGCTGCACAATCTCTATAGGCCTTGGGACGGGTATCCCCAGGTGGAAATAGAGGGCAAAAGACAGAACATTTGTGTAATAATGCACAAATGTAACTGTAAATAAACAAAAAAAATCACAATCTACACTCAAAAAAGGACTTTTGCTGCTTGTTCAAACTACTTATTTAAAATGAGCTGAAACAACGCAGTTCTTAAGGGTTTTTTTGGGAACAGCTTAATTGATTATGTTCAATCCACTTAAAT
This sequence comes from Danio tinwini, assembly GCA_903798205.1. Taxonomy (NCBI): domain Eukaryota; kingdom Metazoa; phylum Chordata; class Actinopteri; order Cypriniformes; family Danionidae; genus Danio; species Danio tinwini. The sequence goes on from CAIGQZ010000379.1 coordinate 22,875,934, forward strand.
TTGTAAAATCGCTTAAGTGATTCAGTTCACTTCCAAATGAAGTCTGGTGAGCTATGACTTGAATAAAACATAGACCAAACACTTTTACCAAACCAAACACAAGCTGACCATCGCAAATGCAATAAGCAATGGAAACGCCACAGATGACTGTTTGAGATTAGCATTTTTGTTTCATTTTATTTTTGAATGTGAAATGATACAATTAAAATGTTAAATTAAAATCAAATGCCAGCATTGTTAACAAAAGAGACGCAGCACACACCAATAGTCGATCTCTATGTAATAAGAGGAAAAATATTGGAAAAAAATAGCATATTGTTTTGTTTTTGGGAGAGTAGGTTATGCAGAAATGAATGTAAACCTTTTACTGTTTGTCATATCTATATGACAAAAATTTATTTTCACATCCAAAGCTGCGGCTCTGAACCAAGAAAAGTGGTTCTTAAGTAGCAACAAAACCTGCAAGAACTACTTGCGCCAGGGGCTGAGAGCAGGGTTACCATGACCAACAAGATTTGACCTGATTTGACCACCAAAAAATTATTTAGTGAACTTAATCGATTTGTGTTTGGACAACATGAAGCAATTGTGTGGAACCCAGCATCTTTTTACAGTGTAGTAATTGTATAATAATAACGTTTTTTTTCATTGGAATTTAGCCCAGATGGATCAACATCTTTTCAACATAAACATGCACATACACAATTTGCCCTCGACAATATGTATGTGCATATTTTTGCAGAAAAAATGTTGACCCATTTATTAGTTTCAGAGTAAATCTACAGCTCGCGCTCGCTACCGACTGAGGCTTTGCTACTTCAAATTCTCTTCCTTGTGCCTCGAAAAGCTCAATTTTCAAAGTTGCTCCTCCAAAGCAAAATAACCCAGTCTTTGTAAACATCTGTCTCCGACAAATAACCGCATTTCTGTTTGTGCTGCAGGTGTGACTATACAAGCTCTTCAATCTTCCCCTTGCCGTTTATTCATTCAGCAGTTCATATAACGGAGAGGAAATTATTCAGTTGCCAAATTCGTTGTCATCTTTGTTTCCACCCCAGTGGGAATCTAATTTTAGCTTTACCGTGCGTGCACGCTCTTCTTTATTTCTCTGCGTTTGTGCATAAGAAATAGGCTGTTTGTGAGCGTGCTATCATTTTCAAGTCTGTTGTGTGGTGGCGGGCTGTTTTTCCTGATATTTCTTTCTTGTCTTCATGGGTATAGGCTTATTTATAAGTGTGTGTGTGTCTCAGTGAGAGAGTGCATGTATTGCATAGCACAGCTTAATATCCAATCGGTGACAGGTTGGAGCCATTAATAAGGTGCTGATCGGGCCTGGCTGACAGTACTGCTGACAGAGGGAGATCAGAGGGAAGAATCATGCCTAGCCTGGGGACCCTGAGCTTCAGGTAGCCCTCTCTGCCAGCCCCTTGTGTCATTACCCATGCTGAGGAGGCTGAGGAGGTGGTACCTCCACCTCTGACACCTACATTAATCAAACTCACACCCCCCCTTATTTCACGTGCCCACCCGCCACCCCCTAATCATCAGAATCCGGGCGCTAGGAGGCAGAGAAGAGGATACGACGGCAGCGTGAAGGATGTCCACTAAACTGTTCCCTGTTCGGCTTTCACACCTGACTGTGACTGATGGGATTCTCCGTACCCCCCTGACCCACCACACAATTAAATATCTGAGCCCTCACTCACCGCGACGAATTAAAGTCCCAAATTACCCTCGGCCGTTGTTTTTTATCTCGGTCGCAGCCTGTCCCTCTCCGTCTTTCAATTCCAGTGGTTTTGATCAATGTTTGTGCTTTGTTAAGGTAAAAGGAATTAGGAGAGACTGGGGAATTGTTTCGCAATCTATATACTGCAAAACCAAAGGAACGAGGGCCGTTTGTAGCTCAACGCCTGTAGGCGGGAATCATGTTCCTTTGATTAGTGCATTCTTGATTTGGTTCTCTGTAGAGTTGACCGTGTTTTAGATGTGAGTTTTATATTGTGTTTTTTGGGAGGAGTGTGTTGACATTTGGTAGATTTAGTATAATTAAATTCAAGTCTGGTGCAGTTCATTTCAAAAAGTGAACCAGGCATGGGCCACTATAAGTTTCTGACAGTATGATAATTTTGGATGTTGTGATTACTGCTCTAAAATATGTTCTTTTTAAATGTCTGGGTGGAAAACAACTATTTTCCCCCCCATTAAACACAGCATGTTTTATTTAAAAAACAACATAAAACAATAAAAAGATAAGTCATTAAAGTAAATCATTGATTTTTGCTATATTCATTAGTTTCAAAAACACATATTTATATTATTAACTTGAAAAGGCATATTTGGATATCTTTTCCACTGGCCAATAGCATGCTTGGATGTTGATTTAGAAGCTTATTTGTTTTTCCAACATATGCTCATTCTGAAAATGTAGCCCTATATACATTTTTGGAGATTGCGAATTATGTAGCCAGAGGAACGTATGGCTGCATTTTGTTTTTAAAATGAACGCTATGGGGCTGTATGAAGGATGCCGTTCCTTTTTTTAGCGCTACCAGCTGACTGCTTACTTTCGTATAAATGGCTTTTCCGCCTTTACCAGTTTGTCTGGTAACACATACGTCGGTGGACTTGAGATGTAACGGGGTTCGAGTCTGGTGAAAAACTGTTCCAGAAAGCAGGTAAGACAAAAACAAAAAATTAAGTAAATAACAGGGTAAGAATGTGGTAAAATCTGAAAACGTGGTTAAAAATCAGGCTGCCTCAAGGGCTTTTCTTTTTCTGGATTGCTTATAAAAACACTGTGGTTGGGTTCAAGGAAGAGGGTGGGTGGGTCAATTGGTGCTTTTTAAAACACTATCGGTTGAGTTTAGGGAAGGGGGTGAGTGAGGGTATCAGTAGGTCGGTCAGTCAGTCAGTCAACAGCGGCTTCTGGTGGATTTACATCAAAACAGCAGGCGTGAATGGCACTCACAAAAGAAATTTAAGATCTGAAAAAGCGTAAAGGCGTGAATTCGCAAGAACAAAAAAAATATCTTGGGATGTATTTTGCGCTCTCCAGAAATGTATATACAGGTAGGTGTACATAATCAGAATGAGCCTGGGTTGTGTTCTTTAGATGTGGGCTGACCAGCAGCTTTTGATTTGGAGGGTTCTTTTCTACGTGTGGGTCGTCAGGCCTGCCGCTGGATAGATCTAATTTTGACATGGTAAAGCAAGCCGTTAGAAGACTCACCAGACAAATTTACTGTGAACCAGCAATAGCACTGCCACCTGGTTTATGCTAGTGGAAAAGGTGTAATACATTGTTTTATTTTATTAAACTGAAGCTCCTCCAAATATAAAGTGCCAGTCTTTTGTAAAAAATCAGTCTTGGATAAATAACTGATTTAGGTTTGTGGTGGGTATAACCATAGAAGCTTGTCAATTGCAGTAGTGTTAGTGTGTTTTTGTCAGCTTTGTTAAAATCAAAATGAATTAGGGGAACAGTAAATTGTTTAATGATGTATATGGGCATGCACAGTCCAACGCCTGCAGGCGATAATCAAAATATGAAACATTCCTTGTTGACCCCCCCCCCCCCCATTTTATAAACCAGATACAAAGAGAATACCGTAACATCCATAACACAACACTCTAGCACCTGGTTGTGCTGTATTGATTGGCAGCCACCTCCATGCTAATTATTGCTAATGACAAAATCGTCCGTGCGCCGCTTGATTTGCATGTGCAAACACTAAAGTCGTGTCACAGTTATGTGCTGTGATAGAGGCATGTGCTAATCAGGATGATGGACTCAGAGAATTCGTAATTTCAGTCTAGGGACTCGTGTCTTCATTGTTCTGTTGCTAGCTGGTGAAAATAGTGACCTACTCAAGTGTCGTTTTGATCGCTTGGTTCATTTGGTGCAAATGACAATGTAATGATGAGAAGGCATTCGTGTTTTATGTTAATCAGGAAAAAAACCAGCTAAGATAACTGTTACCAAATCTCAGAGATATTAAAATTGAATAGCAAGCAAAGCAATGTGTGATATTACTGTGACCCATTCATTTGAATTTAGGAAATCAAACATACTGGAGTCTTTAGATTTGGCAAGTTTGATGTTGCTGCTCTGCTATTGTGGTTTATTTAAAAATAGCATCCGGACCATAGTGTTAACCAACCAAGCGGACAAAGACCACTAAGAAAAAGATGGGTCTCATTCCGCTTTCAAACTAACTCTGGTGTGGTTTGACTCAAATAGGAACACAACACATGCCAAAGACATCTAAACAAACAGAAATGTGCATAATGCCACAAGATACAACCATTAAAATGGACAGAACACTCAAGCAAACTTGTTTTTCTTGCTATTATTGGCCATTACACTTCAATAAAGCCATCGCTGGGACTTTAAATACTGTAGCACTTACATAATAATGCCATTTTATTGATTGTATTTGCTTCTATTGTTTCCTGAATTATGAAACTCTAGTCAATTAATTCATTTTTTTTCTTGACTTTCTATTAATAACATTCTGTTCTACTTACTATCTTTTTATTATCTATATTATATTAACTCTATTTAATTGAATACCTTAATTAAATACCTTATAGGCAAGTCATTTTATAACAAGTTATTTGCTCTGTCAACAATCAAAAACAAAAGTATTGCTTAAGGGAGCTAATAATATTGACCTTAAAATAGTTTTTAAAAAGTTAAAACTGCTTTTATTCTAGCCAAAGTAAGACAATTAAGACTTTTCTCCAGAAGAAAAAATATTATAGGAAATACTGTGAAAAATTCTTTGCTCTGTTAAACATCATTTGGGAATGTTTTGATTGCTTTAAATGTATTTGTTCATTATAGTTCAAAACCAAACCTCTGAATTAATTTGCTAACCTACTTTTACCATCCTAGTGTTACAGCCTATACACTGAAAACAATTATGTCTGTAAAACTGTTGCAAACTATTTATTTGTGTTGAATTTAAACAAACAAATCAAATGTAATAAAATTCTACTTAATTTGTTTGTTTAAATTCTGCCCAAATAAATTGTTTACAGCCACTTAACATTAAAAAAATTGAGTAAATCCAAGGAATCATCTCTGAATGATTTTTTTCAGTGTGCTACTGAAGAAGCTTGTCATTATAAAATACATTTAAAAGTCAATAAAATAACATCTGAGCCACTTTATACCGTCCACCTGAATTCTTGTGTTTTTACATCAGTTAGATCTGAGCAGAGGTAATATTTGAGTAAGGTTTTCTCTGAACACCGGGGGATGTCCAGGGTGAGGTCAGACCCGTGAGGAAATCCCACACACACCTACAGAGCTGTGACAGAGGAAATGAAGGAGAGATAGTGTTGAGAATGAGACCAGAGACAGTGGGCTGGACTGCGCTAGCCACTATTGTTTCCATCAGATGTTTTATTAAGATAAATTGAGAGACCATAAAGCCCTGTAATTCATTTAAACCTTATATAATCACCTGCCTTATGGTCAAACCAGTGTTTTCCAACAAAAACTACACGTTTAAATTGTGAGGATTGACTAAAGCCTAGATTTGCATGTGAGTTTGGCTAAAAGTCATTAGACATGAAATGTGTCATCAAATGGCTTATTGCTTTTATAAATCAGCCCACATGAAAAAATACTACAGTAATTTCACCAACAGTATAGATTGAACCAAACTATACTGTAGTAAAGTACTTGAATTAGTTTGTTGTGCTAACCCTGCTGAAAAAAAAAACCCATCTTAAACCAACTTAGGCTGGTTGGCTGGTTTTTATCTGGTTGGCCAGCCTGGTTTAAGAGGGATTTTGGCTATTTTCAGGCTGTTGTTTAGCTATTTCCATTCTGGTCTTAGCTGGTCAGGCTGAAAAATGACCAGCTAAAAACAGCTTGACCAGCCTGGTTTAATCTGAACATAGCTGGTTTTGACTTGGCTCCCATCCTGGCTAGGCTGATCAGGCTGGTTTTAGCTGGTCATCTTTCAGCCTGACAAGCTAAGACCAGCCTGGAAATGGCTGGAAACCAGCCTGAAAATGGCTAAAACCGGCTCGTTGACCAGCTAACCAACTTAGGCTGGTTTAAGCAGTTTTTTTTTTTTCAGCAGGGAAGTAAATAGCTATAACATATATTGCTATAACACATATAGTAATATAAACAAATTACTTAATACTAGAGTTTTATACAAAAATAAGGTATATTATAATAAAATACACCACAGATTACTGTAGTAAAAAGTAAAGTGCAGTATGT